>BMAO01020638.1:0-538353 GCA_019973975.1 Trichonephila clavata | reverse complement strand
CGTATGAAAAACATTCTCCATAATAAGGATTTAACTGAAGAAGAAAAAGCAATACTCTATCTACAAGTTTTACAAAAATATACACATTTTTTCTGTTGAAAATCGAAAAAGAGTCCGAATCAATTCCAACTGAAACATCTGTATCGGAAAATCAAGAAATGGAATCATTAAACGAAAATCTAAAAGGTTCAATAGTGAAGACAGAGAAAGGCAGAATGTGAAGACAGAAAAAGGAGTGTTAGAGGATAAATTTTTAGAATTGTTCCACCTAGGTATAAAGAAAAAGCAAAGATATTTTCCAGTTTTAAAGCTTCAAGAATCTTTCAGTTGGAATTCTGATGGTGAAATTATTTACAAAATACTGTTATTCCAGGAAGTAATTTGTATTCTCGTAAATGATTTTCTACGGAACGAAAATGGCACCTGAAGGAAGATATGTATTTTTAAGTGCTTTGAATAATGTAAATTTACCGAAACATCTAGATGTAAATAAAAAATTGTATAAGAATAACAAATTATCAAAAACCAATAATGTATGCTCGCAGAAATGCATGGTTGAAACTTTGAAATAAATGATAATCATTTGATTTAAAAAAAATGTCTTTTTATGATTTGAACAGTTTCTTTTGCAGGTGAAAATATACTTATTAATAAAATTTAAAAGTTTCAAATAGATGATAATTAAATAAAATTATATTAATTTTTTGAGAAAAGAAATTTATCATAGAAAAAAAATATTAATTTTTTTAGGGAACAAAAATATTTTATCATAGAAAAAAATATGAATTTTTAAGGGGAAAATTATTATAAAAATTATATTAATTTTTTTTTTTTGAGAAAAAAAAAATTTTCATAGAAAAAAATAGTAATTTTTTTAGGGAAAATAAAAGAATATAATAGAAAAAAATAAAAGACACAAATATTTAGTTTCATTCCATTTTTTTTTTTATTTTTTATTTTCTAAACACAAATCTTACACCATATCGCTTCTTACAAATTGATACATAATAAAATCATTTATATACAATTGATTTAAAATATAATGCATAGAATAGCCTTGGCTGCGTTTGAATAAAAAGTAAATACAGTATTGTCCACAAACATTGGATGTTGGTGATTGAAACACTTTGGAATTCCATAATACATCTAAATAGGTAGTAGTACTAATGTTATAGAATGCAGGAGGTTGTCCAAACGAGTCAAAAATTCTAATTCTCTTTTATCATTCACAAATAATGCTAACCAGTGGGTTCCAGCTGCGATGAGTCATCAGAATTTACAATAGCACACATGTTTTCTTGCAGAGGAGGGATTGTATCTCTAGAATAAACACCTTGGAAATAGGGGGACGTGGCCTTCTCTTGAGATAAGACTGTAAACAGTTGCATTCCATCCATTCTTTAATTTCCGAAATCATACAAGATATTTCTCGATTTGTTTATTTCGATTAAATTTTCAAACTCGGCGAAAACGATAACACATACGGTTTGTTCTAAAGATTTGCTGAATTTTAGTTCTAATCGCAAATTGCTATGTTTTATCAAACTTAAATGTTCTCCTGAGGAACATAAATCTGGTGAGAGGTTAAATCCAAATAATGTATTTGAATCTTTATATTCTTTTCTAGAAATAAATATACCTCTGTCTTGACCCATTCGATCTGTCCAACGAATAGAGTTTGATAGGCACGTATGTATTGATCTTTAGAAAATCGAGTTCTAATGGATTGTGAGGCACCGGTTGTCCATCCACATACACTCCAACAAAATTTAAATTAAAATGTTTAAACTCATAGGAGATTTTGAAAATGCGCCGTGAAAAGCTTCATTATCAACACATCCTACAAAAACTTTTTTCGGCATTTGCCTGAAAATATGTTATCTTGAATAAAAGACATGCTTCTTTAGGAATCGAATACACTTTGCACAGAACTCGGTTAATGGATATTTGCACTTGTTTTTTCCAGCGCTTTCGCATGACCAAGAATAACTCCAGGATTCACGCGAACTTTTCGTATGAATAAAGAAACATGATCCAAAACAACTTTAAATCCTACAGATCCTTGCAAACAAAATTCGGTTTGCTTCGTATTAATTTTATTTTTAAATCCACTAAATTGAGTAAAAGACGATCTTGATGAAATAAATCTGAATGCATGCAACCAATCATGTCTACAGTTGCACTTTCTTTAAAAAATTCAGTTCTTTTCTTGAGACCATCATCAGAATCCTTGTAAAATAGTTCAGCCGTTAATTGGGAAGTTTTGCTGTCGTATCCATGGTTTAAGAGAGTTTCAATATAAGATCGGTAGGGATATGTATTACTGGAATTGGAAACCACGCGATCATTTAAGGATACATCTACTGAGAAAATAATGAATGTAGAAATAAATTCACAGGTCCTATAGTATCATCTTTAGTAATAGGTGTATTGTCCACTTTTACTATTTTCGCTTTTACATATAATTGTGTGACTGAGATCTATGTAATCTTCTGCACTTCCAGAAATGTGAAATTCTACAGGTGCGTTATCGAAAACGTTAGAAAGAGGGTGAAATTGTTTCCACTGCCCATCTTGAATAACTGTTTGAGTACCGGGTAAGTTGAAAAGTTCCAATTCAGATTTAACACATTCAGGAGAATCTTTGAGAATAAATGCCATTTTTACGAATCGAAAATATCGCGTACACTCACTTTACGTGCTTTGGATGAAATGAATTTTTTCTGTTTCTTACACTTTCTTTTATACTGTCCTTTCCCCACCATAGATTGAACTCTATCAATAGCTTTCTGAGCTAATTTTTTCCCACTTTCTCTGCTTCTTGTTTTTACGGCTTCTTTAAATTTTTCTCCTGACAATACATCAGAGGCAACACGACTCCCTGTCCTTAATACTTCTTTTCCAATAGTTTTACCTCCTTTTACTAAAAAAGGTAAGGCCGCTCTAAACAATCGGCGAAATATTCCTCCGATTCCATAACCCTTTTGAAAACTAATGCCCTTGTAATGAGTCAGACCCGAGCCGATCTGACCTGCATAATGGTCCTCAAATCTTTTAGTACAGCAAACGTATGGTAAGCTCATCTTGGCGCTTTTATCTTCAAATGAGGGTATGAGAAAAGCACTGCTTTATTTATAGTATTTGTCTCATGCGAAAATGAAGCACTATGATCACTTTACCTCTTTCAAAGGGAACAAAATCACCTGAATTGAGTCTCAGTTCAGCTTGAATCGTCTGAAACGAGTGTCTCACTAAAGGTAAGTATTGAGGTCTATCATAATATTGACTAATCGTTTCCCCGTCTTCACCTTTAGTTCGAACGATTCGTAATAAAGGAGCTTGTGTATCTCCCACAATTTGAGGTGAAATTAGATCCGAGTAAACGTAAAAAACCGAAAAATTAGACCATGCATCAGCAACGAATTCGCTTTTCATATTACCCGTTATGATTGCATTGCGTTTGAACCCTAATAATTCTCCTAAGTTCTCTAAATGAAGACTGCTACCTCGAATCGCATTCATTTTCACCCGTTTCGATGCTTTATTGTAAGTTATTGTGAACCGACTAGGATTTTTTGGTAAAGCAAGCTGTATGGCTGATATAATATCAAACATTGTTTCATAACACCCCACATCAATTGTTTGCTTAACGGTTGAAGAAATATTACCGTCACCCACTTTGTATCGAAAATAATTGTTAGTTTCATTTACGTTAAGCCAAGAATGAGGGTAGATGATTTCAGACAATCCCACTTCCCATTCACCATTTAAATAAACGGGGGAGGGTAACTGAGTTTTGAAATGAGATATTTTGTTTTCTGGAAAGAAATGCATAGAGCTATCAGAAGGTAATGTTACGTAGAAAGACATTTTGAAAATGAGTCCGTAAGAAAAAAATTTAACTATTTATACTTTTTGAATATCAGTCACCCAATCATTAAACTTTTCAGGATAACCTAAAAATTTAACAAAATATTCAGTGATTCCTCGTCTTTTTCTTTGTTTGATGACGTTCTCTACAGGATAGAAACCAGAGTCGACAACTTTTTGTAATTCTGCTTCATAATAAGTACCTTTAATCTCTTCACCTTGTAAATCTCTTAATCTATAAACGATCGGAATTCTTTGCACGATTTCATAAACTGCGAAAAGTTCTCGACTCCAGTTTTGTTCATATCCTTTTTCAAAGAGAAGTTTTTGCTTATTAATGCGCACAACATCGCCAATTTTAAATTTAGGGGCTTTAGGTTTCTCATTTCTTAGATCACCATATAAATTATTTAATACTTGCTTCCTGTTATGCCTACTTACAGAAGCAGGCTCCATTTTAATTGAACGGTGATACGAGTGATTATAACTGTGCATTAATTTATCAATGACGTCAATGTAATTTTTAGTATTAAATTCAGTGAAATATTTCCACATTTTTGTTTTTAACGTCCGATTAAACCTTTCAACTACGCTAGCTTTAGTTTCGTTATTTGTAGAAAAAAATTTTACACTCATATTTTTCAAATAATTTTGAACTACTTTATTTAAAAACTCCTTACCGGCATCTGTTTGCAACACTTTAGGCTTCCTTTCTTTAAAAATAATTTCTAGCGCAGACTTTACACTTTTTCCAAATTTATCTTTCAGAGGAATTGCCCATGCAAATTTTGAAAATAAATCAATGCAAGTTAACAAATACTTATAACCCTTATTAAATTCTGCTAAAGATTGCATATCGACTAAATCCACTTGAAACTGACGATCAATATCACTTACAAATACTCGATTCCGCTGAAACTTATGCCGAACAGGTTTATGAAGAGTGTAAGCATCTTTCTGTGATAACCAATGCTTTACATCTTTTTTACTATATTTCCCTTTTAAAGAGCGATGTAATGCCTCCACACCTCCGAAGCTACTTGGAACTTCGGGATTTTCGTAAAACGCTGCTAAATCTTGATACATTGTTACCGACGAACAGAACTTGATTGAATGACTATTACAATGAATAGTTATGCAATTTATACTTTTTGGGAAAGGCAAAGGGATTATGTTTAAAAGCATGAGCATAAATTTTCCTTACTTTTATACAAAATACTCTTATTTGTTTTTTAAACGTGAAACTTATTTAGACACAAATATTAAACTAACAAACAACAAAAATGATATTAACTCAAATCAAGCATAAAAAAAAACATTTTATTCAGATTTATAGGAACAAAATACTGTGTAAAACTTATAAAGTCAGTATGCAATATTTTTTAAACAAAATCCTCATAATATTCAAAACAATCAGATGGACATAACATATCTCTTACTTCTCTTAAAATAATATCTAAGCGAAGATTTTCCAAAAAATTTTCAGTTACATAATTTACAGGTTTTAACAGTAAAAAGTGTACATTTTCAAAAAGATTATTATAAAAATAATCAGCTATCTCATTAGCTTCCAGTGACAAAACATGTGAATTAAATGTTTCTTCTCGGTTCCCCATAACTCCTCAGCGAGTTTCTGAGGTTGATTCAGTCCTTTTTCGTTCAGGAGGCTACAAATAGATTTTTTCAAAATTTGCGTCAAGTATCGTTGACCCAGACTAACGTCCAAAGAAAAAGGTAATGTTTTTTCTATGGGACCTTCACAGAAGGTTTTATATGCAGTTAAAAAGTCCATACACAGCAATACATTGTCTATAACGGCATTTTCAATAGCACCATATTTTTCAATCATTTCAGCCCACTGCTCTCGAGATATGCTGATTTCTTTAAAAGTAGGCTCTTTATTCGGACCGTATTTAATGCGCTTAAAAGTAAAATTAGTGAAGTTCTCACTTGTTATTTGAATGTGCCGTTCAGGAGGGAAAAGTCCACTCGGTAATTCCTCCAGTGATTCCGGTACTTTCTTTTTACGCATGATATATTCGATCCACTGTGGGTCTAATGTTATTCCCTCAGGAGTTGGGTAGTAGGTTTTTCCATACTTCTTGAAACGCCTTATGTGTACTGATACGGAATCATAATAGATGCTTGCAAAGACAAAAACATCATCTCCAATTGGAAATACTCCATCTGGTATGCAATCCTCGGTAAATTTTCCATACTTCTGAAAATAATATACCAAAATTAATGAGGATTAGAAAAGTGTAAAAAACATTATAAACATTACATATCAAATTTATTTAATTTTGTTACTTACTTTTGAAACTTCTCTTCTTGCTTTCTTATTTGCAGAAGATTCCACGACCTTTCCAAGCTTTCGTTGTTCGCTATGTGTTTCAGACATTGTCAATTTTTTTTTTCCTTTTCGAATACAGTCCGTCGCAGTACTGACAAACGAAATGAATCTTGAACCTAAGATGTGACAAGGGTCTAAAGCATATTGACCGAATTACACTTGAACGGAGTTCGCTGAGTGGTTGAAAGCAATGTATCCATCCGCTCTAAGCATTGAGATAATTTCTGACGTAGAATTCAGTCGCCGTCTTGTAGAATCAAGATCAGACAAGCTAAGACAAGTTCAATCGTAAACCGTTCACACGCTGATTACGAGTATTCTACGTCACATTTTTACTGTGTATGTGTAATCATTATACCGCATTAAAATTTACAAATTATTAAAATAATATAAGTGAAATATTTTTTTTAATTTCATTTTAATTAAGAAAATGTCGCCATCTGCTTCGCCTGCAAAATTAAATTCATGAGATTATATAAACCTAAGTTTTCTTCAGGTCTGCATGCCTTCATAGGACAATGGTTAGCGTAACTGAAAAACTATTGTCCTATGGAGACATTTTGTTCTGGGGCTGTGAGTTTGAATCTGGATTTATTATTTTTTTTTTATTTGAGCGTTATTTTTTCAATCATTTTAAAATCTAATAATTAGTATATAGTTTAACCAATAGGTGGCGCCATGAGCACTTTAAACATTTCAATAAACTTTTTTTACACATTTAAAAAACAACTCAACTTAGCAGCAGGAGGGAAACAACTCAACAGCAGGTGAAAACAACTCAACTCCCCCATCAACTCGAAAACCAAAACCATAGCAGGAAGGAAACAACTCCGCGCCTGTGCCTCCACAGGAGGAAAACAACTCAACTCTGCGCCTGTGCCTGCGCCTTTACCGCAGAACCGGCTTTTCTTACCTACTAGCGCCTGCGCCTGTGCCTGCGCCTTTACCGCAGAACCGGCTTTTCTTACCTACTAGCGCCTGTGCCATCGCCTGCGCCTGTGCCTGCGCCTGCGCCTTTACCGCAGAACCGGCTTTTCTTACCTACTAGCGCCTGTGCCTTCGCCTGCGCCTGTGCCTGCGCCTTTACCGCAGAACCGGCTTTTCTTACCTACTAGCGCCTGTGCCTTCGCCTGCGCCTGGGCCTGCGCCTTTACCGCAGAACCGGCTTTTCTTACCTACTAGCGCCTGTGCCTTCGCCTGCGCCTGTGCCTTTACCGCAGAACCGGCTTTTCTTACCTACTAGCGCCTGTGCTTGCCTGCGCCTGCGCCTGTGCCTGCGCCTTTACCGCAGAACCGGCTTTTCTTACCTACTCTTACGTCATAGATCGTGATGTTACAGATTTCTCCTATGATTTCCAAAAGCGTTTGTGAAGTCGCCAAATTTAGTCACCAAAAATGATGCCAACTTGGCTGTATTGCCATTATTCCAATCGAAACGCCATTATGTAAGAAACGGGCCTTTGCTTGCGAACACATTACAATTTTCATCATAAAATAAATACAACATTAATTAATATTAACGTATTAGACATTCAAATAGAGATTTACACTATTTTTAGATCAAATTAAGCATTAATTGTACAAAATTCGTAACAATATTTTTAGATATTTAAATATCCTACTTTGAAAAAAGTTGTTAATTTATAAGTTTTTAAAATTTGTTTTAGTTTTATAATTGAGAGAGAGAGAGAGAATTCTTTCATTTTTCTTTATAATTATTTATTTTGCTGCTAACCTTTATACTTTTTGCCATTTTTTTCTCCTCGCTTAATATTTCTTCTGTTGAAGTTAACTAGCCATTGATGTTTTGGAACATGCTATGGGATATTTATTGAAAGTAATGAAATCACGGAATAACGAGAATAATTAAAAATTTTACAAAAGAATATTGAAAAAAATTAGAAATTTTTGTATATTTTTCTGAATCCTACAAATACGTAATCTTACAAATAGCGCATTTTAAATGGAAGCTTTTTTCTTTAGAAGACACAAATTTGAATAAAATTTTTACTATTATCTTCTATGATATTTAAGTAGGAATGTTAACTTAGCCCTATATGTAAAATAAAAATGCTTATATGGTTACTAGGATAAGTTCAGGTTTTAATTTCGCAATCTGAATTGATCTGGCACTACTGATTTGATATTAAAAGCGAATAAATAATTTATTTTTTCTTGTTTAGTAAAATATTTTTCTTAACTGTCCTTTAGAATACAAGCAGATCAAAACGGCATTTTCCGAGTTTATCATTTTAGCAATATATTTTACGCGAAATTTTTTTCCCTCTACTACTAGTATTTTTCAATTCGAGTTTTCTATTTAAAATTTTAAATCTCTTCTCGTTTTGTGCCTTCACATTTTGCAAGAGGTGGAATACTTTATCTCCGAATTCAGTCTGTCGATTCCTCGGGCCTTTATTTGAAGGGGGGGGGGTAGCCATATATATATAAAGTGTCATGCAAATCTCTTGACGTGGAAGAAATTGAAAATGTCAGTGCTTATATTATTGCAGTTAGCTTGCTTTTTCCAAAGCATTCAATTTAGGTCTTTTCAATGTTTTTTTCCCATGTAGAAATCAAAATGTATTTCATTCATATATGCGAAACATTTATCGCGTTTAAGAACAGAATTTTAAGTTGAATTTTTTTTTGTCACTTACTATTTCGTTTATTTTTATTGATACTGTCAGTTCTTTCGTAAGTTTCAGTGGTATTGAAGATAGATTATTTTTCAAAATTATAAATGATTTTGAAGTATGAATCATATTTGATTGTTTCTGGAGCCAAATGCTGATTCAGTTTCAACCCTTCTGTGAATATATTTGTTTTCGTGTAGGGGAAGATATGGGACTGACATGTCTTTCTTTCGACTTCAAGCATTTCATAAATTAATATTTATGATACATATTTCTTGAGTTTTCTCTCAATAGTGTATAATGGCGCCTATTTTTCTCGCATTTTTCGAAATGGATTATTTCATGTGCAAGGTATTCATTTAATAAAAAAATGTAACACATTTCTTTTACTACAGAATAACTCATGCTTCTATGTATTTTTGTTCATTAAAATTAGTTTAAAATGTCCACGAGAAATGTTTTTATTTAATATATATTCAACGAAGTAGATAGTAAAGCAATACATTGGTGTGTACAAGATGAGATAATCAAGTTTTACAGGAAATTGCATTGAGATGCGTGATCTCTATTCCTCTTATCCGAAAATGAAATCTTCTGAATTTGTTTGCATTATTTGCCCTCACAGCATAAACTCTATCTTTTGAATACAAAACTTATATTTAAGTTTGCCTTTAAGAAATAATTTGCTGTGCAATTTTTACGAATCACTGAAAACAATCTTGATTTTTGTATACAGGAAAATAGTTTTTATTCCAAGTTGCCTCAATGTTTTCTCTTCTAATAAACATTTTAATTTTCGTATCTTATAAATTTTTTTTTTACTAAGTCTTCTGTATTTCAATATGTGCCTTTGGAACGTACTGGGAAATATTACTCTAGATACAATTCTAGAAAGTAGGAGACAAGGGAATAAAATAACTATATCGGTTGAATTGTTTTCAGACTTTAAAATCTAGTTATCGATACTTACTTGCTTGATTTCAACCTCACACAGCTTTTGTATTACCTTATTTGAAACTCAAATAAGCATTATGTAACGTCTTTTACCTTTATATTGTCTATTTCTTTTCTTTTTCTTTTTGTGGTTTTTGTTTCTGATATGTTGTAAACTGAAGTTTTCTAACAAAAATTACTTTCATTTAATAATCTTAGCGCGCTTGTTATTGTTTGCCTTTGTAGAATCAAAAGTTAAAATTTCTGTGTGTGTTTTTTTTTTTCTTTCAGATTCTAGCTAGACAGATAAGGTTTTCGTAGTTTTATGCATTATTTGTTTCTTCTTGCTGAGTTTCTAAACGATTGCAAACGATAACAGCTTCTCTTGTTCTATCAAGAGTATAAATTTATTATTCTCTTTTTATATATATCTTGTGTTCCCCCAAGAGAAGGCTTTTGAGAGTAATTGGATGTGAATAATTTAATATTATCCACTCCACATTGTAGATCAATTGGTTCTTGGTTTCAGTTTGTTAAAAGCGGAATCTTGTTTTCAGCAGGGAATTTTGTCCATGGAATCAAAATTAGAAAATGAGCATCAAAATTTTGTTTTGAATGGAGTCCCTTGGGCATTGCATCTTTTCAATAACGGTTAATGTACAACGAGAAGTGATGTGAGAAGTTTTGCAATTATTTTATTCAGAATGAGCTTTTAAGAAATAGTTGAATCAGGCATATGTAAGCTTATTTTACTTTTAAAAGGTCTGTTTTTTTGACACATTTTTTGTGGTAGCTATAAATAATTCATTTGGATATTATATTTGATATGCATGTAAACCACACATTTTAGTTGAATGCCTCCTCCCCACACACTATTTATTCTTATTAGTTGTACAGTAAAAAAGTATTTTTATAACAGAATACACATTGCATACCTTATAATTCACGAGCATTCGAAGCCTATTTATTGAACCTTAAAGCATACTCTTTCCTCAAAAAGTTTCGATTCAATTTGTTTTGTGTATTTGTGTCTAGTTTGAAAATGTATAAATATGGAAACAAGAAATTTGAAGAAAATGTGCCTTAACACAGTTTTTTTTTTTTATAGAATACGTTTATGAAATTTACATAATCTTTACTTTAATGAATTATAATAGCAACAAAAAAGCACTTTTAACAGGAAAATCATTCCTAGAAGAAAGCAGTGTTTTACAGTATATTCGAAACAATGTCTTAAAAACGTTATTAAAATAAGTTCTATTAAAGAATGCATACACACACACATTTTACTGCAACGTATTGGCATCGATTTTCATGCTGTCAATTAAGTTGTCTGTCACTGAAACCAGATGCGAAAACCTCACATGGAAAAATTCTTCTTCCAGCTCATGTAATGGCCTTGTAGGGAAACAAGGTAACGTGTTTACCATGATTGTCCGAAATCTGCTATGTCGGATTCAGGTCAGGAGATTGAGCTAGCCACTCCATTCGCTCCTAACCACGATCCTCCAGACAGTCCTCAACTACGACTCGGTGAGGTTGCGCATTAGCATCCATCAGAACGAATTCATTACTAATAGTAGCGTTATAGAGACGAACATATCGATTAAGGATTTCGTTCCGATATCTTTCACATGTCAGAGTTCCTCTGTAGAACACATGCAGATTACTTTGATTCCGGAAAGAGATCCCTGCTCAATCCAAAAGTTTGCCAACCTGTAGTTACTTTCTACAATGTTGTATTGGTTGTATCTGGTGCATTGCTTCTTTTAGATCAGAGCGAACCTATACTCGTCTGTAAAGAGTACAGAAGTTCATTGCTTAGGAGATGTTTTATCTTGTCTAACATAACCGGTTACATCTCTGTCGTGATTCAGAGGGATACTCACAACTGGTCCTCTTGAACATGCATTGTGCCAGAATGATCTGCAACTAGCTGAAACAGAGCAGTGCTCCCCCCCCCCCCGGGCCGAAAGAGCTAGAAAACAAGTCTCCTGCGGGTGTTGTAAGTCTTGGTCAACTTTTAGCATTTTCTGAACCCAGAATCTTCAAATTAAAACTCATCCCACAGTCGTTGATTTGCACTGCGCATCTAGCAGTATCACCTTGTGACTACCCCATTTCCATCCAACCAACCCCTTGCTACCTTAACGAATCTGGTAAACGACTTCTTAGGCATAACTTGATTCTTCTTATCATTGCATACGAAATTATCGACGAATATTGAACATCAGCAATCATGCCCAAAATGTACACAAGTGTGGCGAAAGCTTAATTTTTGAACATTTTCTCCACTCTTATATAGGTGTCCATTCCCTTAAGAGTTCTAAATAGGGGTTGTCTTTTTTTTTTTGCATAAGTTCATATCTATTATTCATGGAAATTATAAATTTTATTGTTACTGTTATTTTTTAATAGTGGAAAGCAATTTTAACTTGTAGGGGCTCTATTATAAATGAATGAGGATTTAAGGTATACATAAAATAGATTAATTAGTATCAAAGAGGAAAAGAAAAATTCTAACTTCTTGTATTGCGTTGTAAATAAATTCTGCAAAATAAGTTTTTGTATTAAAATGCAATACCAACTGTATTGTACATGTTTGTTTTCGTATAATTAGTGCTTCTGTTTAAAATATGGTTCAGAATGCAAGAATTGGAGGGGGGATGTCTTATTTTGTATTGTATTGTAAATGAATTACATAAAATAAACATTCACACATGCTAAAAATAGCATATCAACTGTATTGCACATGTTTAATAACCTCATATTTCAATACTAAACTTCTATTAAAGTAGAGAAATATTAGCACAATTTATTATCAAATTTATAATGATAATGAATTCCTCTTGCAATTATAATGAATGCATATTTTATATAGAGGAAAGTAATGATTCCTAGTCATGTTATGAAAACATTCTCAAATAAAATGATTATATTTCATAGTTAATCTGAACGACATTGCTATTGAGAAATTAAGTATACCAAAATATTCTGAACATTTTGTGATAAAACGCTTTTTTTTTTAAAGAAAAGGAATTAAAACGTGTTTTAATAGCATTATATTCAAGTTATTTATAGTTAATAAAATTATTTGAAAATCACTAAGTGTCGCTAGAGATTTTCTGTGCTTTCCTGTCGTGGAATGATGACGACTAATCGATTTCAAAATGAAATATTTACTTTGATATTATTTAAAATTAACTTATTTTTCTTCAGAAGTAAGGAATGATAAGTTGTCGTTGTACTTAGTTTTGACAAGATCGTATATTTTTATTGTGTTTATCCTAATGATTTATGGATGTTTTATGAAAATAGTTGGAAAGTCTTAAAAAAGAGCAGTGTAAAATGTTTTAAACTGGTTTACATTTTTTTAAAAAAAAAAATTAAGTGTAAATATGCGAAATTTTCAATTTATTCATGGCGTTTTAATGTATGACATTTTTAATATATTTATTTCTTTGTATTTCAAATTTAGAAAGTTCTTATGGATTCTTTGTCCCCCCCCCCCATTTCATGAAGCTTGATTTTAAAGGATATTTCTTGAAAGTTATTACTTAATTATTTGAAAATAGAGTATTTTTCATATAGCAACATAGTTCTTTAGGTATTTATAAAAGCTTCTTTGCGTTTGATAATTATTATTTTATGAATAAATTGTAATCGAGATGCATTGGTGCAGTAAAATTATTTTAAAGAAGAAATACCAATAACACCAATTCTTTTTCATAAAATATAATCTCTCGCTATACTATTCTTTTTTTTTTTTATAGTGAAATTACGTTGTGCGTGAAACTCAAAATGATTGACTTTATCAAAAAAAAAAAAAAACTTTTTTTTTACTTTGGTACTTATTGGAGTAAATTTATCACCCGATGTAATTTTTTTAATTTTTATATTTTATGGAAAGGAGTTTGAATAATCGATAAAGGAAGACATTAATCTTGCTTCTTGTCATTTAAAATATAACACTGGCCATCTGTCCTCATATTTATGATTCTTAATACCCGATTTATCGCTCGCGCAGTATCTTATTGCCTTTTTGTTAGCTTGCCTCAAGAGCTGCTCGTTAATTTTCTTCTCTCTTTGTCCTTCATTATCGCTGTAAACTTTTTTGATGCACGTCCAGTTCGTTAGTGAAGAAATTCCGTGCAGAAATTGTTTTTGAGTATTGACATTAGCGCCGAATATTATAAATTATCGATTTTTTAAATTTATTATCGATCATTTGTTAAATTATTTTGTTTTGATTGGATGTTCCAGGATAATGTGTTGGATTCAATTAGTGTTATATAATTTAAACATTATTTATATAATCTACTTTAAAAAATTAGTTGACCCTCGATTTGTCATATTTGACATAATTTTAAAGAGAAATGAAATCTTGTATAAATTTTGTCTACCAACCCAGAATTTTAATGACAGGTACACTTTTACTGATGCATCGTTCACATGGTTAACTTTCTTTCATGTCTTGAATAAGGTTCCCAAATTAAGAAAAACGTATGTTTGCATGCTATGTCGTTTTTGTAACTTTTAAGTAACTTGTATTTACAATTGATTTTGTGTTTATTATTATTTTGAGATTTTAAAAATTGTTTTTGGTCATTTTATATATATAGCCCTAGATAACCTAATTTAAATCAGTGTTATTTTACTATATTACTCATTATTCGACTCGTAGATCGAATTAAAAAATTTATTTCCTTTATTTGTTTCAAATCGGTGTATTTTGAAAGAAGTATTTTTTTTTTCAATTAAGCAATGCTGAGACTAAAAATTAGCATTTATACTGTTGGAAGATGTTAAAAGTGTCTTTTCCAAAGTAGTCTTGTTGCATTTTTTGCATGTTTGGTCATTCTGCTTTTCTTAGATGGACAGAAGTACAAATTCTTCGTCTGCAGGAAATAGGTAGTCTTATTAGATGAATGTGTTTTGGTATCTAGGATTAACTAATTTTAAAGTACACGTACTAAATTATTAGTACAAAATTATAGTTTTTTTTTATCAATTCTTTTCGATTGCTTGCTTTTGAATACCTCAATATATTTTGCTGTATAATGTAGTAGAGCTCAAACGATTTCATTGGAGATACATTTATATTCTTATTATCTATCTGAAATGCAACACTATAAAAGACGAGATATATCAAAGTAAAACTTATTGAACAAGTGGCATAAAATACAAGAAGGAAGTCATTTAAATAATTGCATCTTGTAGAACACTAAGAAGTCAGTGTTTTGTGTAACCACCATGGTTGACCGCTACCGCGACAGACTTTGATGTGGGTAAGAAAGAGGCTTTTGATGTGTTTTTGTGATATGTTGTTCTGAGCATCTTACACTCGTTGCCAATGTAGCGAAGTAACATCTAGTATAATTTTGGGCTAGTCAGTAATTGTTTTGTCAGCCATCGACCTTATATGTTCATTGGGTAACATATCGGAGAACAGGCGAACCAAAGCAGCAGCAGCACAATTTGTTGGGCTGTGAAGAAGTTTTAAACGTTGTTTGGGGTTTCTTCTTGTTGGATCTTGAAGGTATGGAACAATGTACTTAAAAACTTCAAAGGCGTGTCGATGGCTTTTGGGTGTTCTGACAGTGGGTGTAATTTGGAGTGGGAGGGAAGGAAGGTTAATCAAATGACATCCCAAACTTAAAACACCAAGTGAAGGACTAGTATAGTAATGCAATCTCTCGTCGCCAAACTTAGATAGGACCATCATAGTGTTGTAGGCGTAGTCATATGCTGTTTAAAAGGACAATTTCGTTTCATTCGTTTTTGCATTACGCGCTTTCAAAGCATCATTGCACGGCAAACACCTGTGATGTGCAATCCGAGGTAATTGCATTGATATACACTTTGTTGAAATTCCCTTTTGTTGCAAACGACGTTAATTCATGCGTTAGTGCTTTTAATGTTGTAATGTAATCTGTCACTGACGAACACACAGCAGGCTTGTTCTCTCTCTCGGCGGTTTAATGAGGCTGATTTAGTTCTCGCCGATCTATACGTTCCTTCTTGCATTTGCCCCGATTCCATATTTACATCAATATACTTGATTTTGTCAAACTCAATTTCTCGAAAAGATAGTTTGCAATCTTTGTAACCCACGATTTTTCGTGTGTGTCAAATTTACAAACGCACTTGCCTGACTTCCATGTTTTTCGACACGGTATGCTGAAGCTTTTCTCGGAGAGCAGAGGGAAACACTTTTGTTCTCTCGTTCTCTCTTCAGGGTGGCATGGTTAGTTTGTTGCTGGTCTTCTGCATCCAAGTTTGAGGGTTCGACCTTGGCCAAGTCGGTGGATTTTCATGATGTAGAAAATCGACAGCGGCCATGTCATATGATTATACGACATGTAAAAGAGTGTTTGGCTTGGTTGCTCTTGACAAAATTAAATCCTAGTTTAAGTTCGCATCGTCAGAGCTCAGGTGCATCCACCTGTAGAGGAAACTGGGCGTCAAAATTACCTACGGTGATTGGTATCCGCCAAAAGGGTGCCTCACTAAAAAGAGATACCAGCTGCCGGAGAATGTACAAGGTCTGCTACGGTAAAACATCAATGCGCAGCCCATTAGAAATAATTATATAGCACATGTAGATGGCGCTTCTAGTAGACATGTGATGTGTGCACAACAACCTCTTGTCTAATATTACGCTAAGTGCCTAATATTTACTTGAGATCTAGTCATAGTGCACATTACACAGCTGTTGAAAGCTTCTTTCATGATGTTGCAGGGTATTAAAATACTATGTGGTCAAGTTTTTAATTTTACTTGTCTCACTATAATGTAAAAGGCAAAGTTGTTTCGAAATATCGTTTTTAAAGGGGAATGAAATTGGATTCAAAACTTAAGATATTAAACTATTTATAGAAAATATTAAATTACTAGTGGGTATTAAAATAATGAAAATATTGAATAATACTAGTTAAAAATCATTTGCTCCTCATTTTATTTATAATCTGCATTATTAATTTTTTAAGTATTTGTCGATCTTGAAAACAGCGAATTAACGAAGGATTTTATGACATGGATGATTTTATGTTATTACATATTCGTACATGGTATGTATTCTGAAAAAAATATTTTTGTTCCTGAGATGTTTCAAAAATATTATCGATGTGTAAAATCTTTTCCCGTTACTCCTTCTCCTTTTTTAAGGGTAGAAAAACTGCTATTGTACTATGTATTGATGATAGAATATTTTCATCATTATATGAGATTGTCGAAGATTCTTAGGAAGAAAAACGTATTGCAGATCAAAAGTTTCTAATACAAGATTCATGCTAGAAATGCAAAGCCTTTCCTTTTCACGGTTATTTTCACATGGAATTCGTTTTATTTTCTATTACTCCCTTTAATTTGCCTTTGAAATGAGGGACACATTTTAAGTTATTTTTATATTCATTTTTTTAAAAATAAGTGTCTATTTTTATATGTATATTTCCGGATTTAAATGCGTCGAGTAGAAGTAATATTTTAAAATACATATGCTTTTGAAAGATGTCATTTTTGTTCTACTTTTTTACTTAAACAAGAGCTTAAAGTTTTGCTACATTCAAAACATAAAATGCATGTACTCAGTGGTTTTTGTTAAATGAAACTTTTTCCAAGCAGTTTATAGATACTTAAAATGAGTATTATAACATAACTAAATGCAAAAGTTTTGCTGGGTACGTAGTGTTTCTGATGGGGAAATACATTGAGAAGTTTTCTAAAATCATAAGGTGCTTATATTTTCCCTCACTGTCTCATTATTATACAGTGTTTAGAATTTAGAAACTTCTTCTAGGAATACGAATAATTTCCCAGTCTGGTTTCGGTATATTCATGTAACTCTTGAGGATTTTTGGTGGGTCTTAAAATAATACTGTTACTTTCAGTATAAAGAATGAAAGATTTTTATTACGAATTCCAATTCCATTAGATGTGTTTTATCATACGGGGGGATTGAACCCTTTTAAGAATTTATTTTTAGCTTAATTTTGAATCCCTGCTAATAATTTCACTAACGTAAGTCTATAATCCTAAATGTTTACGCTATTTATATATTTTTTTATGTGCGTCGCATGTCCAAAAATGTTATTAAAGTATCTAACATGTAAAGCATACAATTTTTTTCACCGTTCATATCTGCTTTCACCAATAATGTATTCAAAATTTTAAAAACATATTTTAACTATGAAAACTGCCCCTCTGTCTTTCATTTCTCACTTATTCTCTCTCACTAACACGTGACTTTGGTGCTTAGATTATGGTCACGAACTAATGGCCGGTGTGTTGCGGGTTCGAGTCCTGGTGCCACTGAAGATACGCCTTGTAGAGGGAGTTGATGCAAGTAAAATCTGTCCAAAGTTCTCCCTTTGGCTTGTCGTGGTAGTTTGAAGAGGGAGGTGCCTAGTCAGGTGTCGTCTTCTTCACTTGACGGAGATTCAAAATTATGAAACCCGTCGGCAATAGTACTCATGTTGTCGTTAATAAACTCGCATACACACATGTAGAATTTCGTGATAGTTGTCCACCTTCTACTTTGATCTCGACTCTATCAAATTTCTTCTTTCAAACTTTCTTTTTAATTTCATTTCCTTTTGGGCATTTTTTGAGACCAAACTACTTTATAATTATTTATGTATAAAGTATATAATAATATAATTGCAATATAATATAAATTTCGTGCAAAACGGTATCAAAGTACGAAAGATTAAATTTATAAGTATCTATAAAAATTATTATCAACGTGTTTAAAGTGAAGTAATTTCCAAAGTTAGAAATAACATTTTTCAGATAAGATGTAGTGCTTTCTAATATTGAATAGAATATGCATAATTATATTTCATAAAAGCTTTTTAAATTTATTGTAAATATTATTTTGCTATGATGTGGATAAGTTTCAAATATTAGTTTAATAATCAAATTTTAATCATAATTTTTCTCACAGATTCTGTTTTTGTTTATTTGTGTATACGTTAATAATTAAAGTAATGTTTTCTTTAGCACTTACGAGTACGTTATCTTGTATTAATTGCAGAGAATATTTTAAACTTCGAAGTTTTTTTTCTGTGATTTTGCAAATGTTATTCAGTTTACAGCGACGTTAAAACCAAATATAACGTTCATTTTTATTTTGCCGAAACTTTCTTTTTCAGTATTAAAAGTATTTAAAAAAAATCCAATCTTTTTCTATATTTATTAATATTTATTATTAATCTTCAGTCATTTGCGACGGCAAGTCAAAAATAACGATGGGCTTTGGGAAAATTCACGCATCACTTATCATCCTCATTATTTTTAAAAGCTCTTTCTTTTTAAACATCAGTTACAGAGCATCCCATTAAAAAAGTAATTTGAGGCAGGAGATGCATTGCTTCCTTTTAATTTTCTGAAGAGAAAAATGTGATAATTTTTGTTTGCATATAGTTTTCTTTTACAGCGCGTTTTTGATCCTTAATTGATATGGGAACCAAAGAGAAACATTTTTCTTATATTTTTTTTATAATTTTGGAGTTGTGTTTTTTGTTTATTAAATTTGTCAAATTTTAATAGATAGTATTTTCTGAAATAATTATTCAGTAAAGAAAAATAATTAATCCTCGTCTCGATACAGGGTAGTAATTTAGAAAACAATAACTTAAAATTATTTTCTAAATTTCAATGTTAATTATTTTTTTGAGAAAAATACGATAACGTTCGTTGTTTGGTATTGATTTCTATTACTTTAAAATTAATTAAGAGTGGTTGAATATATTTTGATAGTTGTTTTTTCTCTCTTTTAATTGTTCTTAAATAAATACAACTGAATATGAGAGTTAGGATCTTGATAGGAAGAGAAAATAAACGAAAATAAGCGTGCAGTCTGTTGGAAATGGCAATTACATTTCAATAATAATCAAATAAATAAATTGGATTGTACTTAATAAACTTTAATTATTGAATTTTACTTTACACAATTTGTGCTTCTATGTGTAAAAATACCCAATAGTGTATGAAAATTATCAAATATTTCTAAAAGATCGACACGATCGACATACGCTTGCAATTCTAGTTGTCCCAGGCTGTGACCTCAGCGGGGAGAAACAACAGTTGCTTGTTCTTCGTCAAACACTGACTTGCGAAGGCAAAATGTACCAAGAATTATCTCTTTATTTTAAACTGGAAATTTAATGAGTTTTTCAATACAATGCGATTCAATTTATATGAATATATACCATACTGCTGGCAATTCGGTTGTCAAATTCACACACCTGGACATGTGCATAAATGCAGTTGATAATCTCATTTATTTTCCATTTAGTATTTAGTTCCATTGTTGAAAAATATTGTGTGTTTATGCTATTTTTAAATTTTGCAATTTCCGAAAAATACAAATTTTCTGCATCCGAATTCAGTTTTTATCTGAGGATGTTTTAAATATTATCAAAATTGCACTGCTGTGTGAAATCGAAGATTCAAGAAAGAAGTTTGGTTGAATTTACAAAGGTAAAAGCAAATATGGACCTCAGGTCTACGACATTCTTTGGCAAATTTTCGGCTACAGAATAAAAAAAATCGGCAAATAGATTTTATGTTAAAACTTAGGAGATTTTTTTTTACAAGAATTTTAGTTATTTCGATGATTTTCCTTTCAAAATGTGACGACTCTATAAATTATACTATTTTGTGCATATACAATATTGGTTTGTAAAATTGTGTTGTGTTATATACCAACAAAAGAAACCCTTTCACTATTTTACCAAACAGAATAAATCTATTTTCTATTTTTAAAATATGCCAGAATTTAGCATTTATAATGCGTTGGACGTTGAAAATTAAACTAAAATTGGTAAATTCGTAGTTGGTTTCAATGAAGTCTGCTTTAGTGTAACAGTTATTTATTAATTTAGGTTAGGTTACACTAGGCAACAAATATCATTAACAAAAAATAAGGACAAAGAACATGGACGATTTTTAAAAGCGACCACACGCACTTTTCTCTCACTTGGCCTTTTCTACAAATGAGCTGTCACTAGAAGGCGCTTCCGTTGCTTGTGACAGTCAGATAGTTATAATGGCCAGAGCGGTTGCACACATTTGTATTAATGTATGTTGGACTTTTTTTTTATAAGTATCAGTAAAGTTTTTCTTTCAAATGCAAATATTTTTATTTTCTCAATTGCATGATATGAATGTTGTATAGAAAGCATACGTTAAAAAAAAAAGAAACTCAATTTAATACCAAATAATGCAACTATTTCAGATCTTAGTTGTCCAAATTAGTCTTAAAAAGTTTTTAAAAAATCGTGAAAAGCGCTGTATAAAAAGTATTTTTCCCCATCAGAAATTACTGATCTTGATTGGATAAATAATTTGTTCATTGGATATAGTTATTTATATGAAACGCTGTCTTTAATTTTTGTATTTTATTGGTGGTTTAATACTCGTAATATGATTTAAAGAATGTTTCAAAGCAATGCGAAGCTATCGTTAAAAAATTAGTTGTAAGTCGAACAACTTTTCTTTCACAGTTTGAGTATTTTTTTAAAAAAATTCTCTGGTTTCTTACTGTGGAAAAAAGTTTGGTGCTTTGTCAAAAGGTAAAATATATACAATAGATTTGTTTGAATAAATAGCAGACTACATATATATATGTATATGGAACTGATATAGAAGTAAATACAGCTGAGAACTTTTTTCGAAATATTCTGAGATAATTTTTTCCTTATTTCTGTTTAATTGTCAAATTATCTTAGAACATCTTAATTAAAAAAGTTAATTTTAGCTTTGTTACTTTTCTTTTACTTGTGTATCTTTTTTTAAGATAAGGAAGTTGATTTTTTTTTTACTGCGTACCACAATTAGTTTGCTCTGTAAATATTTGATTTTTCTTTCTTTTATCTTTCTTTCTTTTGTTCTTTATGTTTTTGTGAATGAAACTATGTGAAGTTTGTTAACTCCCCCCCCCCCCATTTATTCTCGTCTTATCTCATTTCATTTTTAAATGTCAAACGCTCTGTATTAGAAAAAAAATTTTAAGTGGAGATAATCTTGTGCAATAGTTGAATATATATGTACGCATGCATTAAGAATTGTTTAAAATGGAACTAAGTAAATATAAATTACAGTTTATATTTTCCCTTTAATTCTGTGAAATCGTTTTTGTTTTGGAGAAAAGCAAACCCATTTTTCATTAAACTTCTATATTCTCGAGTCTTGTATTTTACAAATTATGTTTTTGTTTCTTATTGTCTTTTATTCTTTGTTATTCTTTTGTTATGTAAGCAAGTCTAAGATAACCTAACTAGAGAGTTGGGTTATCTTAGACTTGCTTACATACCCGGGAGAACGAAACTCACTCAAAGGGTTTCGAGCTGCGAACCTACCCATCGAGAAGATAATTTATTTATATTCTAAATGAAATACATATACAAAATGGTCTCAAATGAGGGTCCCTCTCCAAAATTTTTGAGAATAGGGGGAAGAACATGAAATATACACAGTAAAAGTACTTAATAAATGTGGCCCCTCATTGGAGCTGGAGACCAACTCCATCACTCCGTATACTTCCAAAAAAAAAAAAAAAAGCCAAGAATGAAAGGGGTTTTAAGAACACCTCGTCCAAATTAAAATTTTAACCCTGAAAAATGTGTTCTGGGAATGCTTGAGCAGCATTACACTTCGTACAGATCTTAAAAACTTTTAGTTCCTGTTCTAAGACGAGAGATTCCAAGTGTCCACTAGCAAATTCGAGATATGCAAGTCTGTTGGCTTCTATGACCTTCAAGGAGTAGGGCACTTTCGTGGATACCAGACGTGTTCAAGATATAACTCTACAGAGACCCCTTTGCTTTTTCTTACTATCGGAGAACACCTCGCTGAAAATAAAAGGCTTATCACGCTGGGGAGTGTCCGATGAGGCTTTTTTTTGTGCCAGTTTATCTGTTGTTTCGTTACCAATAATTCCGATGTCGACGGAATCCATTGAATATGAAATTCAATGTTTGCAGATAATTTATATATCGACCTTGAGATAGATTTTGCAAATTATAATTTGATTAGTGATCTTGCATAATTTTTTTTAATTAAAAATGTATCCAGTAATTTAATAGTTTTTAAATTTGATTGCTTTTAATTATGTGTGCGCTTTTAAATTGAATTTCTTCTCACTTGAATGATCGTAACAGTGATAGCTGAGTGACCCTTGCCATTGTTTTTCTCTTTTCATTAATATCTATCTATTACTTAACATTAGCCTCAGTGTAATGAAACTCAACTGTATTCTGGTTGGTTCACAGTAGCCCTGTGTGTCCTTGCTTTTGAACTTAGCAGGTTTAGTCTCCTACTTTCGTAAACTTTTCAAATTTTGTGCAAAATGCATTAAGACAGTACCATTGAATGTCATACAATTCTTGATCAAAGTAGGAAAAGACAATATTTAGCTATCTATTTATAAATTTGTAACGAAAGTACCAGATACGAATTAATATAAATGTTAATATTTGTATTCTAACACCTTAAACATAGATGTTTGAAAAACACATTTTATTTATTTTACTTTTATACACATTTCATAGTCCTTTTTCGAGGATTGGTTGAGTGAGAGGACTACCACCGTTTTTGAAACAGTATTTCTTCCATTGAACTGCACCCAATTGCGATGTTGTATTGCACATTACTTAAAAACAAATCAAAATTAATGTTTAATGATGAAGAAATAAAAATAAAACTGTATATCATTTTTTCTACATTTGCATTAAGTTGTTGAAATAACATTTATTAAACATACCGAGGGCATATAATTTCTTGATATTGACTTTCCAACTGGTAACATTACGGCTCTGAATTTGTCATTATTTTCATTTCATCAAAATTTGTTTCTCCCCTTTTTTCTTTATGTACTACATAATTGCATGTCTGATTTCCCTGAAACATTTTCTAAAGAAACGTATTTTCTGCATTCTTTTTAAGACTAATATGGATGTAATAGCTTACTACATTATTTTATGTCCTCTCGGTTCTGTATTAAATCAAATAATTTAGCTTCTGACATGAGTGTCTGTTTAGACTTCAACTTAACGATAAAAATTGATTTAGTTTTTGAATATTTGGGAATTGCTCCTGTGTGTAAGTGTATTGTTAGCTAATAACTGGAAAAGTGATTTGGTAAAAGAATCCTTAAAAAAATGGACATTCACATGTTTCATTTAGAATCGGAAATGTGAAATAAATCCAAACTAAAAAGTTTTTGAATTTCGCTTGGTAAACTGTATTTTATATTACTTTGGCTTTATTTTTCTTCAAATGTTTTTTGTGTAGGGATTAGGAAGGTTGTCGCGTTATTTAACCCAGAAGTACAAATGCTTATGCTCTTTTTAAAATTATTCTCCTGATTACAAATTAAGAAGAACAATAACATAAAGTTTTAATTTTTAAATGTTTAATTGTAATTTATAAAAGCTCCTTTTCCTAGTTTCATTTTAAAAGTTATTATTTTTTTTAAAGTTCCAGCTTATTTTACTTAGACGACTGAATTTAAACTATCCTTTTGCTGTAGTAAAACGTAAATATTTTTTTTGGTGTGTAGATTTGAATGTCGACTATTAGAATTTTTTTAAATATTCTAGGCTATTCTTTTAGATATCTATCTTAAAGTATGCTGAATTTATGCAATATCACGAACACTTTCAGTGGTTGCTTTGATTCCATTTCTTCCTCTCTCAGAATTCCGAAATACAGTTTGCATTGCTTTCCCCAAACAAAACAATGAAGATTCAGAATTTAAATTCTGTAAACATTCAATTGTGTATATGTTGACATGTGGTGTCTGTGGTTTTAAGTATGTAGGTCAAATATCAGAACTATGAACTTGAATTAATCAACATAGACTAGACACTAGAAAAATACATCAACAAAAATATATGTAGGGTAGAAATACAGGCATTTTAATAAACATGGTTTTGAAAAGGTTGTGTTGAATATTATTAAGATTGTACCTAATAGATAAAAAGATTATGGTATGAAAATACGAGAGCAGGTGTTTATAATGCTATATATCCTATGGATTAAATGTACATGGAACAACAAAATTTAATCCAGGCTGTGAAACAAACATATGAGTCTATATATAAAGATAGAAATAATGGTAATAAGACTAAAAGAACTAGAAAAGGGATCAAAAGCGAAAATAGAGGAAGGATGCAATTAGGGAGGAATTAAATAATTTGTTAAGGTGATTTTGAGAATAATTTCAATGTTGACGAATAAAGTATTTTTATTTGACTCACAAAGAGGAAATAATAGGCATTAAATTTAATAAAAACATGGATTAAAAATAATCACGGATCACACTGAAACAGTGGATCTAAATATATTAATAAATTGATATAAAGACAGACTCTAAGGAGGTTTATATTGGTGAATACTCTAATTTAACATGCTATGAATAAAACATATAACGGGATATTACATTTTTCAGTATTAGGAAACACATGGATTTATCTCAGAAGAATGTATTGATAAAGCGAGCGTTCAAGGCAATAAAAGCTTGGTAGGATCAATTTTTATTATAATAGTATTATGGAAATGGTATCAGAAAGAATGTAGATGCAGTGATTATAGAGAATATGTGGATGAATATCATGGGCATCGCTGTAACGGGAAATTATAGATATGTCCCAAGATCAAGTTGAAAGAAATTATACAAAGGCACTGGATTTCGTTTGTCGATTTCCAATAGCAACTTACTAGTAAAACAACTATCCAAGATATTAACAAATCTATCCTCAATATTGCAATAAAATATAACTTACCTAATTGTGGCCTTTATGAATATGGTTTTATGTCCTCAAGGACTTATTGAATTTTAATTTTAGAACAAAAGGATATTTCCTATAGAGAAATAAAAGACCTATAGAGGATTTATAAAACACTCTGTGATAGTTTATGGATAAAGTCTCCAGGAAACTATGCAATTGAGCGTAAATATTACAGTAAATTACTAAATGATCATATACAAAATGGTAATGCATATGAAGTAAACAAATTTTGTATGAAAGAAATTAACAACAGATTATTAGCATTTTAGTATAACTGGATACTTAACAGTAGCATTAAATATCCCATATTTTGACCAAATTTCATAAAATCCAGTCAAATCTATGTACAAATGGATTCAATACTATATCCAAATCGGGAAGAATTTTACAGAACATACAGGATAATAGACAAATTAAAGATACTTCTATTATAAAAACAGCTAAGGATGCAATAAAGAAGGTTTACAACAAGGCATTTTCTGTGCATGGATTCGATTTTGAAGACTCATTTAACTCTCATTGAAATAGAAGATATGATTCAGATACTACAGATGCATAAGGGAAATATGGTTTAAATAATTGTATTGGTTTCTGAAAGTTCAATATACTAATTAGATTGCAATGGTGAGAACTTCATTTTGAGGCAAACTTACAAGAGCAACAGTTGGGCTTGCCTCAGGTGGCCCTGCAAGTAATAGTCTTGCTAACTTATTTACAATTAATATGACCAGGTCGAAGAAATGATCCATCATGCCTTTGTTGAGATATAGATGATTTAATTGTTATTGGTCGACAGGGAATTTAAACTCTAACATTGATTTTTATCCAGATTATTTAAAATTGATACAGACAAATTTTTAACTCGAACAAAGTTGAATTCTGATTTAGATTTACATATCATTGACAACAAACTATATAGCACATTATGATAAAAGTGATGCATTAACTTTAATGTTATAAAGATCCCAAACTTCAATAGTTGCATACACATATCAATATTTAGAAACATAACTTTAAATTCTTGATGAGAAATAATCTAACTACATAATATTACAAGTTCAGAACATTCAGAAATTTTATTTAATTGCATAGAGTGATTATCCCATCAACTTCTTTGAAATCATATAGATCAAAAACATTTCTTAAAATCTTTTAAACTAATAAAATTGGCAATCCTGTGACAGATTCCACGATAGGTTTTGTGAAATGCATAGATCCAACAGCAACATTACGTCCACTAAGTCAGCTTGTTAGTGGTCCAGCTGTGAAGAATATGTCTATTCCACACAGGTTACATTTTACATACGCATACCAACGTTTACACGACAGTACTTTAAAATTACAGGACCAACCAAAATTTCTATGACCAATCAAACTTTTGAATGCACCTGGCTTTCATCTAATATTGGTATTTAAACTCAAAGTGCAAGAATATTGATGTTTTGGGTTATAGCGGCATTAGTGAGAATACGTAGAGTTGTGGATGATGTAGGAGAAATGAAAAATTGTTGAGAAATTGGAATACTGTCTAATGATTCATTTATTAATAGATGATTGTGTGAGTTTTTGATGATTTGCGTAATCTGCCTTGATATTGAAAAGAATTTATCTTGAATGTACTGTTCTTGTTTTGAATTTTCAAACTTTAAGGTTTTTCATATTCTATACAACCATTTCAAGACTTTGTGCATATTCTTTGATTTTTATGGGTGTTTTATTGCATCAAGATGTTTTTATTTTAACATTTTATGTTATATCTTCTAAATGCAATGGCGAATAATAGTTTAATTTTTAGGTATTTAAAAGAGAAAATATTTTTAATTTCAAATTTTAAAAGAAAGTTTTAAATTTTGAATTTGGATATTTTCAGATTAGTTTACCAAATTGCAATAGGGAAGGTTGTTACCAAACTAGTTTAACTCTATTTGGTCCCAACTAGAGGTCAAATTCTGGATATTTTATAAATTTTTATCTTATACAATTTAATTTCGCTTGAAAACGATTTTCATTATTTTAGCCTCCGCCAATGAAATTTTGGAAATATGATGTTGTACCAGGTTTAATGATTTGAATATTTGCTTGACATATTAGTGAGGTATTTTGGATATATTTAAATATATACCTTAACAAATCCTTCATTTTGCCTATAATTGTTATAGATAGCTACATGTTTGTAACGAGTATGTCAACTTTTAAATACCTCTGATGTTTATTAATTGAAATAAGTTAGATCAGTAGCTTATAAATATATTTCTATTATTTGCTGATACTACATACATTACAAATTACCACGTGAAAATTGATTGGTTTTGTTTTAATTTAAGAATCTAAAAAAAATCTGCTTTCTGAGAGTATTTATTATTTTCTGTATATTATCTAGAATGTTTATAATCCAGCAAAATAGCACAAATTTGAAATGTCACGATATGTGTTGTTGCTTATGCCACCCGATCGACATGTAACATCAGATCAAGGTCCACGGAAATTCATCGCGGCATATGTTGATTTTTACGCCGTCGTTAGCCTAGCTTCTTGAGACCATGGCGACTCTGTACGATTGATGACCCGGTCACACGATGATGACGACAACCATCTCATCTCCACCCCACAATCTAGGTGGCTGGAGGAGAGAGAACATTAGCTCCAGTCCCCTATACCCGTGGTTTCTGCTGTGATCGCCGCACAAGACTTTCACTGACCCACTGATTTAACGAGCACTACCTGGGTGTCGGTGGATTTTAGGGCATTGAACCCAGGCTTTCCAGTCTGGAGAGTTCTGATGCTCTAAACCTCTAGGTACACCGTTCCATCTGATATTGTAATGGTCTGACCGAACTTCCCATTATTATAAGTGGAATAAAATGAAAACTGCATGCCATATAAATATGAAATGACGCTTTGTCTTGTATGCAGGCATATTTTTTTTGTTTTAGTCTTTTCAAAATTTCTAGCCACAGTGTTAATGAATACTTTTTGTGTTAGTGTAATTGAATTACTAGTGGATTAACTATGGTTCTATTTTGAACATTGTAATTTCTTTACGCTTTCGAAACTCAACGTTTTGCAAAAAACTATAATATTTGAATGCACAAATATATATTTACAGGGTGTATCTAAATTCATCAATATTTGGGAGGGGGGAGGCAAGGAATAGGAAAAGAAACTGAGTATATATATTTTTATAAGCAATTCGGTTTTTCTTTTTGGCAGTTAAAGAATTTTTTAGAAAAATCTTTAATTAAGCTCTTGCATATATAAGTAAACTAATTTTGCTTTAAGAAATTTTTTATGAATAATATTTTTATTTTTTAATTTTAAAATAATTACTTTTGTGTAATATTCAAAATATTTATTTTCGTTTCTGATCGTTTATTTGGAGGAAAATGCTATTAAATAATTCTTAAAAAATTAATTTAATTATTTTCATTTGTTGCTCTGCATACTCCATACTGTTTTATCAAAACGAACTAAACGTGATATACGTATCTTTAATAATTTTAGTGATAATATTGACAAACTATTCTGTTGGAACCTTCTTCATTGTAATTCTGCCTTTTTTCCCCCCTTTAAGAGAGAAATAATTTTCTATGATTAAGTCAATGTTTGCCTTTGAAAAAAATTTTTTTATGCGGGGGGAAGGAATTTCTAATTGGTAATTAAAAAGAGTACTTAAAAACTTTTAATTTAGTATTTATTTTTTGTTCGTGGTGTTTTTTTTTTTTGTTCTTTAACTAATGATTTACTTCGTTTAAATCTAATCGGGTTAAAGTATTGCAGTAAATGTTTTTTTAAAAAGTTTTTGCTTATATATTTTTTGCAATTAATATTTTTTTCACATTCATAAGCGTCCTCTGTGAGCGTTCTCTACCCACTTTTTTTTATAGTTATGAAGTATGTTTTTCAAAAGAGAGCATAATTAGTCATGCAAAGCAATAAAACGTTGCATTGTTTTTGGTTTTATTTATTTTTTTTGACTAATCCGCTTAGCTTTTGTTTCTTCTCTCGCTTTCTTTAAACCCATTTTAAGAATAAAAAAGTAGACATTTCTCGCTGCTTTAACTATTCATTTAAAAAGCATTTAAAATTTTATGTTTGTATGTGCTTTTTTATTTACCTTTTAAAACTTAAACCTTTGCTTTTGGGTTGAGGGAAAAAACTCGAGAGTTCGTAACCATTTTATTGCGGTGGAATATTAAAGTACGATATATGGTGCCACACACACACTCACCAGCACGTGAAATTTCCATCTCACTCTAGTCCTCCCTTTCCCATTACAGTCCTTTCATGCTGCAAAATTTAAAAAATATAAATGTTGATATATGCTTCGAGTCCATCTCCCTTCCTGCAAACTCTGGTACTTAAAACGTCCCAGTTGATACTTAAGGAAGGTTTCATGGCAACAGAGCGGCTGCTGTGACTTTTTTCCCTTTCCTTCCATTTTTTCCCCCTCTCCTCTTCTTCCCCGTTCTCTTTAAAAATATCTCTTCGTTCCCTCAAAGATTATCAAAATTTCGTGCAGCCTAGAATAAACAGTTTTAGGTTCGTGGTTCATCTCATTCCACCGTGGAAAAGAGAGGATAAAACGAAGAAAAGAGGGAATTGTTGGAGGGGCTGGCTGGCGTCTTCTGGGTTGGTCGGAATCAATTAATCGCGCCATGGCTCCGAGAAAATGGAAGTTAGGTTCCTGTATTATTAAAGCGTTACACAACTGGTGAGGAAGGGGTAGGGGTTCTCCGCTAAGATTTGCATAGAAAAGGCCGTCGAGGATATCGAAAGTAAAGCACGCAATCGAGCGTTTATGTTTATTTCAGTAAGAGAAGGGATCCGGGGATGGTATTGGGTTGTGAAGAGTTGGAAGCAGTCTTGAACAGGATTAAGGGGAGTCATTTATTTTCTTAGGGTGTGAGCGGTTAAACGATTCCAGGGGAATTAAAGGCTGATGGATGAAGGCTTTTGTGGTTTATGGTTGATTGGTTTCTGTTGGAATGTTCAGTGCCTCGTTGAGGTTAATTCATTAAGCAGAAACGTATATTGCGCTTTGGTTGAAAGAAACGACTTATTTTGGACTCGAAATTAGTTTTCAGGACTTATACTTATGTGAATTTACGCCATGCTAATGTTTTCATTTCTTAGTTTATGCTGCTTTTAAATCTAAGGGGAGAATATAAATTTGTATTTCTCTTTTTGAAACAAGATGCTTTAGTAAAGAGGCCTCTTTTAATAGAGCAATTTTCTGCTTAATATATTTTTTTTTTATGAAATCGCTGATTAACAAAATCAAATATGTACAATGAATTTCTTTCGCTCTCTTTTTTTTAATTACCGTGATAAATTTCTGAACTAATTAAATATTGCAATGAAAATTAAGTGAATTTAAAAATTTGTGTAATTTGCTCTCATTATTAAAAAAAACAAGCATTTCCTTTCTTCACATTATCCTTTATTGGAATTTTAATTACAAGGACCGAGAGAAGTAAAATTAAAAACAAGAGTCAAGTTTCGTAGTTTGAAATGGTTGAAAAAGGATGAACTTGAAACAGGAGAGGGAAGTAGTTTTTCTTTAATTGTTCGAAAATAACTAAAAATCTACGAATGAACAGTATTGGAGGATATGTAAAGTGTAATTATAAAACAAGATATTGTCGGATACTTAAAGTTAAAAGTTAAATGATTTTTAAAAGCTAAATTATTGTTTCATTAAGGGTGTGTTAATGTTAATATTTAATGTGTGTGGAAATTAGTGTATATAATTATTCCAATTCATTTAATGTTACAGAAAAGCGAACTAAAAGAAAAATGGAAAGATTTCAAAAATTTTCAAATTGAATTTTTATTTAAATTAGAATTTTCCCCCATCAAATTATTGTTTCTTATGACCTCGATTCTTAACAAATTAAAGTTATCTAAAATGCACTGTTTTTCCAATTCACTTTTAAAAATAAGTTCAATTGATTGTATCATTTGAAGAACATCCATACAAATTTTAATATTCTCGCAAAGATTTTTTCCAATATCCTGATCGATGTAATAAGTTTGATGAATAAATTTCAAATCAATGTCAATTTTTAATGTTTATTTTTTAGAAATATATATATATTTTTAAATTTCATTCCAGGTTTTTATTGTTTTATAAATTTATATTTTAGTAATTAAGTTTTTATTATTTTTTTGATGAAATATATTCTTTACCTTTCATTTTTTTTATTAATTTTGTCGTGAAACGTGGGAAGAAAGGGAGAGGCTCGTTAATCTAAGTGACTTAATATATCTTGTCCACATTGTGCCGGAACGTTTAATTCGAATAGGGATCATTAAAAAGGATAAAAAGAAATTAGTATATTTGCAAATATCTGTAATTGTGTGACAAAATAAATTATAATTTTAAAATAATTAGATTTTTTTAATATTTTATTTATACAGCAAGAGAAAGAGTTTTTGTTCATCTATTAATCTGAAAATTCATCAGTTAAACTTTTTTGGAAGTAGATAAATTTATTTCAATTTACAATTTGAAGCTTGTAAATCGCATTAAAATTTCAAAATGCATGTAACTTTGTTTAAAAAAAAATTAGTAGTATATCATGTTCAAGAAATCTTTGTACGGTTTTTAGTTTTTCGTGTTAGAATACAGAAGGTTGTTCGCACTTTATGGAAATGATTTTGTAATTTATTTCTGGTTTGCACTTTGTAATAAAACTTTGGCAACTTCAAAATGATCGTCTACTAAGGTTTTTTTCTTTTGATTGAATGTAAAATAAAAGATTTATTTTGAAAATGGTTCCTAAAATGGATGGATGGCTCGAAGGTTACTTAACAGCGCTTTCCGAGGGGAAATATTAGTATCAAAAAATTATAAAGCGGTGTAAAAATCTCGCTTCTTGCATTTCAGAAAAAGGTATTTATTATATATTAAATTTGAAAGAAATAAAACGTCTAGCTGAAAGTAAAAACGAAAACTCATCCTAAGATTGTTTGAACGCAGGCAACTATCAAGAAAATAAAGTCTGATCCTAAAAGAAAAATCGCCGGTTCAATGATTCATTGCATCGAAACTAGGAATGTCTCCCGCCACTGAAAGTAAAATCATTTATAAAAATTTAAAGTTAAAAAAGATGTTTAAGCCTAAAGTTCATCTGCTTTTGCTAAAATATATTGCTGAAAGAAAAACAAATTGCAGAAAATTATGAGAAACACCCAGCTGCTGAAAGATATAAATTTGTGCTAACACTCGATGAGGTATGGGTATATTTAAGTGACTGTAATAAAAGAATGTCAATTTTCTATTGCTCAACTGACGAGAATGACCGTACTAAATGACTTCGTCAGTGTACAGAAAAGTTCCCAGAAGGATTCATGATAGTTGCAGGATTTTGTTACAACGGCAAATTAAAAATAAAAGTATCAAGTAAAGCTAAAAATAATTCACTCTACTATCAGCAGAATATTTTTGAACAAACTCTTGAAGAAATTCTAGCCTTATTTGGAAAGGGCATTGATAAAGTTGAACTTCATATGGACAAACCCTCTGGTCACACGTCTAAGTCAATTGCCGCTTATTAAGCAAAAAAAAAAGTATCAGAAACGATAATAAAATGTATCCCATTTGATGAAATACCTGTAAAATCACCTGGCGTTTTTCCAATGGACTTTTGTGCTTTCGGTTTAGTTAAACGGGCTTTCAGAAAACGGAATCCAAGAACCCTGAACAGAACTTCGGAAAACGGTTCAAGAGAAATTGAGTAAAATTGGCATGGCAATACTAAAAAAAAAAGTTAACTTTTATAGAAAGTGCGAGCTTATAGAGCTCTTGTCAAGAATCGTGGCTGTCAGATAGAAGCAAATCGCCACCAAAAATATACGGCATTTATATAGATAAAAATTTACTATCAAAATCGTTTCCATAAAGTACGAATGACCTTCTGTATGCTATATGTTAGAGTAATAATTATGCAAAAATGTATACTTAAGAATTTTAATTTTATGTCGAATTTGAAATTGATAACATTTTTGAGAATCTAATATGGCGAGAAAAGTTTGTTAGTGAATAATCCATGTAAGGTATCTGCTTAATATGTACATAAATTCTAATGATTTATAACTAATTGTAAAAGTGATTTGCATGCATTATTGCATTTATATATTAAATTGTATTGCTTTCAGTTAATTTTAGATTTATGTATGGTAACATTATACGTTTTTGTCAAAATACGTAAATCTCGATGAATTCCATTCTCAAGGACTAGATATGAGAAGAATATCGTTTTATTCCGTATTCTGTAAAAGGCGACGTATGAATAACGATTATCAGAAACTTTCGTGCATTTACAACTTTCGATCTCACATTTTCTATGTCGTTCTTTTATCCTCATAAATCTGAAGTTTCTCTTTGGGGAGTTACTTCACATGGAACATAAATAGACCGATCGGCGCTTCTTTTGAAAAATGACATTCAGACGTTTTTGGAGCTAGATTCTTTGAAATCTTATAGTTCTTAGCTCCTTTTCTGATAGGTTGCAAACGGTTTGTTAGTGGAAGGCTCCCCTTTGATAAATTACCACTTAGCGCTCCCGAAGTTAATAGATTTGGAGAGGATTTCGCTCTCTCCAGGATTTTAAAGCAGCTGTCGGCTTTCTGAAATTGCAATTTTAGAGCTTGCCTTTGCGGAAAATGTTATTTCCCTTTGTGATCACTATGTTGTGAAAATCCGGGATTCGATGTTACTTCATTATTTCTGATTATAGTTGAACGCTCATGAATCTGTTTACTTTGCAAATGATGGAGCAAAAGATTGGCAATACTTGAGGCAGACTTCCGTGTTCATTGCGAGGTAAAGAATGGTAATGAGTTCTTTTGAAAAGGTTCTTAAATAATTTTTTGAGATGAATTATTTAGTAAAGCATCGATTCATTTAAAAGGATTGCAAGATTAGTATTTATAAGTTAAAGTACGTCGATTCGTAACTTAAGTTTCGAAAATTCGAAGTACTTTTTATAAGCTATCTTTAATTCGTACCGTAATTTTAATTTTGTCATTAAAATAAAATATTTTTGACCTGAAAAAAAATAATAATTTGGGGAGTGTAAAAAATTCTGTAACGATCATATTTTAGATTGATGTTGCCTACTGATCTTATTGAAAAAGCATTTCTAGTTTATTGTACATTTTGACACAAAACAGGGAATGGACGAAAGAACAGAAACAAAAGACACCACAGCTACATGACGAAAACAAAGAGAATGAGCTTTCACAGTTCTGCTTTTTTATATGAGGCGGCCAACCCGCTTGATTTCTTCTTACGGAGGCTATGATTGGCGGAAAACAATCGCTCGATAATTTCTGATACATTCTTACTTTTAAAAGATGCAGGCTATTAAATTTAAAGATACGATCGCGATTAAATCCTGGTTATGCGAATAAGCTAGTTAAATATTTAAGCGCGAATCCTGAAGGAGAGGACCATCAAAAATTAAAAAAAGTTTTGCAGAAAGTTGCCAATGTTTTGGTTTATATCAATGTTGACAAAGAAATTACGAAAAAAATGAAAGCATTAATTGTGAGAAAGTAGGAACCCTCTCCCTTTGTTTGCTTAGAGATTTTAAGAAATGTGAATGGCTCTTAATGCATAAGTTTTCCTATCCTAACTGTGGCCGATATAAATTAATGGACTGTAAATTTAACAACAAAAATTTTAATGAGCGAAAACGGATCCCAACCATATGGGATCGCTATACTTTTCGAACTGAATACAAGGTTACAACAGTTGACTCGGAGCAAAATCTATACAAAGAATTCTCGCTAACTGGCGCCAACACTAGCATTTTTCGGCTTTATATAAATTATATAAACGCTACTTATGTATTATCGCAACGGTATTGGCGACATTATAAAAGGAAGCATATGGTTGCTAATTCAGCGCATACGACACATGGGGAATCAGGGTAGCGAGTTATCTTGAACAACAGCATTCTTGCGATAGTACGTAATTACCATATGAACATATATATTATATAAATATAATCTACATAAGTTTTTACTCATAAATATTTTTAAATAATTATACTAATTGACATTTAAATCGTATATACTCGTATATAAATATCTAGGAATGCATAATTATTTAAACATTGCCTTTTACGCAGAACGAATGAAATAAACAAATTCACCGATGAATGGGCACGAAAAAAATAACTACATAATGGAAGAATGTGAATATATCGTGAAAGAAAACGTAGTATATCCGAAAAACTGGGTTCTGTTGCCTAGAATAAATTAATGTTTTCGCTTTTATCGTGTGGTCACACACACATAAGCACACAATTTTTTTTTGAGACACAGTACTCTTTTGGTAGTATTGCTAAGAGAGGACGTGATATCGGCTTGCTGGGTATGTTTTTTTTAAAGAAACACTGGGATATAAATAAAGTATACAAATGCTAAAACGGAAAAGCGTCTTAAAGAAAATGGCAGCATCTTCCGTAAAATCACGAGCTACGCGACATTCGAAATTAATTATTATTCGGTATGCAATAATAGGTCTGGTATATAGTGGTCTTGCCAAAAACACATCTCCTTCATGCGCACAATAAACATCTCCTTCATGTGTCTTTAAACGCGGAGAACTATTTGCCGGTAGATCTCCAGACGACAACTAACACTCGTAGTTTTCTGCTTTAATGTTATTCATTTGAAGCCTCGTTTACCCGTATGGGAATTTTCAATATTTTAACGAACACGTTTATAAGTTGAGGTTAGACCTTTCCACGTATCTTTCGAAAAGATCGATAGATTTGCTTCTGTGAATACATGTATCTTAATTCTTTCATAAAGTCTGCCAAAACGCTTTACATCTGCAGACTCTTCCGCTATCCTTAGAGACCTGTTATTTATTTGTATAAAGGAACTCCCTCTCACACAAGTATGGACCATTGTACAACACTCCTTTTTTTTTTTGACTGCTTGGTATTTCAACGTGTTGGTAGTGTGCATTCTGCTGCGCTTACTTGGCTTATACTAGACTGGAATTTTTCTTTTAGGAATTCATAAAGTCACTGGTGTGTACGAAAACACCTATGGAATTGAGGAAGGTCTCATCATAGTTGTTATTGCAGTGGAAAATGTAAATGTGATATGGAGAGTCTACTAGAGGGTGTTTCAGTATTTTATTTTTAAACCGTCCTACGCTTATACCCCCCCCCCCCCATTTCCGTCTACTCTGTGACCCGGCTAAAGGTGTAGGAGGAAGTGAAGGACAATTCGACATAATTTCCAATGATTTATTCAGCACTTTAATTGACTCAAAAACAAATCAATGAATCAGAATAAATAGTTTGTTTCCGATTAGCTAACAGAGGTAAGGAGGCGAGAATCGCGTTTTTGAAGAATACTTTTAATAATTTATCCACTTTGTATTAATTAATCTTCTACCTTAATATTGCTTTAAATGGTAGATATGTAACTAATTGCCACTTAAACCTCTTTAATAATTTAAATATAGAAAAATTCTATAAATGTGACTAATACCTGAACTGTTGGTAGTCTTCTTAACTTTTAATGCGTAATCCTTCAATATCTTTATAATTGCTACTCTTCTAATCTTTACTCTCTCACACGGACTTACTCTCTTTCGTATATCTCACTTTGACACCTTTAACCAACTAACTTTCTAACTCCTCTAGCACTTGAACCTGAACTTTTTTTATTAACTTAATTTTCATATCACGTTTTCTTCTCAAGAGAATGTTTTTATTCTTCATATCCCCAAAGATTTCCCAAGAGGGTTAGAGGAAGGACGCGTATAGATCCGTCACAGGCGGAGTGGAATGTACGCAGCATTCTATTATAATATTGTTCCTTTTTAATGAGTATAATTGATTTCGTATTCTTCAAACAGCTAAGGATTACTTTATTTATCTTTTTTTTTTTATCTTAACTTAAATCTCTCTATTGATATTTTTTATTTCCATTTCTCAAACATACGTAGGCTTTCAAGTTAATTTGTTGAGTAAAATTTTTTGATTCTATTGAAATTATTTGATAAGTTTTTTCTTAACTGAATAATTTATAAAGCCAAGATAGTTTGTTTTACTGATTATATTTTAATGTATATCTTGTATTTATCTTGTACAACCTTACTTTAGCTTAGAATCAGAAGTGAAAACTTTTCTCCTGTATTTTTTCTTTGGAATCGGAAATAAAGATCACGCTTCTTGTATGAAAGGGCTTACAAACAAAAAAAAAAAAAAAAAAAAAAGGGTAAAAATGTAACAAAGTATATGCTTTGAGGCTGAAAGCAGACAGCTGTCTTTGAAAGATTGGTGACAGTCTTACAACAACACGATATCCTTTCAGGACGTTATACTTCCATGCCTTTTATAGAATCTCCTGCATTTTTTCTCTTTCTTTCAGATCGTTTCTATGCTGAAAAAGCACATTTTTTCCCTTTCATTGTTCCTTTTCATGCCTGTTGAATGTTGTCTCACATTTTTTGTTTATTTTCTGGTATGATCTTTCTTCCTTGTATTGAATTTGGAAAATGAAGTTCTTTTAGGATATATGACAGAGTTTCTTTCATGCCACAATTTATATAGTTCGTGTGTTAGATAATTTTTATTAGTTTTAATAATGTTGATAGAGAGAGAGAGAGAAATTGATTACTTTTTTTAAGGAACTGCTTTACTTGTATTGCATTTATTAGTTTTTTTAAATGAGATGATTGATTTCAAGGAACAATGTATAATTTCAATTTAGTTGCTGTCTATATGTATATAATCAAAACATTTCATTCCCCCCCCCTGCTTTTGTAATATGTATTGTAACGCGTATTGAATCTAATTAAAATGTAATAGCTTTTTTAAAAACGTTTGTCAACTTACGCTCAGAAATTATTTGCTAGAGCATCAGTTAAGATATGTTGTTTAGGAAATATTTCTTTTGACTATCTTGGATATAATTTTTTCGTACCATTTTTGTTCCTCGCGCTTCATCACCTTGCTCGTACATTTGATGTGGCAAAAATTAAAGCTGTTATCACACAAATGTTAGGTGAGCCAGACTCTTACTGTGTTTTGATTAAAAGTTATACACTTCCTGACCAGCTGTTGTGAGCGATTATGTTTCTAAGCATTTCTAAATATTTGCACGATTTTCTAATAAATTAATTTTTAAGAATTCATTATAATTAAAAGAAGGGATGTACAAAACTTTAAAATGAAATATTCGGAACAAATTTAGTAATATCGGATATCAAAATTCATTTGGAACTTTGTATATATATATATACCATTTTTGTGCTTGCTTCCTCTAAAAGGGCAATTTTATCACCAAAGTTTACATGTATGCCTTACTTTTAATTATAGCGACTTACTAAATATATTACCCCTTTATAAGGCCATGGGAAGTGTACTTATCACCAAATTCATCAATATTTATCTCTTCATTATTCTCCTCTTTTTTTTATTTACAACTCCTTTCGCATACTAAAAACCTATATCTCATTAAAAACACATTTTATAGATTTTTGGTATTTACTACTTGCTTATCGTTGTTTTTATAAATTTTATGGAAAATATGTTTATATAAATGTTATTAATTTTGTAATTTTTTTTCATATTGCATGTAGAGAAATATAAAAAAACAAACACGAGTAAAACGTCCTGCGCTTCAAAAGTGTGCAATGGAAAATTTATTACATATTTTTCTTAAAAAAAAATGGGGAAGGGTTTTAAAAATCGAATAAACTTTATCTAATAGGCTAAATAAATTTCCTTTCTTAAATGAATCACAAAAATATTTTAACATATCACCAGTAAAAGGGCCCTACAAAAGGGGTTAAGCTGTAATTGATATTTGATTTGGAGTAATTGCTAATATAAATAATTAATTGCTATATTCTTTAATTCATATTGCATTTTTATAACTTTTTTTTCAAGAGATCAAGGACTTTTTTTTTTATAAAAGTTGAAAAATATGTATGGTTTATTTCGTTTCAATCACTTTGTTTTTTGAAGCATGGATATTATGTTCTCTTACACGAGTTAGGAGTTATTTTATTTGAATTATTAGTTTATATGTAAAATTTTCGTAAATTAAAACGTAATTAATTTATTTTTAAATATTATGAAAAAGTAAATGAATGTATGTTATTTATTACACATACCAATTTTTTATTTGTTTTATAATCGACTACTTTTGGCTTTTAAATGGAAATACTTTTTGATTTATAAAATATTTAGAGGGAAAAAAGTTAAAAGGTTTGTCAATTTTTGTTCAATATGAACGTTTTTCGCAATGCTTGTACCAGTAATGTCCCTTAATAACTGCGCAATTAGGGAAAGATTCCATGAATAAAAGATTTCTGTATAAGCTTTGTGAATGTATCCCAAATCTAACGTTAGAACATAACATGCATACAATTATAACAGCTACGAATAACGAATGGAAAATTTGTAACCATTACGGTTGGAATAATTGCTGGTTATTGTACTCTGTAATTATCCATTATAATATATGATCGTGTTCAAATGTTGGAACCAAGCGTCATCGATAGTATTCGACCATAATTACGAGAAATATTAATTGGTTCTCCTTTAGCATGCTTGCTACACAGTCATCCCTAGATACGTAAATTAGAATGGTTGATTGTACGCAAAATTCCTTTTAATGTATTTCATGCATCATTATTTCAGGTGTCACAATTCCTGGCACCATTTTGCTTTATTTGTCATATCCAATGTATTTTATTCACAGCATGCGTTTCGGTAATGATTTCTATGTATGTATTTTCCTTTAATCATAATTTTTCTTTAGTTATTTGGTGTTCAGATATATTCTTACTAGCTGTTACCCGCCCGCTTCGCTGGGTATTTCATGACGTTTTATAAATTTTTGCTCGTTATATATATGAATAAATTATCGATATTTAAGTCCTGGCATTAAGAATTCGATTGTATTGAAAAATATACGCCCCTTACGCCCCCTCAACGCCACTTAGGGGTCTATTTTCACGAAACGCATTTTGTGGCGTATCTCTATTCTATGAGAGGAATCTGCTTACCAAATTTCAAGACTGTGCAACTAATAGTTTAAAAATCGGAATAATTATTTATATCTCCCCTTTTAACCCCCCGCAGCACCCCTTGTGGGTCATTTTCCCCAAAAACCATTTTGTAGTGGATATTTACTCCATGAAAGAAACATGTCTACCAATTTTCAAGCAGGTTGGTCTAGTAGTTTCAAAACGAAAATATTTATCTATTACGCCCCTTAACTCCCCCCCCCGCAACGCCACTTGTGGGTTATTTCCCCCAAAACCATCTTGTATCTGATCTCTACTCTATGAAAGGAATCTATTTATCAAATTTAAAGACTGTGCGTCTAATAGTTTAAAAATGCAAATAATTATCTATAACACCCCTCAACGCCACTTGGGGGTCGATTTTCACAAAACTCATTTTGTGGCGTATCTCTATTCTACGAGAGGAATCGGCTTACCAAATTTCAAGACTGTGCATCTAATAGTTTAAAAATCGGAATAATTATTTATATCTCCCCTTAACCCCCCCGCAACACCCCTTGGGGGGGGTCATTATTCCCAAAACCCATTTTGTAATGGATATTTAATCCATGAAAGAAACATGTCTATACCAATTTTCGACCAGGTTGGTTAAATAGTTTAAAAACGAAAATATTTATCTATTACGCCCTTAACCCCCCCCCCCCGCGCAACGACACTTGGAGGTTACTTTCCCAAAAACCATTTTGTATCTGATCATTATTCTACGAAAGGAATCTATTTATCAAATTTAAAGACAGTGCGTCAAATAGATTAAAAATGGAAATAATTATCTATAACGCCCCCTAAGCCCCTGCAACGCCACTTGGGGGTCGATTTTCACCAAACTTATTTTGTAGTGGATCTCTACTGTATGAAAGGAATCTGCTTACCCAATTTCAAAATTGTACATTGAGTAGTTTAAACATGGAAACAATTATTTATAACGCCCCTTAACCCCCCGTAACGCCCCTTGCGTTTCGAATTTCGGAAAATCCGTTCTTAGCTGATCTCTACTCCATGAAAGGAACATGTCTACCAAATTTCAAATCTGTAGGTTGAATAGTTCCGGAGAAATCGTTATTAGGCAGTCAGTGAGTGAGTCGCTTTTCTCCTTTATATATATAGATTAATAAAAGATTTCCATTTTAAAGATTTCTCTTGTCTTTAACTGATTTTTCTTTGCAAGATTTACAAAAGCATTTATGAATTACCCTTTATGAAATGTTTCTTTGCTAACTTCGTTAGCCTGAACTACATAGCTAAATAAGCAATTTGCATTTGTTTTGTTATACAAGGGACGTTCCGAAAGTAAGTTTCGAAATCTTTTTCGAAAGGTAAGTTGGTACACAGGCGAAACAGTCACCATAAGAAACTGCATTCGATGCTAATTAAACAACAAAAGGAACGTCAGCGTCGGAAAAATGACGCATGCGCAGTGCTCCGAAGAAAGAGTAGCAGCAGACCGTCGTGCCCCAGATTATATGAAAACAAAACGCTTTCAGTAATCACCAGTTACAGTACTGTTATCTGGCATGAATGGGCTCTTAGGACTGGTGTGTCCGTCATTCATGAATGCCTATAGATCGTGTATGGTGAAGAGGTCATGCCTCGTTAAAAGGTTGGTCACTAGCTTTGCATGTTCAATGACAGAAGGCGGATGAGGGGGATGAAGTTCACAAAGGTGCATCCCTCCGTTTCCACAAACGAAAACAACATTGCTAGAGTTCAGGAGATGAAGTACCGACGTGGAAACAACTTAGTTTTCCCAGTAAAGAAAAAATCCTCCTTACGTCGTAGGGAACCGAGTTTTACCAGAATCATTTCTTCAAACTCTTTGCACGCGACAATAACTGACTCAATGTCGGTTTGTTAGACTGTGTCGAGAAATAGTGTAAGTTGTAAAACTCAGGATGCTATGATGCAATTTTCTTTGGCAATAAAGTTTCATTGTGTAAAATGACGAAACTTACTATCGGAACATTCCTCGTTGTTTCAATCTGAATGTTTTACATTTATAGAATAAATACCGAATCTGAAAAATAAACATCAAATTTTAAAAATGTTTAGCTTCATGTTTTAAAATTGTGTTAAATATATTTTCGTAGTAGTACAAATAAAATGTTCGCCTTATCTTTCTTTGACGTAGATTAAATTACTTCCTTTTATCGAGTTTCAAATTTTCTAGCAATTGTTAGAATAAATTGGAATAGATTCCTCTTTTCTCCTTTCATTGGACAGTTCAAGATTGAGAAATTATTCTTATCTTCCATTCAGTTTTATTTTTCTTTGCTTTAAATTGGTTCATTAAAGAAATGATACTCTAAGAAAGAAATCATTGTTTATTAGAAGCAGAAGAGCGGCTTCTACTTGATGAGAATGGAATGAATTCATTACGTGCTTTATTTAAAATTAAATTGACATCCGTTTGGAATAATTATTTTAATTAGTTTTCGTACAAGTATTGTGTTTTTCGAACACGATCTAGACATGTGGTAACTGGTACATGTGATATACCATTAAAATTGATCAATATGTAAGTATTTTAAAACTAAAGTTTGTTTTAGAAGAGAAATTTCTTAATTATGACTGTTGTAGTGCAGTACTGTTTCTTATTACATTTTGTAAATGCATTACGACTTTAGCTTAAAAGCATTCATTGCGTTATTAGTTGCAAACAACAAGATTAGTTAAATCCATTAATAAAATGTACTTCAAATGTTTAAAACATTTTTTTTTGTTATGTTTTAGAAAAAATTAATATTGAACTGAGAAAATAAATTCGTTCGCAAATATTTATTTAAAATAGAGGAAGGTTAGCTTTTTAATATTCAGTGCTATGTGATATTACCTTTTCTTGTCTCATGCGATTCCTTTAAAATTTCAATCTAACGCTATTCGATATGTCTGTTTCATGTTGAATTAGTTTTAATTTAAACCTTCCTTGTTCTGCAGCCTTTTTTATCCTCTCTGCTTTATGTAGGGAAAAAGTGATCGAGATTTTATTTTATCTTGAAATTTGATATCGTGTTTAATATGGAATCATTGAATGTTGTATATTATTGGAGTCATCAATCATATTTAAAGATAAAATAACACTGCTTATCACAGTTGGCACGATAATCTGCTGTTTAAAAGTAACTTTATTTTTAATGCGAAGGTTTTTCCGATTTTTATTTGAATTTTTTTATTTAATCGCTTTTAAAATTTAAAATTAAAAATTGTTTGATATATATATAGTAGTTCAATTTTTGTTGAATGAGGAGGAAAACAGAACCGATTATTTTACGTATTATTGAATATTGTTACATCTTGTTAAACCTATTGTATAAATTGTTGCAGATGTATATTTTTTTAAAGAAAATACTACATTATTGTAAAAAATGATCGTTCATGTAGTGAATTTGTACTGCATTTTTCAAGATTTAAAGTCACATATTGGAAAATAGTAAATTATTCGCAATGCATTGTAAAAGTACAGAAACGTTGAAATATAAGTAGAATATTTGTTTACGCATTTTGCTTTAAAAATTATATTCAGTTATTGTTCTTCAATCTCAGACACATGATTCATTTAAATGCAGTGGTCAAAATAATTCACATTTTAGTAATATTCGGACATATTCTGTGTAATGTTTGCGATTAATATTAATTGCTAGTAATTTTGAAACAAATCGTTTTTCGGACATGCATACGCACGCAAGGTACACAGGCTTTCATTCTTTCTAATCGAGATATACTAAAGATTTAAAAATAATACATTTTAAATTGGGGATTGATAAAAAAAAAGGGAGGGGGAATGTTTCAGTATTTATAAATATGCTAGCTGGTATACCCGTTTTTTGCATGGGTGAATTGAAAAATTAAACAATCCAGATTGAAGGATAAAGAGGTTTTTAATGAGTTAATTTTACGTGAATTAAAAATTATACAAAAAGCTGTTTTTGCTTTTGTTTATCTCAGCTGAACAAAAAAACCATACTTGTTAACTTTTAAGTCTGAAAGTATAAAGTTGATAAAAAAGTATTTTTATTTATTTATTGCGCCCCATAACTCTCTTTTGGGTCGATTTTTGAAAACACCCTCCTAAACTGACCTCTTATCAGCAGAAGTAACACATTGCTACAAATTTTGTGTAATGCACGCTTAAAATAGTGTAAATAATTTATATCTGGATGTGTAATACGTTAATATTACTTTCTGTCATGTTTATTTTATGTGAAAATTGAAGCATTCGCAATCAACGGCGTTTCTTACATTCTAATGGCGATTTAATGGAAACATAGCGAAATGTTGGCGATAGAGCCAAGTTGGCATCATTTTTGGCGACCACGTTTGCAACTTGGCGATGGATTGAACGGTGCAGAAGTTGCTTTGCTGTAGCGCCACCTGGAGGGGAGCTGCAACAAAGAGGATAGCACGAAAACTTCCCCATAAAAAATACATATACATGCCAATTTTCATAATGATCGGTTGAACGGTGTTGGAGTGGAGCGGGGTTACATATATACAAACAATCCAATTTTATGTGTATTTTGACTGAAGACTAGTTCATGGTGTTAGATTTTTTTCGTGCCAACCTTCCGCTTCCTTTTACAATGCTGAGTGAAATGCTAAGGTAGTTGTGCTGAATCTATTTTTAATAAAAAAGTTACTTACTAAGAGGAGCATACGAACAAAGCACAGTAAAACAGTTATTCTAGTTACTAGTCGATACTCTAGTTGATTACTTGTTGATATACATGTTCACCGCAAGGTAAAATGAAAAATATAACATTCAAAAGGGAGGGATAAAATATATTTTTTTTTAATGTCCAATCTTTAAGTAATATTCTGAATTATTTTAACTGAACTGCAAATTAGACTCCAATGTAAGAACGATTTAGTAAATATATATAACTTTACCATCAAAGTCAAATATATAAATCTAGCTGAATTAACCAGTCTTTTCTGTGCTTATGTGAAAAATGTGACTCTATAAAGGTAAAAGAGGCAACAATATTCAAGAGAATTAAAAAATGGATATTTTGCATTAATACTTGGTAAAGAGTAGAGGGATCCCTTTCATAATGAAGTAAAATATATGAATTTCAATAAAAATTTTAAGTAATTGCTTGTGGATGGACTCTATCCATTTGGAGCATAAATGAATAGTTTTTTTTTTGGATCTCTGACATGCGAACATCTTTGGTCTAGAATTGAACGTTTTTAATACTGTTCACTTCCTCTCCTCTTTACCTCTGATTTTTAATAAAAAGCAAGCTATTCATCTAAAATAAATGCACATGCCTTTTAAATTGTCTTCTCAAATTGTTGCTTAAAACGAAGTGAAAGCACTAATATAAATATTTTTTAAAAAAGTGGGTTAAAAACGAAAAGTCATTACTGAAAGATATCTGAAGTCCCAGTCCCTTCTCATGCAGGTGAGTTTAAAAAAAAATCTTCAATCGATTCTGCTATTATAACAGCATTGATGAAAAAGAGGATTTTGGAGAAAAAATTCCACCCAACATAAATTTGAAGGAGTATTTTACGGTTTCTTAGGAACATTAGCCAAGCTCCCTAAGAAATTTTAGAACGATACAATTAAAGCGCGCGCGTTGTGGATTCTCATAAAATACAAATAAGCTAGCAAATACATATATATAACTCATACTTAAAAAATGCTTACACTTTTTGTGCAATCTTTATAAAGAGTACTTATATTGTGTATCGATCAGCTTATTACTTTTTGATATTAGGGTGCTGTTATTAAAAAAATAAAGAATTAACGATTTCTTACAACGAAGGTTTTCGCCTTATTTTGCTTTGGATTTGTTTATAGACAATGTATTTGGCAATTAATGGTTATCATGCTTTGATTCGAGTAATTATCTTAGTATTCTCGAATATTCTTTAAGTATTCGCTTTTTTACTTAATAATGAATTCAAAATATTTATCCAATATAATCTGTAGGATTTCGATCAGCAGTATAAACAGGAGAAGGAAAGTTGGTTAGCTTTTAAAACTTTTTATAACTTTAGAAATAATCTTCAGTCTGCTATATTTATAGGTATTTAAGACCATCTATTTTGAAAATTTTGATATTTTTCTCGTATATATGTGACGATTTCTCTTGAATTACAGCATTTTTCTGGAATAATCTTTATCTTGTTGCATTCGTTTAAAAGATTAGGAACCTTTTGGTATTTTAATTTATATCAACATTTTATTTAATCAAAATACATAAAGGAGGAAAAGAAACAGCACAAACACACACGGACATTTAGATAATATACAAAAGTGTTCTTTCTTTGTTCCGGAGATCTCGGCTTTTATTGCTTCCTTAAGAATCATACGACTTTCGTTATAGAATACCGTGATTGGTCAGAACAATTAGATGATGTAATATTACATCAGTGTGGAAGTTTTTTGGGGAGATTATACGTTATGTGGGGTTAAGAGGGTATTTCCCGTTTTGCTGGTAAATTAAATTATCACGCAAAGTCTTGGAGGGCTCAAGACCATCATAAATTAAATAACATTCCCCCTCAGAAAATTTAAATGGTGAATTATATATGAGTTATTCATTTCTTGTTTGAGTTGGTAAAAGCAGATGATTTAGGTTTTTTTTATGCACGGAAAAATTTAAATACAATTGCAAAGTGATTGTACTACAAATGACCCTGTAAGAAAAAACTTTGAAAAATATCAATTGGGAATGCATTTTTACTTTATTATTCTTTTAGATTTTCTCTGAATTAATAAATATGACCACGTTTCTCCTGTCATCGTAATCTCGAAACAAACTTGTTGGGCCTTACTAATCTGTATTTATTTAATACTTCATTTGATTCGGACCCCTTAATAGTTGTTTTCATTTCTCTTTCCTTCTAGTCGAATAGTTTTGGGAGAGGCTAAAGTCATTTATCAAGGAGCACGCGGAAACAGTTCTCTAGGGTCTTTATTCGTACGGAGAAGGCAGTCTACAGAACCTATGGACTTGCTGTAAATCGACTCGAAGGAGAAATGATTATTTCTCTTCGTAGTCCTTTATCCGAAAGGTATTACGGAAAGTTTCGTTGTCACTTCATATTATGCGGCACCAGGTTCACTAATAATCAGTCATAATCCTTGTGTCGTTCGCGTAGAGTTTGTTGGTTTTGCAGAGTTGGAGCTGTGAATCCCATAGCTAAAACTATATTATTTTCAGAGTTGAATTAACAATGAGGTATTTGTAGTATTTAATTCTTTTCTTTCGTTAACATTTTAAATAATTTAGAGAAGAATGTATTCGTTCATTTTAAACCTTTATTTTTCTCATTTATTTGTTAAACTTTTAAATTTTTATAATCTGAAAAATGTTTTAATCTGAGCAATTGCACAAATATTCGAAGAAATGAATTGTTCATTTGGCTTCCAAGTTATCCATCTTGACGAAGTACCATTGTTTAAAAATGTTACCTGGCTATTTTTTTTTAATTTATCACGAGGAATACTATTATAAAACCATCAGGTTAAGTACTTCAGCGATGGAAGGGGCGTTTCTCCTCTTTTAAGTACTTGGAGTTGCAATTACATGTAAAAATTAAAAAGTTCATTAACGTGTAACTTATTTTCTGTCTCCCATTTGTGTATAAATAGAAGAAACGTTGCTATTTTTAGTTTCTAATTAATTAATTTGTTCTCTGATATATTTTAATACTTTGAGTGAAGTGTTTTCATTTGTATGTATTTTCTGGAAAGTGAAATGATAGCTGCAATTTTTATCCATATTTAGGTTCTTTTGGTGAACTACACAAAATATTCATTTATGTAGTTAATGTAATTTTTTAACTGATGTTTCGATATCTTTGCATTTTCAGGAATTTGGTAAATGAATTACAGATCTATAAAGTTACATTTATAGCTTATGGTGTAAACTTTATTTTAATATCATGCACTAAGATTTTGTAATAAAGGGGGTGGGACCCCTGTCCATCTAACGTTGGACCAACACACCGTATACAAGTTATACAACCAATTGTTAATACTCATTGCTCAAATCGAAAACTGCAATTTACCTGCATTATGTAGTTCTGATTTTCTGGCTGTCTCGAACTCTTTCTAACTGTTCAGGATTAAGTTTTCAATTTGTCGCCAGGTTCGTAGTTTTTCTAAATGTTCAGGATATAATTTTTTAACTAATCTCTTATTTAAAAATTTCTGTCTTTCGTACGTTTCTTATTTTTTTTTCTTTGCAAAATTCGATTGGCGATTCTCTCCAGCCAAATGAAACGTTTTTTGACCCATTTTCACTAACTATACCTTGTGTATAAATATATTTATTGCATCATCACCAACTTTTATACATAGACATGTTTTTATGAATAGTTTTGTACGTGGTCTGTATCAATCCTTGCATATATTCTGTTCTCAGTTGCACTTGGTTCGATTTCAAATATTACAAACACGCTCCTTCAATTTTCAGATACTCATTTATGATGTAATGTTATGTTAATCTTGGTGATTGAAGTAGTTGATTGAACTGAAAATTGTGTGTGTGTGCGTGCGCGCCTTATTGCCAGTTTGTAAACCATAATATTGTACAGCAGTGCTCCGCAACCGGTGTGCCGCGGCACATTGGTGTGCCATGAGCCAGATACAGGTGTGCCGCGGTCAAATACATTGTATTTGACATTTTACAATTTTTCATTATGTATTTAATACACATTGACAATTTTTTTCATAATGTCTATTTTTCTAAATATACTATAGAATAATTATTATAACTAAATAATTAGTCAATGGTCCCTGGTGAGAACAGTTGAAAACTGCATAGTGTGTTGTGTAAACACCAAGGCCCACCAAATTAATCATAGATAAAGAAAAATAACCGTTATGCGCGTCGTTGAAGACTCATGCGCATGTGTTATTTGCATTTGCGCGTGGTACATCACGTTCACTCGTATGTCATTGTTGTCATTGTTTTACTACACAAAGTTAAATAAACACGTTCCTGCCATTAATGATAATTATTATTATCTTACTGAATTATGTATGGTTAACGTTCTTCGTATAAAATTTTTTAAGTTTTATACCCCTTTAAATATGGATACATTTTTACGTTGGAGAGATTCGTCTTCACGTACAGATGATGAAGAACCCAGCACAAGTGTTACAAAAAACCTAAAGAAGGTCGTGAAAAGAAAGTACGACGAAGACTACATTAAATATGGATTCTCGTGGTGTAGTGACGAAACGGCACCAAGACCACAGTGCATCATTTGCGGCGATTAGCTATCAAACGAATCAATGGTACCCAGTAAATTAAAGCGGCATCTATATTCAAGCCATCCTAGCTGCGCCAACAAAGACAAACAATATTTCAAGAGGTGCTTAGAACAAAATAAAAAAACAGAAGAAATTTATGAAATCGGCCGTAACAGTTTCTGAAAAGGCATTAGAAGCTAGCTATCATGTTGCAAAATTAATTGCACGTCAGAAGAAGCCACATACTGTCGGCGAAACACTTATTAAACCAGCATGCATGGAAATTGTTAGGCTTATGCTTGGGCCCAATGAAGTTAAGGAAGTGAATAAAGTTTCGTTGTCTGCTGATACTGTTAAAAGACGTATTCACGATATGTCAAGCGATATTTTAGGAACACTGATTAAAAAACTGTTATCGGATGAAAAATTTGCGCTTCAGACCGATGGAACAACTGATATTAAAAATAAAGCACAGCTGATAGCTATTTTACGTTTCGTTGACGAGGACTTTATTAAAGAACATTATTTATTTTGTAAGGAGGTTCCAGAGCGAACTACCGGTGAAGAAATTTTTCGAGTAACCGATGATTTCTTCAAAATATTTAATATTCAATGGAGCAACTGCATTGCTGTTTGCACGGATAGCGCTGCGGCAATGACGGATAGTAAAAAAGGTTTTGTCTCTTGTGAAAAACAAAAAAATCCGACGGTACAATTTACATACTGCTGCATACATCGAAAAGCATTGATGGTCAAGAATTTGCCGGAAGAACTTTTGAGCACGATGAATGAATGCATTAAAATCATAAACTTAACTAAATCAAGAGCCACATATATTCGCGAATTTTTTGATTACTTTGTGCAGAAATGGGAGCCGAATATGAATCCTTATTATTTTATACAGAAATTCGTTGGCTATCCCGCGGCAAAGTTTTGTCTAGATTATTTGAGCTTCGTCACGAGGTGCGTGAATTTCTTTTAACACAGAATATGCTCGAAATATGCCAGCACCTCGATGATGATTACTGAATAGCCAAACTTGCATACATGGCTGATATATTCGAGCATTTGAATGAACTTAATAAAAAAATGCATGGTGGAAATGAGAATATTTTGACGTGCTCCGATAAATTACAAGGATTTATTAAAAAACTCGAACTTTGGCAGAAGGAGTTGTAAAAGAATGTTTGGAAATGTACCAAAGGACCAATCATATTACAATTGAAAACAAACAATTGTGGATCTGGCCCAACAACATTCAAGTATGCTTCAGCAGAAATTTTGATCAATATTTTTATTCCATTAATACGGAACAATACGATTGGATTCGAAATCATTTTGCAACCAATGCAATAAATTCTACGGAAGCACTGCCTCTACAAATTTGAGAGGAATTTACAGATTTAAATAATGACATGACATTAAAATTATACTTCTCCGAAGTTCCATTAGATGTTTTCTGGATTTACGTTAAAAAAGAATATCCTCACATTTCCTACAAAGCAATCTTAACATTACTTCCATTTTTGACGACATATTTATGTGAGCAAAGTTTTTCAACTCTTGTATTAATTAAAAATGATAAGCGGTCATGCTTAAAAGATCTTGACCAAGAACTTCGGGTTGCGTTGTCAAATATTGAGCCGAATATAAAACTTTTGTGTTCATTGAAACAAGCGCAGGTATCACATTAATAATTATTATGATTGCGTAGAAATAAATATGTTATGGTTTTATGTATGTATACTTCAAATAAAAACAAACATTTATTGTAAAATTTGTGTATCAATTAATACCTATATACTTTAGCTTTTGGTGTGCCGCGGAATTCTAGAAAGAATTTTGGTGCGTCGTAGGTGAGAAAAGGTTGCGGAGCAGTGTTGTACAGGACTACCTCTTTTACTCTCTTGCCTCTTTATTACTGCTCTCGTGTGTGAGATAAATAAATTTACCACATCATCAGAAAATTTTTTTTATATAGAGATTTGTATTATTTTCATAATTTATAATTCATAAAATGATTTCTTGTTTAAATATGTTTCATTTTTTATGTCGAATATTTTAACTGAATTCAATACCTAATATAATAATTGTGCTAGAAATAACTATTCCAAAATGCACTTGTATAACGAGAAAGCTTTTTTGAAATATTTGCAATAAATAAAGAAATGTTACCGTCCTAAACAAATAAACCTTGTGTAGATGCCACCCAATTAATAACAGATTTATATCCAGCCAGGGCTGTCTGTGAAAGTAAAACATATCGTCCCGCTCTTGTAATTAGATTTAGTTAACGAGAGGCTACTTTTATTTGATTGCCGAAGAGAAGGAAATATGGTTCTACGTATTATTTACTCTATTGATCACTACTGAGAGATGCATTTGTTCGCAAGGAAATCCCTAAATCGAACTCTCCCTAAGTACTGCATCAGACTAGAATAAATTGCTGGGCGCAGGTGCTATTGAGACCTCCCCTAGAAGGGCACGGGGTGAAAGGGAATCGAAGGATTACAGATTAAGTTTCGACAGCATTGTTTTGACCCATTCTTATGGACGCTTTCATTACGTGTCGATGAACTGGCAATGCTACTCTTTTGTTAGCTATTAATGAAGTATTTTCCAATCAAGAGGCTAGATTCTTTTATCTGTACTTCCGTCTCCGTTTTGCAGCTTCTAAACGTTAAGAGGATTTTATTTATCTAAGAGAAGGCTTTCAGAGATCTTGAGTTAATCGACATATCGTTAATAATGTTTGTAGCGATTGCGAATTATATTCAAATTTTGATAATTTTAGTGATTATATTGAAATAGATTGAGGTGCATTTGATTTTTTATCAATTATTCGATTAGTTTCCAAGTCGGCATCTGCCTCTCCTTTCAAAGAATTTTATTTAGTGTTCTCGGGCCGCGAAAACTTTCTGTGGCATTTTGTTATACCGTATGTAAAAAAAAAAAAAAAAAAAAAAAAAAAAAAAAAAATGAATTTAATACCTTTTTTTGAAGTAATGTTTTCCTGTAGCATTTTAATATTTGTGGCTTTATTCATATTTTAATAGTATTATTATGTTGTTCGACACTTTGAACGATTAAGGCTTTTCACTTTCGATATTTCCCTCTGTAGTTTCGATTTACTTATGAGTCTTTAGAAGTATTCAGTGAGACTATTTCCTTGCAGCAGTTTTATTAATGTTAATGCTCGAATAGAATAACTTTTATTAAAATATAGAATAATTTTGTATTATTTAAGTAATTATAATTCTCAAATTGTGTGAAAAACTTATATCTTGCGCTTTTCAAGCATTCGAATCTTTTTGAGAAATTCTTGACTTCCCCATTTTTTTGAATTTAGAAGTAAGTTATACGGAAAGAAAATGTCAAGCAAACGCTCTAAAAAAGTTGCATTAGTGTAGTTCAGTAAATATATTTTTGGATTGTTTTTGTTTTGTTTGTGTACATTTCATTTTGCTATATTTTATTTTACGGAAAATAATACTTTATCTAATTTTTTTTCCAACTAGGCAACATTGTAGTTTTTGTTGACATAAGTAAATTAAAATTATTATTGTTGTAAAAATGAATATATTTTAATTTAAAGTAAAATAGTAAAAAAAAAACACCCCTAAACCTTTGAAAAATGTATCTATTTAAATCAATACAATTGTATTTTTTTAGTGTGCGTTTGATTTTTTTATAAATAAAAATTGTGTGTGTGTGTGTGTGAAGAGCATTTTTAACGCTGTTTTTTGGTAATTTAATAAAATTCTTTTAATTTAAGGAAAGAAAAAGAAATCATTATATTTTCTGCAATGAATGCTAGTGGAATTCTGTTTTTAGTATTTATTGCATGGGTGCTTGCAAAACGAATTTGAAATTTCAATGTATTCAAAAGTCAATTTACATATATAAATTTTTGAGAACATTGTATTCTCAAATATCTATGGAAGTTTTGAAATTATAATAAAATAGTGGATAGGTGATATATATGTCACATTTTATATTTTGTATCTTTATTTATTAAGCAGTTATCGATTTGAGTAAAAATAGTTTGCTTTAAAAATGAAAAAAGGGAAATTTCAAATTAAGAGCTTTTAAAAATATCTTTTTCTAAAATCCACCTATTAAAAAATGAGACATATTTCAGATTTGAAAAAAAAAAAATAGTTCTATTAAAAAGGAATGGTGGAGCACTTTTCGTATTATTTTAACATTAGGTTAAGTTTCAAATTTTTTTCTTTTCTATTTATTTGCTTTTTAATGTTTTGAATACTTGACGAAAAAAACATTTTCATAAAAATTCTTTGATATAACTAAAAAAATCACTGCATCCTTAACATAAAAAAAGTAAATGCGCGCTTCATATCTTTGAGGATATTATTCCTGTATTAAATTAATAAATGTTCAATTAAAAACTTTATTTATTTACTCTACGCCGCTTAATAATAATGTTCTTGCAATCCAAAGTAATACGTCAAAGAAACGCCGAAAATTGATTATGCTCCATTTATTTATTTTGGAAATTGTATTATTGTAAACTGTTTTTAATTTTATACCATCCTAGGGAGTTTTTAATTCATTAAAGATATGCATATTTTTTAAAATCATTTTGTAATCTCTAGATATTTCATTTACTCTTTTGTTTCTTAGAAAGTGGATGGGGAGGGGAGCATAAACGCGTATTTTAGCGCGTAAAGTGGTATTTTTGTTTTAAGTAGGTAAAAAATATTTTAAGTATGTATGTATAAAACGTGTTTTTTGGAATTGATTGTATATTTGCTTGACCTGCATTGTTTATTCTTCGCTATAATTCACCCTAACAAACACATATATACAAAATTTTATTTCATTTCCCTTTTGTGATTTTGCGTGAGATGTAATCATCCTTAGGGAAAAGTATTTTATTGAACAACTTATATGTAAAATCCTGTGTATGCTGATAAAATGTATTAAATGTCCAGAAGTAAATTTTAACACAGAGCATGTATGCTGCTTTATATTTAGCTTAAGGTTATATTGAGAAATAAAGCAAATAATTCTTCATTATATAAGGGAAATTTAAAGTGTATTCGATGAAAATCATTTTTTAAAAATAAAGTAAATTTTCAATGTGTGTTGCATTTATTATTTAAATATGCTTTTAGAAGGAAGTGTATTTTCTTCGTTCAAGGATATATACCTTTGTAAAAAAATTTTAATCTCAAGAGATTTATCTGAGAAATAGCGTGGTGTGCAATTCAAAGAAAAAAAACAGAATTTGCTACTTGATTATTTCACTTATCATTCTTGATGTGGAGAGGTTTAGAAAATATATCTCCCCATTCCAAATGCAATTTGGGATTTTCAAAAAGCTTTTTGGAATGAATAATTCGTGACCGAAATGAATCTAAATATTTTTGATTTTCATTAAAGTATTTTTTTTTAAATTTAAAATGATACAATAAATGTTTGAAATGTTATGTTTGTTTTCTTGTTATATCTCTGTAAGTTAAGTAGTTTTAAGTACCATTGATTTTTATGTTATCGTTTTCGTGGCATTTTTAATATAGTGGCTTTTTAACATTCTTGTGCTTAAAATTTTTGAGATAATTTGACTTAAAATGATTCCATTTTGTTTCTTCTGTGTTCTGTTTAGGGCTGCGATCTTTAAATAGATTTAAAAGCTTGTCTTGGCAACATTATAAATTTTGTCTTTTTTTTCAGAGATGGTCGCCTTCAGGAGGGCGACCAGATTCTGGCGATCGACGGTCAGCCCCTGGATAGCAATATTTCTCATCAGCAAGCCATCAGCATTCTACAACAGGCTCGCGGCCTTGTGGAACTGATCGTGGCACGGGGCGGAATCGCAACAACAGAACAGAGCCCTTTGACTGCTGTATCTCTGGAGCGGTCTCCTTCCGCTGTCAGTGACGCATCCAAGGGCTCAGATATGGTAGTAAGTACATTATTTTCTTATATACAAAGTTTAAGATGCAAATATGTAATAAGCTAGTCAATTGTTTGAGCTTGAGGACCACACTGTGGAAACGGCACCTTTTTTTAAATGATTGCATTCATTAGCTAACTTTGCCTCTCAGAAAAGGTATAAACTGTGCCATAAAAAATTAGTCAATATAAGTAAAATAAATCAGAAGCACACACAAGTTTATTCAAATATTTATTGCGTTAATTTCATATCAATAGCTGCGAGTACATTTAATTTTAGAATAAGTTTAATGAAACTAATGTACTGTATGACAGTTTTTTATATATTTATATATATATATTTATATATATTTGTAAAATATAATAAGTTTAATGAAACTAATGTACTGTATGACAGTTTTTTATATATTTTTTTTAAAGTCAGGAGCCAGATTGTGCTTGTTGAAATTCTCATCACGACCTGCAAGTTTATGTCAGCCAACTTGCAACTGAGTAAAAAACTTTGCTTACATGTATATGCCCAGGGACGTTTTTCCGCTTAGGCATACTTGGCACCTGCCTAGGGCGAAAAAGGAAAAAGAAACAAATTAAAATTACACTAAATATGCCTCCATCTATCAAGTAATGAAAGAAGTATTTCTCCCCTTAAGAGAATAAAGACTGATATGAGATTTACTATGGAAAGTGAAAAACTTAAGTTTCATGTTGCTGTACACTTAAAATTACATTACCATAGAAATTTATTACAATGATCTTATTAATGATTTTGCAATGATCAAAGCTCGAAGAAAACCTTTGTTGTACCAATACAATGACTGAACAAAGAACAAAGACGTCTAAAAGTAAAATATAGTAAGACTATAAAAATGATAATGAAAAAGTTGAAAAAAGTTAATGCAATAATGTATACTCTATACTGTAATGTATACTCATTAATTTAGAGCACTAATTTACAAAAGGGTGGGTGTGTGGTCGATGATGTCGCAAGGTAAAAATGAATAAGAATGGACAAACCATGCCATTACGGTTGCCAGTCTAGGACGTGGAGTGTCCATATGTGGTGCAAAATGAAAAGACTCCTCCAAACAGCAAAAACAAAGAAAGAGTAAGAGTTGAGGGAAAATCCCTTGTGAACCAAAACTGTAGCAAGGTAAGAAGTGAAGAAGGGGAGTTCTATGAAAACAGAGGAGGGAGGGGGGCGCAACAATTTGGAGTACCTAGGGCGCCGGGAAGGTTAAAAACGGCTCTTTATGTCGACTCGAATATAGATAACATTTTCAGTTTTTGATTTTCTGGCTGTCTCTGCGGGCTGCATGTGGCCCACGGGCCGCTATTTGCCCACCCCTAAGTTAAACTAAATTTAATTTTGTGTGAATTAACTCTTGTTTTAGTGACATCGGTTACAAAAACATCCTTACGGTGCTGTCCTACTTTTAAACACGGCATTTTCGGTAAAAATATCGATTTTTTCAGATTTAAAACTGAATTAAAATATATCTGAATTTTGTTTAAAGTGTGTGTGTGTATTATAGAACAGCTGTTTAAATATAAAACAAACCTTTCTTTAAAAAATGCGTTTTTGTTTTGTAAATAGTTTTAAGTGGTCGATTTAACCTTTTAAACGTATATTAGTATAAATATGTAAAATAAATCTGTCCTTACAAGTTTATTCAAAGAACTGAAGTTAATCTTCTGTTCAATGGATTGCTCTCTATCCATGAGGCGAGCCAATGTTGTTAATTTGCCGAAAATGCGACCATTGTGCATCTGATTTAAAGACAACAAATGCATCGATAATTGGCAAGGAACAGCTGATGTTATTATAAAGGAGCTTCAGTTCTGTTGAGGTGCCCGGCAGAGAGAGGTATGCTGGACTGCCCAATGAAGTACGAGGGTGAGTTGGAAAATAAGTTTTCCCCGTTGACTGTGGTCAGTGTTGAGTATGAATTCAAAACATAGAATGAGACATTAAAGATAAGACATAACTTTAGTTTTCCACATAAGTACCAAGTATATTGAGACATTTGCCATACCTCTTGATAAACTTCACAAAGCCCTCTAGGAAAACTCAGGGCTTTGCATACGGAAGATGTGTTTACTTTTGCGTGGTTTTTTTGGAGGTTGGAACCATCAATTCTACGCGGTACTGTGGCACTCTGTCGAAATTGAAAAAGTTGATTCGGATTTTCTGTTGTTGAATGATAATGCGAGACCACACTCGGCAACAGCAACGCAAAACCATCTTGCAACTCTTGGTTGATAGCATCTACACCATCCACCATACAGTCCTGATCTCGCACCAAGTGACTTTCATCTGTTTCCGGCTTTGCAGATAAATCTCGCCTGAAGGCGCTGTGGAAGCAATGCTGAAATCAAACAAGGCGTTAATCGCTTCTTCCTTATGCAAAGCGCTGAGTTTTCCTTGATGGCTTTTTGAAGTTTATCAAGCGGTATGACAAATGTCTCAATGTACTTGGTACTTATGTGGAAAACTAAAGTTATGTCTTATCTTTAATGTCTCATTCCATGTTTTGATTTTCAAACACAACCCTGATCACAGTCGACGGGGAAAGCTTACTTTCCGATTCACCCTCGCATTAAAGGTAGCAAAACCTGTATATTTAGAACTTAGTTTAAGAACATTATCATCTTAGTGTTTACATGGCAAAGCACAAATTTTGCCATCAAGTGCTTTGATGGAATAAATTGGCAAAGAGTTCCGAAAGAGGTACTCATGTCTTTGAAAACATTTGAATATGGAGCCAATAGCGCAGTGATTTAATTCAGTGACGGCTGTAAACGCTACATTAAGGTCTTAAAACAATACAAAATTGTGAAACGGGTGTATTTTACTGGTAAAGGAAAATCCGACTACACCTTCCAATAAGCGCAGAAATTTTTTAAATGCAATGAGCAAGAAAAGAACAACTTTTTTTCTATGACCAAGAAAATATTTATCGTAGCCTTTTTTTATAAATCAAGTGCTTTTTGATGCCTAATTTTTGTTACAAGTAAATTTGGTATTTCTTTTTATTTTTCTCAATCAAATTTTAAATAATTTACTCTTTTGCAATGCAAAATAAACTAGAGTTAAGAAAGAATAGACTAGGAATTTTATACAAATACTAAAATGTGTTCCTTTGAAGGGATAACACAATGTTTTGTAAATTGCCCACATTTTTTTAAAGTTGATGATTAAATATACAAATTGTCGTATATTTTGAGCCCACCCCCTTTTTTTTTTTTTGTTGTTGAAGCAATTGAGTTTTACAGTGTTTTGAATGCAATGCCAGTTTGATAAAAGGGCCAATCCCTAGAAGAGATTTCTATCTTCATAATGAAATTTTCATAAAAATGATATATTGATATAGTAAAGTTATAATGTATTACATTATAGCCTTTAAAGGTTATTTTTATGTACAAATTTAACAAATTTTTTTAAATCGGCCAGCAATTTACTTGTAATTTAAAATTTTTAGATGTAATCAATTTTATAAAAATAATTTTTAAATTTTTTTTGAAAAATTGCCTTTGAAGTTAGGATAGCACCTTAAGCGACTTATTTCAATTAAATTAAATTTTGCTTTCTTAATAATTTTACCAAACACTGTTTGCAAAGTTTTTGAAATTTTTTTAAAATCTAAAGAAAAATTATAATCTTATTTGTCTAAAATTTTTCAATCTTGTGATTGTCACATTAACAGTATTCTATTTGATGAAAACTGTGAAATAAATAATGGAATAAAAAAAATTCCTTAGTTTTGAATAGATAGCAAAGAAAGTTGAGAAAAAGTATTTTCGAGAAAGGGGAGACAGGGAAAAGTTTTCATACAAGTAGAGAAAATTTGCAATTTTAAATTTGCGTTTATTTCCCTTTCTTTTGAATAACAATTTGAAAAACGTGTCAATAAAAAATATATATCTTCTCTTTGTGTATATTTTGGTACTTAACGTACTATCGTAACCATATTGGTGACATTGAATGAAACCGCACGAATTCTAAAAACGGAATACGCTGATTGGAATATGGAGCGCGTAGTTGAAAAATTCTATGCGAAAAATATATAATTATAAATAAAGAATAATAAAGGGGAAAAGAATACCTATTTTTTATTATTTAATTCTATTATTTTTATATTTTATTATTCAATATAATAATGGTATAAAAATGATAATTGTTATTTTATTATTTTTAATTTTATTATTTAAGAATTCGGTAAATCCCAGATTCGCATTTTAATATTCGATCTTTGCCATAGCAACGGATGGTTAGGCTTATAATGACGGCTAGCTGAGAAAAATGAAACGAAGCACATGGTTGCTAATTTAGCGCCTACGACACGTTCTAAATCGGGGTTGCCAATTTGAGGAGTTATCTTTAAAGTTGGCCATATTTGTGATAATACGTATGGTAGAACCCTTCAGTATAGGAGCTGCTTGTAAAAACGTTCTTTGTTTTGATCAGACATCTTCTGTACGTGAACGAGAGCAGACGCACTCCATTTGTCAAACTTAAATGAACCTTTTACAATTGTCCTTGATTTATCGAATTGAAATTGAATTACTCTAATGATTTGTTTTCTTGATTGATTGAAAGAAAAATTCTTCCTCTGACACACGCAGATTTAAACTCCTGATTGAACATAAATGCCTACTATATTGTTCGAATTAATTGGGGCAAATGGTAAGAAACCGATTTTTTCTAAAACCTTTGCTTTTAATTATTACATACCTTAAGTATACAGAAAAACCTCTATATTAGTACGAAATGTATCCTCCTGTAGTGGAAACAACCTCTTCAACTCCTCTTCGTATTGACTTCACTAGTGCATCGCACATGTTCTTAACTTCATCATCGTGGAACCACACTTGTATAGCACTTTTTACCATTTATTCTGTCGTCGTGCAAATCGTCTTAGCTGAACTATTCTTGAGAATGTGCCATAAATTCTCAATAGGATTTAGGTGTAGTGAATTACCTGGCCAATTACGCACTTTTATTTTATTTTCCCACATAAAAGTCGGGACCAATTTCTGATTGTGACAAGAAGCCAAGTCATGTTGAAATGTTCCATCAAATGTTTCCATGAATGCAGTAATTCTACTGAGTAATATTTATATGTTTTGGACAGTATTAATCGCGGCTTTAATAGGAACTAAGCTTCTAGTGCCATTTGTTGTGAAAAAAACCCAAAACATTTGTTTAGAAGGGTATTTTACAGTCTGTTGGGTATGATCTGGTAGCAGAGCTTCATCTTTTTTCACTTCGTCTTACTACACCTAATTTGCATCCCTGCACAAATAAATGCGTTTCATCATTGAACATCTCCTTCTAGTCGTTAGCAGTCCAGGATCGGTATTTTTTGGCCATGCTAAACGTTTTTTTCACCTTTTTTCTGAACTGGAAACTGCTTTTTCCTCGGCCTTGTTGCCTTAAGGCTATTTTCCAGAAGCCTTTTCCGTGTAGTTGAGGGCCACACTTGAAAACTATAATCCAACAAATCCTTCGAAATTCTTTGGTTATCTCTCTTGTTCTTATTTTTCTGTTTCTTGTTAGAATTTTATATGTTCTTGGAGTAGTTTTCTGTGTGAGTTTCACACAATTTCCATTTCTTTTTGAAGACGATATTCCGGAATCTTGAAATGTTCTTTAAAATCTTGAAACACTTCAGTTGCTCACACCAACTACTCACAGTCATAGAAGTGTGTTCATTGTGTGATTATTATAGAACGTTTGCTTAGAGTTATATCCATCTCAGATTAAGTCAAAGAATACGTGTTACTAGGAATGCAAAGTTATAACCACCAGCTGCTTCACTGAAAGGCTCACAACTGGACAATTGATACACTAAAACCATTCAAACGAGTACATTGTAGTCGAGGTCGATCAATCACATTACCTCTTAGCAGATATAAACGATTTGAGGTAGCTTATATAGGACATCACTGATAATCACATACCAACTCGTACTAGAAATTAATTCGAACACAGTATAGAATATCGTATGTATATAATCTGTAAGAGACGATGTTTTCTAATTTTCTACTTTATTTTTTCTTCGCTACAAGATCTATTTTGTTTAAAAATTGATTTAGAATATTAACAAAATTTTGAAAAGTAATTTAATAAAGTAATTAATAAAAAGTAAATTAATAAAGTAATTTAATAAAATTAACTCTTAATAAAGTAATTTAGCTTGAAATAAATTTCAGTTTTGCAGAATAACATGGCTGGAAATTAAATATTCGATTAATTTTTATTTTGGGTATGTGAATAGTGGTTAAATTACTCCTACTATTGAAGCATTCGATTAAGTGTATTTTGATATGGGAGATTTATAAGTAAACATGCATATATGTATTTTAATTTGTTTTCTGTTTTTAAAATTGCCTTTTCTTTACGAACATTTATGAAATATTTTTGTTTAATGAAACTCATGATCAAGAACATACAGCGTTCAATTTTTGTTTGTGTGTACATTGATTACAAGTAATTTCTTTTGCATTACAGTTAATCATCAAATGAAAAATAGAAGTCTCTTTCAAAACTAATCCTATATTTTGGCGTATTATATACAAATCATTCATATAAATTAAATTATTTAAAAACGAGGGAGTTTTATAAAATATTGAAAACTTCAAAAATAAGTAACTTTTATATAAAAATTTTGTTCTTGCTTTTTACTTAATATACAGGGAGCAAAGATCTTGTTTCGATAAATGTTTTCCAGAAACTAAGAAATTGCTGTAGACAGAAAAACTTAGATGCTACTGGTTTACGACTTTTTCCAGTAAGATAAAAACCACAGATAAGGGAACATCAACACTTGACTAAGAATAAGTTTGTGTTCAAGAAAAAAATTCCCTACTTTATATCGATTTTGGTATTAATGGCTTAAGTTTAAACATAAAATAGTTTATGCTTGTGTGTTTTGGGATGATATTTAAAAAAATATTCAACTTTGCTCAACATAAAAGGTGTATTTGTGTAGCATATGTGGGGATATGTTGTAATTTGCTTTCAACGATTACGTAACAAGAAAATCAAGAAAAGAGATTTGTTATTATTTATAAGAATCTTTCTCATTTCCATGTTTGCATTTTGTTGCTTGATTGCATAATCGATGACCGTAAAAGAAATGGTTACTTTGATTCTTTTTTTCCCCTTTGGTATGAGAAAGTATTTTCTGGATAGATTTTTATCTTTTCGGTTTTATTGCTTTATCTTTTCTCCAGCAGTTTTTTTTCTGTCATCAGTTATAATGACATCATCTTTATGAGTAGAATTTTTGTTTCAGCAATCGCGCATGCGTGTTTTGGAGAAAGCTACTCTTTTCTATTTCTTTCTGTTCTCTATTTGTACCATATGCATCTATAAATAATAATAATACATTCACTGATTCGTGTCAAAACTGAAAATTTACAGAGCTACAAAATTCGAAAACTAGTAAAAAAAAATATAAATTTTTTTTTAGTTGTACAAAATTTTGTTTTTAAACTTTAAAGGAAGTCGATGATGACGTGTAGAAAATGTAATAAGTATTTAGCGCAATGCTTTAAAATACTCCTGGATCCTAAAATATAATTAACTTATTTCATTCACATCGTTTATAATTTCATTGTATTAATGTTGTTTTCTTTTTTGTAACATTTTATAAATTAACTGTTTTTATATTCATTTTCTCAAAATTTTGTAGCGGATGTTTTAATGTTCTTGAGTAATTGAAAAAGGTGTTACGTATAATAATTTACAACTAGAAAAGAATATTTCAATTGTGTACGAAATCATGTTTGAAGATGTGTTGTATGAACTTTATACTATTTACTGTTAATGTTGTTGTTCTTTGTTCTTTTCATGCACAGTTATTTTTAAATTGGATAGCAGCCATTATATATAATGTTTTGAATTAATATATTTATTTTTTTATTAATTAAAAGGAACTTGGACGCTTGATCAATAACTTTTCTACCGTATACTGAATATTGTAGTACCTTAAATAATTAAAGGTTTTGAAAGCTATATAGCAACATTATATTATATCATTAAAAACTGTCTCTCGTTAAAGCAAGATGTTCCATGTCTTACATCATTTAAGAATTTTCATTTTTAAATTAATTAATGCTATTGTTAAAGAAATAAAGAAAGGAAATATTTGTTGTAAAGCAATTAAATTGGAAAAAATATCAATGCAGTATTCTTTGTTTTAAGATCAACTTTCTAGAAGAGGCGACAAGAAACATTTTCTGTGAAAAAATTTAATTATTTTAAAACAAATACTTTCATACAGCTGCGCATCGAAATTGAAAAGGTTTATTTGAGAAATGCTTCTGATGGTAGATTTTTAGTAGCTCCTCACAACGTCAAAATGTTCTTAAGATTATTCGTTTGATGTTTTGCTTTGTGAAGACAAAATATTTGAAATTCCTTTTGAAGTAGTCTCCCCTTCCTTTTTGTTTAGTTGAATAACATCTCATTTTGTAATTTCGGGAAAGTTGTTTGAAATTCTGTGTTACTGGAAGTTTTTATTTGTATTTTTTTAAGTTGAGGGAGAAGTGAACTATATATGTGTGTGTTTAAAATGAAAAAGCACAATATTAACGAAACTTTTATAATGTAGCAAAATGAAGCGTGATCATGACTTTCCCAAATTCATAAGCAAGCTGAATGATTTTTTTTTTGGGAAAAAAAATATTATAAATTTATCTGTCTTGCTTCGATTTTCATTTGTAAGCGAAATTAATATTTTTAGAAGGGGGAAATTCCCCCCCCCCTTGTATATATATATATTTCCCTCAACAATTTTTACGTATTTTGATTTTCTGTCCCTTTCTGAAAAACCATCACAACAATTTTATGACCTACATTTGCTTTGTCATTATTTTATTTAAAAATTAACAATCAATTAGGTTTTGATCAAATTATGTAAACTTAATGTGGTTAACTCTTGCCATATAAGTTTTCTTTTCTTTAAAAAAAAAGTTTAAATGTAAAATCATATTTTAATAAGAATAGTGTATATCTATAATTTAGGGATTTTTTTTCTTTAAATGTTATCATAATCGTTAATTGTTTTATTGTGTAATTTCTTAAATGTATCAAAAATTTGAAATTAATCCAAATTAGTATGCTGATTTTTTTTATTAGCTTTATCTTTTATGAGATGCAGTTTTCACTGCTATAAGTTTATTTTTGCACCTCTTAATGTAACAAACTTAGCAGTTTTTTACCACATTATCTTAAGCTATAACGCCATGCTATTAAACAATGTGACAGAATCTTGCAATTTTTTCTCTGAACTTATTCTCCTCGGTTTTTTTCGTTCTTGTTACTAAACGTGTCAGCCAAAAGTACGTGAAAGAAGTTGTGTTTCTGACATTCTGAAGGAATCGGCGCATTGAATAAATGTCTTCTAGAAAATAGACCTGGATTTTTGTTGGAATTGCACCGTTGGACTTTTGAATATATTTCTTCATTCTGTACTTATTTCAGTATTATCTTTAATTGTCTCTACTTTTAATTTTTCTTTTTAATTTTAAGAAAAAAAATGCTCGTTCTGAATAAATGTCTCTGTAGGGACAGTATTATTTTGGATTCTTTGATTCAATTTCTTGTTACTTTTTAGTAATTTTTTACTTATGTTTTATAGTGCATCAAGGCAAAAGTGAAAATCATTTAGCTTCATAACTTCTTTAAAAACTAACCAAGTTCATTTTATCCAAAAGTACAAACCATTGTATTAAGATGATACTTAGAAAATAAATTTTCGAGTATCAGCATTTTATTTTAGAATTTTTTTGTATTGTACATTTCTTTTAGACTAATTATTTTCAATTTTGAAAATTTTGTTATCTAAGCTTGGAAATTTTTACTGATGATTAAAATGAATATTGCTGTAAATATTTAAAATCCATTGCTGTTCAATTTAAATTAAATAGGAACTAAAACTTAGTAAAGTTTTTTCTTTTTTCCTTTAGAGGTTGATTTTTTGAATTATAATCACTTTATTTTTTACAAGCTTTTATTTAACTTACACTGTATGTATGTATGTAATTTGTTCGGGTGGAATCTTGCAACTCAATTTTGAAGCTGATATCTTCACCACATTGAGCTGAAATTTTGTATACACGTTTAGTTTGGATGACAATGCATGTTTTGACCATTTATATTCCGAAATTGCAATTAATTAAAAAGATATTAATTAAAAACGTTAAACTAGTTTTGGGCGCAAACTTCGATATATTTGCATTGTTGTAATATGTTATTACAACAATGACAAAAGTTGGCGTCGAAAATCGGCTTTCAGCCAAACTGGAATTTCATAACGTTGCGCTATTGACTGTATTAATTAACTTTGTCTAAAAAATAATTACATTTCTACAACGTAAAAATCTAATTTCTACAATGTATGCAATTTTTTTTTTTTTTACAAATTTCTATTTATTTACTTGGATTTAAATCCAAAACAAAAAAAGTAAAGCTGTTTTTTAAGTAGATTGGTACATTAAATACCTTTCTCAACGCTGCCAAGTTAAACTGAGATGGAGTATTGTGGAAATTCTTTAAAAAATTTATCTAACTTTAATCTATGAAACTCAGACAAAAAATAATTACAGAATCTGAAAGATCATTTTTTATATATCTTACCCATCAAAAAGGAATCCACTAGGAAAACAATAAGAGAAAAATATTATCCAGAAATGCAATGTATTTTCAATTAAAAAAATAATTTTATATTAAAATAAATGAATTTTCTAATTTTAAGCCTGCAAGTAATTTAAATATACCTTATTTTATCACCAGTAATCTAAACACACACTACGACATGTGTCCTTAAATTTAATTACAGATAGAATCTGTTAACTTTATTTGAGTTTTTTTTTGTTTGAAAAATTACGGCAATTTTGTTTCTTTAGATGAGTTAGGCACATTGTAAAACTAGTTCAAGGTTATTGATATCCATAAAATGTGCCAAAAGAGAATAATTTGCAAAATGACTTGAAATGTTTTAAAAATGAGGAGAGAAAAAAATCGAATCTTCGAGCAAACATTTCGTTATATTTGGAGTTATTTTACGAAGAAAAGAGTAATATGTGCTTGGTTCCAGGAAAGTTTTTAAAATAGAGAAATTCCGAAATAGAGGTTCGTTATACATGGAGGTCTGACTGTATAAAAATAATGCGATGGTTAATTATTTTTTCAAAATCAAGTTTTTAAAGATGAGCTGAGCAATTAAAAAAATAGATTCTTACTTAGAAGATATTTAATGTCCAACAAAAAATTATCATTAGTTGATAAAACTTGCTTTTTTTATTACAACATGCGTTTTGAATTTTAAGCATTTTATTGATTAATACAAATCTTTAAATGCCTTTTGAAGTTTTTTAATAAATAACTAAATTTTTCTTCGCAGATGTTAGAGAAATATATCCCTTACCTTCAAAATATTTCAAATAAATAATATATTCTTTAAGATTTTTCATAAAATAGTCAAATTTTTTAATTAAACATTGAATAACTTCGTCATTTATGAAGATAATCTCACGAAACCTTTTTTTCGTATGCAGAACAATATTACCCAAGATCTGCACGAAGATTGAAAATATTGCTTAAAAATTACGGATTTAAAAAAAATTGTGTTTTTCGTCTAATACCCTTTTTGCGAGAACTGATTCAGCTAAACCAGGGATGGCGAACCAACGTTGAATGAGTTGAACAGGCTGAGAAGCCTGTCCAGCGATAACTAAAAAGTAAAAAATAAATTAAAAGTAAAAAAACTTTTTTAAAAACAAGCTTTTATTTAAAAGCGCTAAAAAGAATAAAATAAACTTTTCCCTTAAAACTTTTTTTACTATCAACTTATAACGTCATTACACAATTTATATGATATAAAAGCTTGTCGCGAGATTTATCTCTGCAGATAAACAAGTAAATTAAATAATTTGACCGGACTGATTTTAATTTTTAAAAATTCAAACTAAGTAAATACGAGTACTTAAATATTGCGACAAGCTTTTATATCATGTAAATTGTGTAATGACGTTGTAAGTTGATAGAAAAAAAAAATTTAAAGGAAAAGTTTATTTTATTCTTTTTAGCGCTTTTAAATAAAAGCTTGTTTTTAAAAAAGTTTTTTTACTTTTAATTTATTATGAGGAGAAATTCTAAAATTTCATTTTTGTTTTGTGTAAAAATAATAGGGAATAGATTTTTCAGATAATTGAGTTGGAAAATTTAAGGGATTTTTTTTGAAACCCAAATTATAAGTGAACAGTTTCTAATATGTAAATTAGACACTTAAGCATTTAATTTTATTTTTGCTGAATACTAACTATTATACTTGCGGAATTTAAGGAAATAATCGTTTAGTTAAAATATAAGATGAATGCATAGAGTTTGTTTTGAGGAAAATGGAATGAAATGTAGATTTTTAAATTTATTTTATACTTTTGTTGCAATTTGTTTTAACTTTAGTTGAAACTTATTACGCTTTTGAAAGATTGTTTTGCTTTTTATACGGTATAGACACTGAGAGAGTAGCATCTTAATATTTCTAAAATTTTTTTAATATTTACATCGTTTATATATGTAATTATCTATTCTTTGTCGTGAACGAATCTCCGATACTTCTTAAAGTATTAAAAAAGATTTTTCTTTTCTTTTTTCATTTCCTCTGACCAAAAAAATTGACTACCTTTTTACATCATTTTAGTACGTCTTTTCGCTCTCTTGTTTATGGAAATAAAAAAAAATCGGTTTTTTTTTCTCTTTTTCAAGCGTAATACAGACAATTACAAGTAGATATTGGCTGTTGTTAGCGTGCCTGAAAAATTTTTCGGGTGCGAAAGATAGGTTAATTAAGATTAGCTTTGAGATTTTTTTTAATGTTTTTAATAGTTGACGAGCGCTGATTAATTTAAGTATCATATAATTTTCTATGTACTTTACTTAAAAAAAAAAGATGGGGGGAAAAAACCCAGGAATTTTTTTTTAGTTTACTTGCTTTAGAACTAGTTAACTGTGTAACTTAACTTTTTCACAGACTTTTCTTTTTAAAATACTCTCTGCCTATTTTAGTAAATACTTTTTCTTAAAAATCGATAGTTTATTCTGAGTTTCTGTGGCACATTTATTTTCCCATAAACGCATTTTCTCCCCTCAATCTTCTTGTAAATTGTTATTCAAAAGTATAGTTAGATTTTAAGAACTGATGTTACTCGCGGGAGAGACAATTTATCAATAAATGGTTGAAAACAACTAAATTTTCATTCGAAAATAGCAATCTTGAGGTTGGAAGAGTAGTTGCATGTATTTAATTTGCCACTTATTACATTTTAAAGAGATAAACTTAAGTGGGGAGAATATATCATTGAGAAAAGTATTATTGTGACAGTTTTTGTTTTTTTGAGAGAATTTCCTTATCATATAAAGTTGGAAAAACACCTTTCAATTTTGAAAAAGATATAGTTCAAGTTCGTTTACATAATATAAATGATTTCCCCCATTATTATCGCCAATTATAAGTATTACCTATTGTTTGTTGAAGTTATGGTACTACTACTACTAATATATTTGTGTTGAATGATGAAATATATGTAGTATACTGAGTATATATTTTGCTACAAATATACATATAGCCTGCTATATATAATTATGTAATCGTATTAAAATTAAATATTTCAAACTATAGGAAGTGCCATCAAAGACTATGCCTTCAGTATTTTACAAATATTTTTTTTCCTTGCTTGTGCTTGTGAATAATTTTTGAAAAGTGTATTTTTTTTTTAATTCTTCGTATTGCATATTTCATATTCTTTCCGTGCTTTTATTATTTTTTTTATTAAAAATCATTAAGTATAGTTTTGAAGTCGTATTTTTTAAAATGCCTGATATATTGAAATATACTTACGTGTGTATATCGCGTTGATGTCGAAGACAAATGACTAAATCATTTAAGAAACACCACTGTATTAAAAAAGTGTTTACCTTATTGTTTATTTCTTTTCTATGTAAAAGAGCGGAAATAATGTAATGAAATTCTGTAAATAACTCTTTTACAGAATTTCATTATATTATTTCCGAGTTTCATAAATAAAAACTTTTATATGTATATATTATTTACCTCTGAAAAAAAATGCCATTTAAAATTTTAAATCATTGTATATTTTATTATGTAGAGTAGTGAAATAAACAAAATTATATTTTAGTAGAAAAGTTATTTTTTCTCTCGATATTAACTTGCAAAAATACGAAATACAAACAATTAACTTGCAAATAGGAGGACGAAAAAAACTGATATAAGCTTCTCTGATGAACGCATGAATTGCTGAGCTTGTTCTTGCATCTCAAGATGATTAATCACTCTAATAACAATCGTAGCCAGCCAATTACTTTCAAGTTACCCATGATTAGCTAATTTTAATACATCTAATTCGAGTAATCTGACTCATATTATCTGAATGTTATGAAAATGACCTCTGTGGAAGGTTCTTGAGTCTTTTCAAAAGTTTCTTGTCCAAAATGTGTTTTTCAGATAAGTGGCCTGCCAAAAAGAATAGTTAAGTCAAAATCGTTAATTCAGCTTTTTTGTTGTCCTTATGAAACTACTTCTCTCTGTAAAAGTTGTTTTCCTGTAGATGTTATAATGCCCAGGAGAAGAAAAAGTTCTTGAGCAATGTTTCAAATGTTGGAACACATATGCTTTCAGTTCCGGTATGTTTGTGCTTGATGTTTTGATAGCAATTTAGGAAATAAAACGTATGAAGTTTAGTTTTGTCACGTTCTTTCCTCTATATATCATATCTATACACAACCCTTGTATCTAAAAATAAAGCATGTTTCTTTATGTAATTGATTTAAAGCCAATTTAAATAAATCTGTAGCATAAATTATTTAATTTGCAGTGTCAATGCTCTGCTCTCTTCATGTTTAAAAACATTATAAATTTTTCACTTCTACATATTGCAGTGCACATAATTTTTTTTTTTTTTTTTGAAAAATTAAAGACATGTGATCCGGTTTGTTCGTGCTTAGAGTACTGATTACTTGATTTCAATGGCTAGGAAATGGCTCAGCTTGGCAAATTCTCCTGCTCTAGTATGGAATAAATTTCCTTCTTGATTTTATAGGTCTGCAGCGATTTATATTTTTCTTTCGGTTTAAATTTTTTAGAGCTGTGACAAGCAATTTTTAAAATTTTGTTGTTTGATGCTGATGCAAAATTGGTACTTTTTTCTTTTGTCTTGTAAAATTTGTAAGCTTTCACCAATAGCAGCCTTTTGTTTCTTATGTTGAATGTTTGTTTTGTTTATGCTGTTGAATGTATTCTCAATTAATGGTAGAAATTTTATTTTAATTTTGTTAATGTAAATTATTTTTTTTCATATAAATTGCCTTCAACTAGTTTGCAATGTACTAATCCGAAATTCATTGACTATAGTTTATTGTATTTCATTGAGATTTGATCTAATTTTTTTTCTTTTTTCCCCTGTTATTCTATATTTATATAAATTTTTATATATATATATATATATATATATATATATATATGAAATGTATTAAAGTTCCTTACTGGAATTCCAATTTATCTATTAATAGAAATATTATTTTCAATTATATTTATCGTAATAACGTATTAGTTAGAGATAAATTTAATATATATTTAAATTTTAATAACTTTATTAAACATTGTATGGGACATGGATACCCTCTTAACTTTATAAAATGTTACTTAACAGTTAAATAAAAAATGTTATTAGTTGTACAGTTAATCGATAGAGGGCGCCTCAAGCTAAGTACATTAACAATATTATATTTTATTTAAAATTAATTGCATATGTATGAGTGGTACTTTTATTTTCTATAAATTTTAAAACAAAATTTAGAGTTTTTAAATGTGTATATATAAAGTATTAATGTTATTTTATCAAAACTTAATAATTTTATGCGTTACTGTTATTGACCTTTCCATCGGCCGGAAATTTTTTTTTGCTGTACTCACGTGGTAAGTCTTTATCTAATAGTTTTAACTTTAATTTTTAAATATTTTAGTAATTATTATAGCCTATAATATTATCGTTTTACATTTATAGATTATGTTTTATATATAATAATAGTTAAACTTCTCTAGAAATTTCTTGCTTTCCCTATGGCTCAGAGTATTGACAAATTCAGGTGAAGGTTGGCTGGCCGAAAAACTTTGCTTAAGCCTGCAATCCTGGTTCCTAAGGCCAGGAGTTTGCTCTAGTACTATTGTGGTTAAGACTATTCTATCATGACTATAGTTATCTTAGGTTTATAACTATTTTTTGTATATTTTTGTAATATATATATATATCTTAGTCAACGTGCAGTTTTTGTTCTTAGAATAGTGTTTTCTATTGAATTTAAGATTTATTGATTATATTAAAAGTTCTCTGTATTATATTATTTCTCCTTGGTGAGCAACGTCTTCTCTTTTTTTGAAAGAAAATGTTCTGCTTCATCTTCTCTTCCCGAATATAGCAGTGAACACCCTTTCCGAAATAGCAAGGATAGAATTTATCGAATCATATATCTGCGTACTTTAAAACTTAATTACTTTTTTGTATGTAAAAAAAATTCAAGTTGCCCTTGTTAAAATAATGCAAAATGCGGAACACTCTGCAGATATTCATAAATTTTTTGTGTGTTGAAAAATGACTTTTTTTTAAATTGAAAGGGGGAAATCTATCTTCATATTTGCAAAATATAAAATTACTCTCTGAAGAATTATTTTAGTGCTCATATTTATGTGTAAAAATTATTTTATAAAATTCATAGAAATCTGTCAAACCTAACTAATAGAAATTATTAATTATTTATTATATAGTCTATTCTTGCAGTTATAAAAGTTTAAGGTAAATCGGAGGCACGTGATTTGCATTCTACTTTATTTTTCTTAAATAAATTTGATAGTTATTTTTCATTTTGAACAATTATCAACATTGTTAAAATTCGAAATTTCCATGTCCGTAGAATATTTCAGAATTAATAAGTTCAAGCCAGGATATTCGTATTTTTTTTAAATGGAAAGTTGCAAGAGCTTTTAGCTCGTCTCATCAATCATGCAGGTCGACGTGGATTGGCAGTTCGTTGCAGTTTTCTTTTTTTATGGTACGATTTTTCTTTTTATTTACCTTGGCTCCATTATCAGGCCCTTCAAATGTGTCTCATTTCCTTTCACGTTGCTCATCTGTCTTTGTCTTAATATAAATCCGGTGAGATTAGTAGCGAGAAGACTGAAGGTTTCATTTCTTCAATCTTCGTATTGTTGCCACAAAACTTTCCCAAATGATTCATGTTAAAAAAAAAATCAAACTTTTTCCTTTTTAAGAAAATTTAAGGGGAAAAACATTCCGCAGATATCTTGATTTAAATATTTCATTCTTATAAATGTAAAATATGGATTATTTAGCTTTTCCTGTAAAATTTAAACTATATATACTTTTAAACATTTCTTAAAATTTTTTTCAATCGCTTTGATCCCTCCCCCTTTTTCAACAACGACGTAATGTTACATTTTGTACAGAACTTCACATTATGCTGCAAAACCTTATGTGGTACAAAATTTAACAGATGGAAATTATGGTAATTTGATGCGGCGAGAATCTGCATTGACACTTTTTCTTGCGTCTTTTTGAGAAAGATTAAGGTATCCGACTGGTTGCGACAACTTTTTTTTTTAAAAAAAAGGAGATATGGGGATTTTTTTGTTATTTTTAGATTTTTTAGTGCATTTTAAGAAAAATGTGCTAAAATTAAGAGAAAAAGAAATTTTTATTACTAAAATGGCAAGAAATAGGTAAAAATTGACAAAAAAATAGCATAAACGCGGCCCATTCTGCACCAAAGGTTTATAAACAAATTTTCAATTTTTTCGATCTGATGTGTTGCTATATTATTCAATTTTGAAATGATCTTCAGGATAAGAGATATTGTCTTTTTTATAAAAACTAGAGCACTTTTATCTCGGTTACTATATGAAAATAAAAGACTGATTATATTCACATAAGGGACTGTGAATTTTGTAATAAAACAGCGATTGATAAATCTGAAGGTTAAAACAATTCTACTACTTTACAGAATAAATTTCAGTTAATTATGTTAAAAACTTTTTTAGCAATCGCTGACCCCGTTTGATTATTTTCAAAAAAAAAAAATCACATTTATTGTAAAGCGCGTTTTAAAGTATGACATCTTGCTTAAAGTAATGGCATCTGCTTTTACTAAAACACTTGTAGTTTTTGTTCTGGTAAACGGAAAATGATAAACTTGGTATTTTTAAAAAGCTAATAAGATGGCCCATAAAATAAAATCATAAAAAATTTGTCAGTTTTTGGCAAAATTCACAGTTTTAGGGTAGTCGGATACCTTAAACCAGTGATTCCCAAAGTGGTCTATATAGACCCCCAGGGGTCTACGACGACCTCCAAGGGGTCTACGCCAGCCAAAAATTAATTTGGGGGTCCATGAGGTGTAAGTGGGGGTCTATGATAGTGGCTCTCATTAAACTAACCATGACTGATTTTGAAAAAAAAATTATAATCCTTTGGAAACCAAATTTTACTTATTTAACAGATTTATTTACTAAATATAATGAAATTAATTTGCATTTACAAGGTGACTGCATAAATTTTATTAAGGCAAGAAACATTTCAGCTTCTCTTTCCCGAGTTAAGTTAAAGAAGTATAATACTGAAGGTCCCGAATTTTCTAAATTTGTCACAGACAATCTGTCAAAACGTTTTAACCTAGGTTCAACATTTAAATGCCTTTTATTCAGATTTTGAAGTTAGGTTTGAGAATGATTTGACTATATATACGGCAATGCAGTAGGCAATGAATTCGTATAGTCATATTGAAAAAAAAAATGTCACATTACAATAGGTAATAAACATTAACGAAACACTAAACAATCGTAATAAACACTAACGAAGATTTTAAAGTTTAGAAACGGATGGCAGCAATTTTGGCTTTAAAAAGTCAAACCTGTTATTTGTCTTGATTTTTGGAATATCGTGAGGGAGTTTTCCATTGATTTTCCGAGTGTGAAGAAACTTCAGTGTGGTTGCCAATCTCCGAAAAAAAATTGGACACTAACAGAGGAAATTTAAGGTTAAACCAGACAAGATTAATACTAAATGTTGAAAATTTGATATTGTAGTGCTAGAGATTATTCCTCTCTCTAAATCATTCCTCTTTAAAATAATTTATTTGTTGTTTAGTTAGTTTAACAGTTGTATTTATTAATTAACTTTTAATTTAATTAATTAACATGTGCTTTTTAAATTTTAAACACTATACTTCATTACAGTTAGAAATTTAATTCTTTTAAAGTAGGAGTAGTCGTACCAGCTGTCGAAAAGACATTTAAGTTCATAAATTTGCAAAAACTTAATATTAATTAAACAGGGGTCTACCCCAAACCGAAAAACATGGCAAGGGGTCTATAAGACAAAAAGCTTGGGAACCTCTGCCTTAAACCATCATTAAATATTGTTGCAGATTTGAGTGTGTGTGGGGGGAGTAGCCAACGTTTCTAATTATTTGAACAATAACCGTATTTAATAATGGACAATGGAGAACAGAGACTGCTAGAAAAATTGACGTATATAGACTAAGAAATATTTTAACAGATTATTTGCAATAGTGCAAAACTCACTCGATATGAACAAGATTTACAATGTTCCAGAAACGGCTTTCTAGAACAATACCGTTAGCAGGAATTACTACAAATGAAGTTTCTCTCAATGCACTCAACGCATAGTTCTGATTTCGACTGCTCTCTCTTTCGAACTTTTGTGACCTTTGTTTCAAAGGTCCTTTATAATAAGCCTCATAATAATTTGTAGAAGGTTGATCCTAGAGGTTTCTCGATGAACCCTTAGTGATATTGTATTTTTTCACCAAATTTGTCACTGAGGTGAGGAAAGTCGCCAATCTGGTAACCCTGCTCACATCTTCTATGGCCGTTATAATCTTATTTTTCTAGTTCATGCTAGCAGGCGAACATTTCCTGTAAGACTCAAGTTTCCCAATTTTCTAATTCTACATAAAGTCTCTGTTCAGTTAAAAGTTTCAGACAGATAAAGTCAGTGCACAGATTTTGATCTCGACTGAACTGTCTTTTGAACTCAATTATCTTTGTTTAAAAAATACTTTATGTAGTCCTTTTCATTATTATGACAGTTTCTAAGAAGGGTCCATCTCCTAGAGCCTTCTTGAAAATTCCTTGGCGATATCGTATTTTCTGCCGAATTTGTCGCCAGTCTGGTAACTCTGATCACATCTTCTACGGTTACGTAATCTTATTTTTCAAGTTCACGCTGAGAAGCGAGCTTTGCCTGCAAAACTCAGTTTCCCCTCAAGAGGAGTATTGCTGCAGAGAAAATAACATACCTTGTGTATTTCACTATGCATTTATAAAAGTACAATGATTGATAGTATTTCATATTTTATTGCGTTAAAACAGCACACGAAAACCTTCTATTACGATATTCGAACTATTTTAGTGTATTCGGACGACAAGAACTAAGAATTTGTCTAATAATGTAAATTAAAATGAGAACTATCCTATTATACGAAGTTTGGAGAGCTATTTTTAGGCATTATTTGGACAAGAGAAAGCAGAAAATAATTATCGTCCAGAAGAATGTTGTGAAGAGAATCTTTTATCAAATACTTATGTTTAACAGTGAAAGTTGAAAGAAGAATTATAAATGAAGTAGAATTAATCATATAAGTTATTACTCTCATGTTTGAAGTAATTTTTTTTTCTTTCTGTGTACTAAAACAAAAGAATGTTAAGGTGCAGAAATTACTTCGCATGGAAACATTTCAAACAGTGAGGGGAAAAAAACGGATAGATAATTAAAATTATTAATGTTTATTTGGTAACTAATTTTTCGAGAGAAGCAATTCATCTATCCATTACCCTTACCTTTTGTCTGGTTTTTCAAATCAGGTCTCCGTATAATTTTAATGAAATACTAACTTCCCCTGATTTCAATTTGTGAAAAATAATAAATGAAAATTCGATCTGGCAGTAGATTATAATTTATACCGTTTGAAACATTCGAGGTCGGAATATTAATTAATTTTTTAATACTTATTTTGCATTTTTTAATTTTTTACTGTTTCACTTAACCAAATTTTTCTTAATTAGTGTTCGTTCTTAATAAAAGTGTTTATTATCCAAGAAAGAAATTCCAGTCTTTTGTTATTGTGCTTGATTCCATTATAATTTTCTAATTATGGTAAATTATTCATTTAATACTTACGTAGAAAACTATAAATAGTTAAAAGAACTTGCGTGTTTAATTTTGTGTTTTTTGAAATTTTTTTTAAGCCTTATTGCTTTTTTAAAATTTTTTTTAATAAAGAAAAGGTCCTTTGAAAAACCTTTTTTTAACTTGATATTAAAAGCCGTCTTATTATGGAGTGTGTGAACATGAAGTACCAAAGATAAAATCTTAAGAAAATTTTGAGACTGGTCTTTGATTATAAAAAAAATAAGCTTTACTTGTTTTGCGTGAATTATGGAGCTTAGGTGCTTAGATTTTAAATTGAAAAAAAGAAATACTTTATGAATCACTTCTATCACTAATGCAAGAAATTGTGTTAAAAAAACTATTCCTTCCTTTGTGTATGTGTATGGAATGGGTAAGGCAATGAATACATATTAATATTAATTCAATCGGCAAAACTCTTTAATTTTTCGGGATACGCGTTAACATTATGCCTTAAGATTCATAGGAATCTTAAACCATTCATAACTTTTCGAAATAGATATTTTCTTTGAAATAATTTCAACCTCTATATTTCACATATGGTCTTTAGATAATTTTTAGCCCGTCCCCCACACCCCTCGTGGCCGCGGTAGGCTAGTGGTCAAGGTATCGGATCGTGGCTGGATGCCATGAGTTCGAGCCTTGTACCGCTGAAGACCCGCTATGTGGAAGGGTCCGATACACATCAAATCTGTTGAAGCTCTATGTCCGTTGGCGTGGTGTGGTAGTTAGGAGAGGGGTTCCAGCTCAGGTGTCGTCCTCATCAATTTGACTATGGTTCAAAATTACGAGGTTCGTCGTCAAAACCGAGTTTATTTTCACCCCTCCCCCCACTTCTCAGACAATTACATCTGGTTATTTCTTGTTTTTATGAATATGAAGTGGCAATGGTAGCTGAGGGGTCACAGTTGCGAACTCGTGGACGGTATTATCGAATTGTGAGTACGTTGAGGTGCATTTAATACGTTGGTTAGCTGTGAAAGTTTTGTGAGTGGGGGTATCAGCTCATATATGTCTCCTAGTTACTTCTCCTAGTTTCAAAATTAAGTAGTCCGTTGCCATAAGCCTTTGTGTAGCTTTAAGAATGTAACGTTAATAGAGATCGAATCGAATCAAATCAAAAATAGACGTATTTGAAATAATTATCAGGCATCTGGTGGTGTTAAAACTCGCTGTAGCTGAACAGATTTTTTTTTTTTAAAATTTGAAACAACATTTGCATTATGGTCTAGTAGAAGGTGTTTGCACCTGCTTGACAACAATTGCTCCTTAATCTTTTGAAAGACACAATTACGAACTCATCTTTCTCTTCTAATTTTTATGAACTATATTATCCTTATAGAAATATTAATAACACTCTAAAAGTCGAAACTGATTTTGTGATGGTCCATCCAAAGTTTTTGTTTAGAGAGTCTAATTTCTTCTTTTTATGATAAAACTTTTATCTATCAGCTATTTTTGCATTTTTTTTTTCTTAAATGTAAAATATTGGTAAGTATAAATTTTCTTATTTACTTTTGAGGGTGTTATATAACTTTAGAGATACATATCAATAGAATAACTCAATTTTGGTATATTATTATGCTCTTTCTCTCGTTTTCCAGTTTTCCTATCAGATTATTTACTAAAAAAAAAAATGCAAGGATGAAATGTTTTTATGTTGGCTGTTTTCTGTAGAAAGAAACAATAGTACTCATCTTAGGTAGATCTGTTTTTTTTAAAGGCTTCTGGTACAATGTGTTAATTTTATTTCTTTTATTTCACATTTTTCAAATCAGTTACTATTTAATTTATGCAATTTTGATGATGGAAATTAATATTCAATATTATGACTTAAATTATATTATTTTCGATTCAGGATATTGAGGATCTGTACAATCTGCGTATTGCGTTTTTATGACATCGATTTATTGAAACACGGCTTCTGTCACTATTAAACACTAAAACCTGTTGGTTGTAATCTCTCTATTTATAATTAAAGTCTAAATAAGTAAAATACATAGCAATTTAATATATATATTACTTTTGTTGATACACTCATGCCCAAAATTAAGGTAACAAACTTAAAATCTGGGAAAACTGATGAACTATTTACTGTGTTGCCACGAAATTTGGCACAGAGACATATTACAATGTCAGAAAGAATATAGCGGCATAATAACATGGAAAATATTTTAATTGTGAATGAAAGTGAGTTATGTGGTATAAAATGTAAAATCATGAATCAGGGATGAAGCATTTATCTCGAGAAAAGTTTGTCTAAGATGGATTATGACCACTGTCAACTTCCATACAAGCCATACATCGAGCTATCATACTGTTTAAGAGGGTGTCAATAAATATTTGTGGCAATAAAACCCGTTTTTCTCCAAAGCGAGAAAATTCTGGGGGATCCTGAGAGGAGAGCTACGCTCAGAAATGGCTTTTCCTAGACCAGGGTTCGGCAACCTTTTAGCTGCGGCGTGCAAAACCAATCTACCAATATGATTTAGCGGGCCACTCAGTAGGATATTTTTTAAACAACTCAAGTCCCGCAATAATGCATGCAGAGTTAGGGAACAGAGTACAATAATATAGATGTTAATATAGATATTTAGTTTTATTATACATTAATTTTGCATCATTTAAAAATATTTCTTGACATAAAAATAAGCAGCATAAAATGTAACTATTTTTTCACCAAAACTAATAAAAAAAATTAAATTGTACATGTATTATGTATTTTATTGTTGCTAATGCCACCTGTCTGACGTAGTCAGATCGATGAATCATCGGGAAAATTCGGGACGAAATTCATGATAGCATCGGGCTATATTGTACTCCTGTCGTTAGCCGTAGCTTTGTGCACCAAGCAGGTGACAAAGCTCGATTCCACCCCAATTTTTTAGGGAGAACACCCTGGGAGTGATCAGGGGCCTCCCACCTCTCTTCCCCTTCCACCAACCTCACAATAGGACTCACGGCTCGATGGCTATTTCGAGTACCCCCATTGCCGCGAATGCACTATACATTTACAAACATTAATGCCTTCTCTGGGACTCGAACCCAGGCCCTACGGCATAGCAGTCAGCGTCGCTAACCACTATACCGGATGGTCAACATTATGTATTTTAAATATATTTATTAAAATAAGATATAGATAACATAAAATAGAAGCATTTCCCTTCATTATAGTTTTTAAAAGGTAAATAAAAATTTTAACGTGAACCTAGTGCTTGCACCGCTCTATTTTCATATCGTAAAATCAGGCGTATAATATCCGTCTTTCAATTAGACACAATTATGAGAATCCCGTTGGTAAACAACTTCTTTGTGGATTCGAAGTATTTTCCACATAAGAGGAAAGTTTTTTACTTAGATATGTACAACCAAAAGCAGAATGCAGAGTACATTCAATTTTCAAATAATTAAATCTCTCCATCAATGACCTTAAATAATTTACAAAACAGCTGTAACTTTTATCTTTAAAGTAGGTAATCTTTCGGATATTTTCGTAATTCCGTAAATGTCAATAATTCAGAAGATGCTTGTCAAATAAGGTCCATTACAAATTTCTGTCAACTTCCATCCACTCCAAACCTGACAAATTTTTAAAATAGTTCGGAGTGCCACTGATTATTGTACCGCGTACCACATGTGGCACGCGTGCCACAGGCTGCAGACCCCTTCCCTAGACCATTCCGAACATATTCAACAGAATTGTGATGCCGAGAACTCGAGGGTCAATCCATATGGCGAGTATCCACTCCTTCATGAAATTCATAAACAATCTAAGTTCTGTGTGGCCGCGCACTATCGTCCGTAAAAATATAGTCCGGGCCCATAGCACCCAGTCAGATAAACCTCTCATAGGCTTCCATGATTTTATCCCCTATATTGTTGTAAGTTGACAGTACCCGCATCGAAAACGTTCAGCGGTGTACGGTTGCCCAACATTTTGCCCCTTCTCACAAGAATTCTTTTGCCACCAAATTTGTCGATTTTTGTTACGCATGAAGGATGAAAGCAAGCTCCATTTTCTCTACTTGTGAAGACTCGACGAGAATCACGTTGTTTGGTACATTTAAACTCGTCACTGAAAAAAAACACGCCCCCATTTTTGTAGTGTCCATGACTGATGTTTTCAGTTCCATAATATCCAGTCTTTCCCGCTGGATGCAGGGAAAAGACGCATCAGACTTAACGCCGGGTGAAAAGGCCAGTCTCTGCAAGGCGTCTGTAGACTGCCAGGAAATTCTTGTTCCAGACACAGAGAGGTCACGAGCAAGCTGAGGATCCTTTGTCGTCAATGTAGCGATTCTGTGCAGGTGCCGTATCTCTGCGACGGACTTGGCGAACTTTCCGGTGACATTACCACTTGTTTAGAATTGATTCCACAGCCTGGAGACCGCTTTCGGTGCCATTTGCAAGCATCGAACCACCTCCGTTAGAGACTGGTCAGCTTCAAGCCTGCCAACCGGCTCTCCATCTCAAGGAATCATCTAAACAATCATAAGAAGTCATTCTCACTGCTAACAGACTAACTTGCTTGTAACGCAATATTCAGAAAAAAATGGTTTTAAAATTCCCATATGCTTGAGCGGTCTCAATCCAGTAGTTCTGCAAAATCTATCGCTAAACAATATCTTTTCTTTAACTGAAGGTTTATATTGTTCTACTCGTTCTTCAAAAATATAAAATACTAATTCTATCAGTTTTATTGAAGGTATTTTAAAATTATGATGAAAAACATGTTTGTGACCTTAATTTTGGACATGAGTATAATTAACAGCTATAATAAACTCTAATATTTTTCAAAAATTCGAACTATTTATTGTGAAGCATGTTCAATTAAATTTCTAATAGTATGTTATTAATTTATTTTAATTCAAAATTATTAACTGAGCTAAATCGCTTGCCACTTATATTTTAATGCAAATTCGAAATTAATGCTACATTTATTAATTCTGGAATGTGTTCCTCTCCTTCGTTATTTATTGCGATCAATATTGCAGTCATTTTGAAATCTGTTAATAGCGTAACAAATCCTTTTCTATTTATATTATGCAAATTTCCGTAACTATTGTAATACTTCAATATGTTTCATGCTTTTGTGAGCCTCCTAGGACAATTCGTATTACTGATACGATTTACATTTAAAATGATGGGTTAGATCCAAGTATTGAAATAGCCTTTCATGTTTAACCAATCAAATACTAAATTGAAAATGTGTTAGTAAAGTTTTAATATGCACTGAAGGTTTATTTATATCGAAAACTAATAAATTGATTTTCACGGTTTCTTGCATTTTTCTGTACGGACTTCAAATTTTTATTTAACATTATACTTTTACAGCCAACACAATTTTTAAAGCTTTATTTGAGCAGTACTATTTTTAGCGGCATTAATCTTTTCTTTGATGTTTTATTTGTAGTATCATCACAGCATAGTTTTGTTTTCCTTTTCCGAGAAATTCACTCTTTAACAATTCATGAATTCTCTTCAATTCTTTTATGTGATCATGAGACAGTTCTTGAAAGTAGAAGGAAGTGATATATATCTTATAAAGTAATAAATGGTCCAATTTATTACTTTATCAGTGATAACTCAGTATCAAAATGTACTATTCTGAAATCCATCTTATAGTTTAAATTCACGTTCAGTATATATATCAATAAGCAAATTGCAGGGGAAGATTTTTAAAATGCATTAAAACCATGTTTAATCCCGCAATCTTAGTTTTTATGGCTAAAAGTTTGCTATTGTACAGCTTTATTTTAGCCTTGCCTTTTTAGAGTTATAGTGTGACGTTTGAGATAAATAAATGTAGCATGATATCGATTAATTTAAATATTTAGTTTATTTACGTCACAGCTATTACTTACAGAATATACATTGTAGTTATTAAACTTTTTGAGATTATTAGAGTTGAAATGATGTTGTTTGTGAGGAAGTAGTTTGTGTTCTCAGTGAAGTTTTTAGATCATCTCCCGTTCTCTCTGCCCTCTCTAGCCCTTCAGGATAATAGGGTCGTCGTCTTTATCCTCAAGTTACATCCGATTCGTGGACGGGGTAGGAGTTCCTCGTGTTGTCTAAGGTTGCCGGGGCGATGTCCAACACAAGACCGCGCAATATTTTTAGGGTGCTGATGTGATTCCACGTGTGGTGATCATATTCACAAAAAAGCCGATTCACAGATGTGTGCCGGGAAACGTTTCAATAGGAATTTAGTTTTATTTTATATATATATAAATAAAATATCGAATCAATAGTGACCTGCGAGAGTGTTGATACATTTTATAGTTTTCAGCGAGGCTCTCGAGTTTTAATTCAACCGTCTTATAGAAAACTTTATTTTTCCTCTTTTAAATGAAACTAGGTTTCAAGTTCCTCAGGCTACGCGATGTGGAAGTCAGAACAGTTTGAGGTGGTGTTCTATTATCACATGACCGTTGCCATAAATTGTGCAGTAATTTTATCAGTAGCCTTGTGTTGTTTTAGTCTCTCATTTAATTCAATTCAATCAACTTCATACATTCCTAACATTGATCCCATTAATTACTGAGAACTGAAACATAATAAAAAATCTTTGAAACAGTTGAATGAAATTTGTTTTTTTGCGGTACTAATTTTATAATAGTCTGATTTTTTTTGTCACATTTCGAAGCTGTTCGAAGGCTATTGAAGATGAGCCTCGTAATTTAGTAATCTGTGCGATTGAATTCGAGACTCTTGGTTGGAAATTATCAATTAGATAAATTAATAGTGTTTAAGTAAAAACTGAAAAATCATGCAATATCTATACTTATTGTAACAGCATATTTTCTGCATGCATTACATGCATTTGATTTGTGATTTAATGTATTTCACACATTAATGTATGAGAATCGTCGCCTAGTGAGTTAGTTCTTTTTAAAATATTTTAGTCATAGTTCTTTTAAAAATATTCTAGTCGTAGTTCTTTAAAAAATATAATATAAACATTTTTTAATTAATTACTTTTATATGGTAAGAACCGGAATGAAATCCTACTTAACCCTCAGTAAAATTAAATCCATCCTCAGATTTTAAAAAATTCGTCCAGTATATAGTTATTAAAAGAGAGCTATTCTATTATTCCATAAAATCAATTTTTAAAATAAGTTGGAAGATACCATAGAACATTCTCTTTTGATGATTATTTCGAAGAACATATTGAAGAAAAAAAAATATACGGTTGTATTGATAAAAATGAATTTGACCTCTAGCAGGAATGATATTGGCAATGGTTGAAAAAAGAAAAAAAGATTGTCCAAAGGTAACTTTTTGAAAACTCACTAATGGTTTCGAATGTATTGTACTGGTTATCTGAAAGAAATGATTTTATCGTGAAATTTTTAACGATATATATGTTAGAAAAACATAATTCCTTAAAGGATATTTTTCCCAATGAAAAATCATTTTAATTTAAATAATAAAAATGGTTTAGATGTTTTAATTTTATAGAATTAGAGGAAGTATATGTGTTCTACTTTATAAAAATTCAATTCAATGCGTTTTTAGATTGTATTATTTTCGTGTACAGGTCTTGTAGTTATTCGATATTTTGCTTCTATAAAATAAATTTTTTTCGTTGAATAAATTTCATTAAAAAATCTGCTCAGTTTTAATAAAAAATCTGTAAAAAGTACGTAATAAAAAATGAAAGTATCCTTTTTTTATATACACTAAAAATATTGAATTGGGTATTTTTTTTAAATAATGGGAAGAAAAAATGTTTAATGGTCCAAAGAAATATTTACATCAAATATACTGCCGAGTAGTAAATTAAATAAAAATTAATACCTTATATGTATTAAATTTTTCTTTAAAAAAGTGGGAAATATTTTTTTATGATCCTTCAGAATTTAATTTATTCAATTTGAATGATTTTATGTTTTAGTTTTGAAGAACTATAACTGAATATATTGTTTTGCTGTTATGAGATTTAGATCATTAAATTTCTAACTTTTCATTTAAAAAATATCATCGAAAATTATTGGGTTTATTTAAAGTTATTGCTGTAACAACAATTCTTTTCTTATAGTTAAACACTGAATGGGCCCAGGTTGAATCTATAGACTTACTGAATGACGGTTCCGGACTAGGTTTCGGTATCATTGGTGGTCGAAGTACAGGAGTTGTGGTTAAAACAATATTACCTGGCGGCGTAGCTGATAGAGTAAGTATTCTTGTATTTTTTTCCCTCTCCTGTTTCATTCCTTTTGCCAAATAAAAGGGCTGAAACTTGCATATTTTTGAAAAGTTTTCAGCATAGATAAATTATTGGTGTTTTAAGAAGGCATTTTTTTTTTCTTTCATTTATTCTGTCAAATTTTTTTAAAAAAAATAGTTTCATTGTTTTATTTGACATTTGTGTGATATATACACATGAAAATAGAACTTTAATTGAAACTCTCAATTTAATTAAAAAAAACGTACTTTTTTTTATTTCTTTTTTTTTTTTCTGGAATCGTTTGAAAAAGAATTGTAGTGTGCTCATGTACATGTATTCTAAAGTCTTAAAAGCACTTTGGTTTTGTTAAAGGTTTATCGTTTTTTTTAAATGAATTAATAGTAAAATTTGTTTTATATAATCAAAATCTGTTGAAGTTCTTAATGAAGTAAGTATCTTCTCATTTCGCTGAATGAGTTATTAAAAATTCTTTTTTCAAATTAGGAGTATCCCAATTTTTCAAAGCTGTGTTAATAATTGACGAGTTTTAATCAGGAATAAAATAATTAGATTGATTTTTACTTATACATATAATTCTGATATGCATGTTTAACATACATTCATTGGTTATTAAATAGGGTTTCGGATATATTTTAATCATCTGAATCAAAACACACATGCGTATGAGCGTTTTTTAATCTAAAAGTAATTGTCAATATTTTTGCTGTCATTCTTAAAATTATCTGTATCTGCTATCAAAACTTGAACCCTAAGATCAATTTTTTATATTGTTTACAATTTTTTTTCTTACTTAGAAAAAAAATTACGTTCTTTACAAAATAAAGAATTGTAAAAATGATATTTATGCAATATTAAAAAATGTCTCTTGGGTGAAATTTTCAAAATATTTTCTCTTTACTCCCCAGATGGCGACACAAGCTTTATGTGCAGTATTTCATTTTCATGGTTCTTAGCCGTATAAAAAATAAGAATGATATTCGAAAAATGGAAAAATTAAATAATATTTATAAAATATAAATGATACTGCAATTTTATTAGCTAGGTTATTTTTGAAAATTAAAAAAGTATTTATTTTAATTATTTTTAAGAAGTTTTATATAATAGCTTTATTTAATTTTAATTAATATTAATTAATAAATTACAATTTTTCTTCTGGAAGATTCATTTTTGCTGTTTTCATTAATTTTTCTGTTGGTAATTTTTTTACTGTTTTGGACATGTAAAAATAATTATTCAATGGCACCCAATATTATGTTCGGAATGTGATTTTTATCCAAGGGTTGATTTAATCCATATCCCAATTTTCTTGCAGTGGTTATTTCAATTTCGTATTACTGAATGATTCATGGATTTAAAAAAAAAATCTTGAAGCATGTATTACCTTTCTTGTGATGAAACTTTTGCTTAAAATATTATGTTTGTTGGGCTTGTCATTTTGGAAAGACAATTAAACTTTGAATACATTTTTTGATATATGGTATCGGAGTTTGCGTGCATGAGCTGCTATTTAGTATGATTGTATTTTCATGGGAAAACTTTTTACTTAAAATAATTCTTTAAAAATGAACTGAATTGTGGTCAAGTAACTCAATTCTTTGCTTCACGATGACGTATCTCCTTTCGGCACCATTATTATTCGTAATTATTTTGACAAAATATGTACAAAATACTTTTCCGCAGGCTGTGTATTTATTGGATACGATGCCATGTAACTTTTTTCGTCTCATCGGTGTAATAAAAGAAAACTCGATGAAGAATTGTACAAAAATTTAAAGATTGGAAAATAGGTTTGCAGAAGTGAATTGAAGTAGGGACAAGATTACTTTGAAGCGGATGTAATAAATCTTGACCATTAAATTTAATGCCTTTTATTTTATGGCTGTGTACTTTTTGATTTTAGAAGTAAAACTGTATCAGTTTTAGTCTAACTTCTTCATTAAGTTTTCTAACAGTTAAATAATAAAATCGTTGAAGAATTAACACCACCAAAATTAATCCCTGACGAAGGCTTCTACAGTCTATGGTTGACCTATATGTTCGGCTTTGCTTCTTTTTACGATCTGGTAAAGTAAGAAATATCGAAATAAAAGTATACAAATATCTAAAATTTAAAAAATATAAATTGAGAAATTGATCAAACGAAAGTTTATAAACTTTCCAAAAATATATACAAAAGAATTCAAGGGAATGAGTGGTAATTCTAAAATAAGTGTAAAGAAATCATCAACTAATTGAAGTGTAGTTCTTAAATACACGAAAGGCAACATGTCACCATTACCAGAACGGTAAATGATGCGAGTTGATAGTACTTGTTTGATTACTCTTTGTGTAAAATTTAAAATTTTTTAGTAAATAAAATGCTTTAAAATGAGACCAAATGTGTAAGCTTTGAGAAAAAAATAATTGTAATTTTTTCAAGGCTAAGCTTAGACTAACTGACTTTATGACCCTGTTGATGTGTGGGAATGGAAGTACAAATAAAAATTTACCATACCAAGTGTAATTATGATGTATATATATATTTTTAAGAAATTTGCGTGATAAGCATGTTCCAAACAGTAATAAAACAATCTTCAAATTTGCTTATTTTTTGTGGGGCTATATATAAAGGTTACATGAATTTAATCTTTTTTTATACATTTTGCTTTGGAATTTTTTTTACAATTGCAGAAATTATGCTGTATACCTAATTCATCGGAAATCCTTAAAAATGTTTAATTTGATAAACTTTAAAACAAAAAACTGAAGAAAAAAATTTAATATTGTGTAGGAAAATACATATATACAAATGTAATTCATGAGTTAAATTGTTCTGTAATATATATGCACACACACACACACACATTTATCTTTGTTCAGAATCTTCACACACACACAAAAAAAAATTTTTTTTTTAATAAATGGACACTTAAAATTTTTATGTAAAATTAGATATAAATAAAGTGTTTCAAATTCGATCTAAATTCCATAACATTGGTGAGAACTGTTTTAGTAAACATGCACATTGTGGAGTACCATTTCCGTACTACAGATGGCGACACAATTTGGTTAAACCACAATTCTTTATAAGATGAAAAAATAAACAAATTTTGCTGAAGTTATTTGCAATTTCAAATTTTTTTGTGAAACGGCGATTTGATCTGCCTTTTATGATGTTTGTAATATCCATTGCTATATATTTTTATTGAAAAGTAATAAATACAATAAGTGAAATTTTAATATTTTTTTCAAAAGTCTAAAAGTAAGTTTCATATAAAGAAGTCATTTTCTTTAAGGAAAAATAAAAATTCTCGATTAAAAAAGTATTTTTTTTTTTTGAAGTCTAAACACAATCTTCATCCTTTTTTACAATGTAATGGGTATCAAATTTTTAAATGGGATAAATAGAACTTGCATAAAATGAAGAGGAAAATGAGGATAATGTACGATAAAAATATGTTAACTTTTTGCTTCAAATTTTTCTTTTAAAATTTTGCTCAATTTTGCTTTTTATAAAAAAAAATTTTCCTTTTCAATTAAACGTTTGAATTTGCGCCACATCTATGGAAAGTTGTAGTTAAACAAATTAAATTAGAAATGGAGAAATAATTTTGATTAATTTTTTCTTTTTTAATTTTTTAATTTTATTACTATTTTAAACTTTTAATATTTTTAAAAATTTTTGTTCATTATATACTACTTTTTAATTTTAATTTGTAGCTGATTCGAATAATTAAGTGTATCATAAACAGAATTTACCGATAGATGGCGACTTACTCAATCATAATTCTTCACACAATTTCTAGCAATACATTTGGTTGGTAAGGAAAAATTAAAATGAAATAATAAGTCCAAATATAATTTTCCTTAAAGTATTTATTTCGTCTCTTGGCCGATTTTAAATGCAGCCTGAGATTATAATTGTTTTTTTCTCTTTTTTTTCTTTCTTTTTTTTTTTTTAAAAGTTATATTAAATATTTAAAGTGAGGTTTCATTGTGTCCCCCCCCCCCCGCGCGTTTGATAAAAACAGGGTGTATTCAAAATTCATATATTTTTCAACAGTGATGTATATTTTATTTTCAGTCGATCAAAAATTTTCAGCTATTGCAATTACTAAAAATTTTAGCCAATGTGAAATTCTCATCTAAAAATTGTGGCGCCATCTGTTATCATATTTCTCTGTAGTATAAATAATAATTTTTCAAATGATTTTGTGGTAAAAATAATTTTTTGAGAAAAATTGTTAACAATTGTTTCTAGAAGTGCAATATTTTCAATGCATCGAAAGAGTTTATTTCTATTTTGCTAAGAACCAATGCCCACATTTATAAAAGTAGGGAGGGAGGAGAGGGCGTGAGAGAAAATATTCAATCGCTTCTCAAATAAAATGAGTTGTTTTTAGTGTCGAGTTCAGTTTTCTCTTCTCCTGCAGAAGAAATAACTTGAACAACTAAACGTTGTTCATTTTCAATGCAAAATACCTTTTTGCTTCCTTTAGTTGAAAAAAGGCAGGGTAGCTGAGTGGTCTGAGTCCCCAGCTTGTGATCGATGTTATTTCTGGCGAGTCGTATGTTTTAGTCTTGATGCCATTAAAAGCCTTTCATGCACATTGTATCTGTTGAAGCTTAGAGTGGTGGGTAAGTTTGGAGATAAAAGTAAAGAGCTCAATTGTCGTCTTCATGACCTTCTCGAGCGTCAGAATTAAAAGGTCCGTCTCCTATAGTCCTTATGTAAGTTCTAAAAATTACACCATGATCTCGTGAACTGTATACCTTGCACTATTTTTCGACATTATTTCCACCGACTTTGAGATATTTGTTGTAGCTTGCAATCACAGTTTAAATACACCATTGTGATAAAATGGTCGAAAAATTGTCAAGTGTGCAAAGTTGTTTTCATGCACGGATGAAACGACATTGCTCATGGATGCATGAAGAAACGTCCATTTTGAGCTTCTTCCACATTCTGCCTTTCATTGAACATGCAACACAACACGAGCGACCAACCATTTGACGAGAATTGTCCTGTTCACCACACATGGACTGTAGATGTTCACGGGTGTACACATTTTTTTTTTTTTAGTCCCATGCATCAGTTCATTCCGGATAACAACATGCGCTTCTGTTGCCGCACCTGTTTTCCATTGGATTTGTACTCAGTGCCGGTTTATCCACTGGGCGCTTGGAGCGGACGCCCAGGGGTGCGGGGCATGGAAGAGTCTGAAGGGGCCCGGATAACCTGATCTTAACCATATTTTACTGGTTATAAATATCGAGCCACTAGTTCCAAGGGGGCCTGTAGATCTTTTGCGCCCAGAGCCTGAAATGAGCTTAAGGTATCAGACTACCCTAAAATTGTGAATTTTGCCAAGAATTGACAATTTTTTTATGATTTTATTTTATGGGCCATCTTATTAGCTTTATAAAAATACCAAGTTGTTTATCATTTCCCGTTTACTAGAACAAAAACTACAAGTGTTTTAGTAAAACCAGATGCCATTACTTTAAGCAAGATATGTCATACTTTAAAACGCGTTTTACATGAAATGTGATTTTTTGAAAATAATCAACCGGGGTCAACGATTGCTGAAAAAGTTTTGAACATAATTAATTGAAATTTTTTCTGTAAGTTCTGTATAATAGAATTGTTTTAACCTTCAGATTTATCAATCACTGTTTTATTACAAAATTTACAGTCCCTTATGTGAATACAATCGCTGTTTTTTTAAGCAATTTCATATGATAACTGAGATAAAGGGCTCTAGTTTTTGTAAAAAAGAAAATATCTCTTATCCTGAAAGTCATTTCAAAAATGAATAACATAGTAATACATCATAATTGAAAAATTGGAAATTTGTTCATAAACTTTTGTTATAGAATGGGCCGCGTTTAGGTTATTTTTTTGTAAATTTTTACCAATTTTTTCCCATTTTTGTAATAATAATTTCTTTTTCTCTTAATTTTAGCATATTTTTCTTAAAATATACTAAAGAAATCTAAAAAACAACAACAAAAACAAAATCTCCATATCTCCATTTTTTCAACAAAAAAAAAGTTGTCGCAACCAGTCGGATACCTTAAACTGACTCTGTTTGTAATCGAATAAATAAAATCGGGCACGCCGGTCTGCTGCTAAATCTCTTTTTGAAGCTTTCCGTATGCCTTGTATTCCTCTTACGCTGACACTCCCTCCAACTTAGCGGTTTCCTTTGGGGATTGTTTCAGTGAAGTTCCATCTTCTCTTTAAAAAAAAAAATGCGATGTATATATATGTGTGTGTTTGTGTATATCCAGTAATATATATGAGATTTTTTTAAAAATTTAAATTAATTTTAATTTTTGGGGCAATTTTTTAAACTCTTAGATGAGATTAAAGTCCGCTTCCACCCCATTTGTAGGTATTGCAGACAGGTATTTTTTTTTTTTTAATATTAAGGTTTCCTTGAATTTATTGTCATTTCAGAAGAAAGAAAATCATAAAAAAAATATATATATTTAAATAATGTAAACTATTTTATTTTTATATTTTTCTAAAAATTTTTTTATGTGTATGCACACTCAGTTTTATGTATGCAATTTAACTAACGTCATTTATATATTTAATTTCAGTAGAACTTTCAGTTTAACATTGAATCTGTTTTAATGTAAACGCAGGCTTTCTTTGTGCTGAAAAGAAAGGAAAATACCCAAATGGAAAATTCTAAAAGGACTTTTTCTAATAACAAATTCTTTTCAGTTATATTTATTTCGCTTGAATGAGGTAATTAGTTTTTCTTTTTCAAATATTTTACATATGTGCGTTGACTTTTTTTTCTTCCAATTTAAAAGGAAATTTAGTTTTTGTCTTTTGTAATGAAAGGTTTTTATCAAAAATTAATTTAGAAATCGTAATAACATTATTTAAATTAATTTTTTTTCGTTTGTTTATTTTAATATGAACTTATAATACTAATTTTTTTTTATTTCCACTTCAAATATTTGGGGGAAAAGATGATTTTTTAAAGCTTATTGATAAAAATGAGGGAGGTGGGGTGTTACAGAATGATTGACTTTTTTGGCAAATTTATTTACTACCGATTTTTTTCCTTTTGTAATGTAAAATCAGAAAGAAGAAAAGTTGTGGAGAAATAGTCATCTTGAATTTTAATTCTCTTCTCTTTTCTTTACATTTACATAAAAAAAATTTACTTTTTATTTTGTAAGAATTTCTTATAATTATTATGAGTCAAAAATTGTAATGTTGCTGCTGTTGTCGTGTCCTTCCCGCAGGGAAGGAATGTTGCCATTGCCTGTGAGACAGGTTGGACTTCTTAACGATAGATGGCGCCACCACCTATCTCCACCTCCATAATTTTGGCATGGAACTGAATGGGAGGGAAATATTCTCCAGCCCCCTGCACTCGTGGTTTCTGCTGCGACCGCCCACAAGACTTTCGGACCCACTGATTTAACGAGCACGTACTCCGTCTATACTCGGTGGTATTTAGTGGCATCGGGCATCGAACCCAGGCCCTCAGGTCTGGAGTCCGATGCTCTAACCACTAGGCTACCCACGGCCCTAAAAATTGAAAGACAATGATAAATAGACATAAGAATTGATGTTGAAATTGGCACCTGGATTTCCTTTTGACTTGTCTTTTTTACCACGCTAAATCGGGGGGGGGGGAGAATCGATTAAACTGTCACTAATTTTAAATGTGTCATAATTATAGCAACTTGTATTTGTCCCATTATATCACATGACAGTCTTTATAATTGTCTAATTAATACACTCTCATTTTTTTAAGCTTTATACTTTTAATATATTTTTAAGGGACTTGGCAACTTTTTGAAAATTACTATTATAATGGTACATTATAGTTCCCTCTTTAAAATACAGTTTTGAAACGAATTCAAATATGTAGTGGTTTACAACAAATGTACGTGAAACATGCTTATTTTCTTCATCTTTCTTTGTGTATTGGTTTTATGATAAAGTTCCCGTTTTTCTTTTTTAAATTGGTGGATTTGTTTGATGGTGCTTCCTGTAGGAGCAAAAATTACTTTTTTGTGACACTAAAAACCATTTAGTTAAAAAGCAACACACTTCAGTTTACGATGATCCCGCGTGCGCGTTTTTATGTATTTCTACTACAAAAATATTTAATGAATAAGGTAGTGAAAAGAGGATTTAAGTATCAAGAAGTTATCGATCTTCTTTTTTTTGAATAAAAAACTAATGATGTCTTTAATAGTTTTCTGTTCTTTAAGATTAGTTTTTGTATTGTTTTAATTGTTCATAAACTATTATTTGACTACTGGAAAATGTTATACAAAAATGCAGAAAATAAAATACCGTAAAGTCTGGGGTATAACCCGTACTTTACTTTCAAGCTGCTTTTTTTAAAAATTTTTTAAGATGTACTCGCCGTATAATCGCATCCCCCTTTTTTACGAAGAAGCCTGAAATGTACGTATGCAATGCTCTTATGTTTTGAAATCATTTTTTCGAGGTATTATCCGAGACTTTAAGAAAAATAATATTTCTAAAACTACAACTCTACAACAAGTTCATAAGGTATGTACTTTTTTTTTAAATAACAGTATTTCAATAGATGTAGGTCTAATATTTTTTGTACTCATCTCTCTCTGTCTTTTTAAGCTCTCATTTTTATGTTGTTGTTGTTGCTTATGCCACCTGTCTGACGTAGTCAGATCGTGGCCCACGAAATTCATCATGGGAACGGGCTAGAGATACGTCTGTCATTAGCCCAAGCTTTGAGCCCACGAAGGTGACAGCACGATTTTGCTCACGATAGATGGCGACACCATTCGGATCCACAGATTTAACGAGCACGTTTTCCGTTTGTACTCGGCGAGTATTTGGTGGCATCGGGCATCGAACCCAGGCCTTCCGGTCTGGCGTCCGATGCTCTAACCACTAGGCTACCCACGACCCCTCTCATTTTTATACCCGGCTTATGACGTGCCCCGTAAATTTCGATCTTATTTGTGTGTGTGAGTTAAAAATGCTCGTTATACGTCAGATTTTACTGTAAAAAAATGTTAAATATTCTTTGGAATTTTATGTTAATTCTGTTAAATATTAATTTACTGCACATTTCTTTTCCTAACTACAATTTTAACGTAATGCTTTGTTAATTTTGGGAAAAAGAATAATACAAATATTTGCTATAATTCTTGGACTCATTTTGTTCCTTTCATAAAAAAGCAGATTAAGGTTTCCGAAGTATTGTTTTAATAATATATATTGAAACAAAGGATATCTCTTCAGATTTATATCATTGAGCTGTATAGTTTAGCATTAAATAAAAATCTTAATATGAAAACGAAATAAATGACTTTAATAGTGTTTCGCTATTCTCCTTGGAATCCTAGAAATTTTCTTTCCCTCTCCACGTCTCCGCTCCTTTGTCACTTATGTCACTTCGTATTTGAAATCTCCACTAAGTAGAAAATAAGTGTTCAATTGAGACGCTAGTCCTTTTTCTTTTCTTTCTGCTTTTATTTGGATTTAGCAATTGTTCCAGGATTACGTGGGATGAAGTCATCTTACCGATACTTTGCTCAGAAATTAGACATTGGTTTTCAGCTGTCTTGCCGAGTTATTTGAAAAGAGCCGAACACGAGAATTGTTATTCCGAGGATTTGGATGAACGTGGAATATAATTTTCCGGTAATCTCCCCAAAGAGAACCATAATATTTTTGGATGGTTCTTTCATTCATTTGTCCAGGCATCTAAAAGATACATCTATAGGTTCCATTTTATCTTTAGAACATATCCAATGAAAGAAAATTTTATTTCAAGACTCTATTTCAAAATAATAATAATGGCTTTTAATCTTGTAATCATCAAGCATTGTCCGACGAAGGAACATTTAATTTTAAGAGTCTTAAAAAAAATACGGCATTTAATCTTGTTGTAGTCATTAAACATAGAAAATATTTTCACTAAATTTTTAAAATACCTTTAATTTAAAAAAATTTAGTTCTTATATTTTTAAAAAATTTTTTTTTACAGTTTTGTAAAAGTGTAGACTAGTTTAATTGTGTTCAAAAATATTTGAAATGCCTTTTATTTTTTGGAAGAAATTTTTATTTGAATTTATTTTCGCATTGTTTTGTTAGAATCTACGCTTCGTACTCATCTACTTTTTTTTTTTTAAATAAAAGAAGTCTTAGCCATTCCTAATTTGTGCGAATTCTGATTTACGCTTTCAAAATAGGACTTATAATATGTGTATAATTTTGTCTCTTTGAAACTTTAAGTTTGTCATATACCTCAAATCGGACTATTTTTTGAATAAATGTTTGTTTCTTACTTAAAAATTCATAAATAATAGAAATCTGTGTTGAATTTTATTTCTAGCGATGCATTCATTATACCTTTTAAAAACGTTGTCACATGTTCGAATCGAAATTTTTCAGTCAATAAGCAATAATGTGTCTTAGTTAACATCATACTCAAACTTCCTTTTTTAAAACATTATTAAAAGTTTTTATTATTATTTTCTTCTCTTTTAAATTGATGAAACATCTTTTAAACTATTTAATAATCCCTATAAAGTGATAGACTCAAATTTATTATATCTATGCATCAGATAACATTTCTCTCAATGAATCCCCCCCCCCCATCTCATCTACAGGGTAAGTCAAAATGAATATAACGATTACGGACGGACATTGCTATTTAATGGAAAAGAATTTATCGATAATATTTACACAGAACGTAGACGGAATTTCAAAATTTTGAAAACATACGACCTAGATGTTCTATGTAATTTCCCTTGGTCACACGGACAACATCTAGGCGATACTCTATTTCATGGCATACATTCTGAGGCATTTGTGCAGTCACCGATGCATGCGCATTACAAATGCGTACTTTCATACATAAGCACGTACATAACCCCATAAAAAATGGTGGTATGTGCTTCCTATGCCCAAAGCAATTGAAGAACTGAAAGTATGAATTTGTAATGCGCTTGCGTCGATGATTGCACAAATGCCTCAAAATGTACGCCATGAAATAGAGTATCGCCTAGATGTTGTCCGTGTGACTAAGGGAAGTTACATAGAACATCTAGGACGTATTTATACAAAATTTTGAAGTCCCGTCTACGTTCTGTGTAAATCTTATCGATAAATTCTTTTCCATTAAATAGTCGTAATCGCTGTATTCATTTGGATTTACCCTGTACTTTTAGTATCTAAAAAATGAGGATTCAATTGACAATTAGCATTGGAAAGGAGTGGAAACATTCTGCTCGATGTTTTCTGGCAATAATCTTTATTAATGTTTTTTGTACGCTTTGACTTTAATTGATGATTAAGCTTCATACTCTTTTTATATTCTTGTATACACCGACGCGTTCTTGATTGCCGTATTAGTTATTGATGTTTTATCAGTTTGCGTATTTAGCAAGCTCTTTAGACATTTGCACGTTTACGGCGTTTGGGATCATCATTGTTCCTTCTGTCACGATATTAACTTGTTAAATTTTTATTTTACCTGTTAGGTGGATGGTAGCATTCAGTATTCTATACAATTATGAATTTTCTTACCGTATTCTGAAATATTGCAAGGTTTCTGAGTTTTTGTTCTTCTTTTCAACTTATCAGTTTAAAAAAAATATTTTCTTAATTGAATTAAAAATTTAAATTCCTGCAGACTGGTCAACGTTTTATTATTTTACCGCCGCCTGCTGAAGGGAGGAGGGAAGGTGGATTGTTTATATTTGACAATTTTTATTTTATTGTATTTAAACATGCCTTCAAAATAAAATACAGTTACACCAAGAAAGGAATGTAAAGCGAAAGTCGCACAAACCCGAGAGTAAGGAATGCACAGCTAATATTAAAATGGAAATAATTCCATTTTCTTTGGACGGCCCAGTGTTATTTGATCCACTGATCGATACCGGTCCGGGAGTTGGGGACCACTGTCCTATATAATGTGTAGACGAAAGCTCCGAGGCCTAATCTTTGTATTAAAAATTAAAAAATTGTTGGTTTCATGTTTGGTTGAACCCCCAACTCCTCTCATGTATTCGCCACTTTTAGTTTATATTTAAATTTATCGATAATACTGAGAAATCGACAGTACCGTTAAGAAAGATAAAAGATTGCATAGTTACCTAATATACCGTATTGATTCGAATGTAAGTACCTCCCCCATTGTTAATGCTACTGAAAATTGAGGAATCGAAGAGAGGAAAATTTATTGGATTGGGGAAATTGAACATGGGATACTGGCGCTTAGAGCAATCACAGGTTCATGTATGTATTTAAAATTTTTGAAAACTGGTAAAATAAATTAATTCAATTCTTATTAGCTCTCATTATTTTGGAAATATCGGATACTAATAAACTCTTTCACACTGTTTATTTTTTTAAAAAAATTGTATTGATAATTTTGGTGCGGCGTAGAATCGATGGTGGCTCGGATTCGACTTAATATGGTATTATTAAATGTAATTATTCGTAACTTTGTAAATTAAAATTGTGCAAGCTAATGAGGAAACCACTACTGTAGCCTCGTTTGGAATATCTACCTCCTATGAATGCGCGTCTCTTCTGCTCATTAGTGTTGTAAATATGTCCACTCGACTAGAAAGCGCTCTTACAAACTTAACTACTTAGTGACTGATATCTACTTGTGGGTGAAGGGTGTGGCTGCAACTCAAGAGCAGCATCAATTACTCGGGCGAGGTCCTTTGCTAAGAAGCTTTATTTACGTCCCTACATGGATGAAAGTACCATTATCGCGCATTGATCGACTGGGCGGAAGGAGAATGGCACACAGGATTCTTAAATATTCTATGATTTCATTTCTCCTTGCTGTTCTCCATTGGCTTAACAAAGGTCGGAATAATTAAGGCTTGCTTTATTCTCTAATGCCCTAGAATATTAGGAAAATATTTCCAGGATGAATTTCACGAAAAAGTTGCATTAAAAAAAGGAAAACGATACACTTGATGTTGTAATCTATTAATAGAATCGATGAATGATTTTCTTTGTTGATGCTTTCGTTCAGAGTTATTTATAACCTTTAATGCAGTGCATAAACCTTTTTTTTTTTAAAGTCATCAATGAGATCTGCAGAAATGTCATAATGAAAAATTCACGTGAATGAAAATTAAAACGACAAAACTTCTATAGAAGTGATAACGAATGAAATAATTTCATTTATATCTTCAGTAAAGGATTATGCTTAAAGCAGTTGAACACTGTGTGAATGTTCTCATGAGCTAGTATTTGTGATATTTGGCGGTTTGGAAATCAAAACAAAGATGTTGGAAACACACTAACAACTGGAAATGTATGCATTTTGTGTAAGCTGTATGAAGTTATATGTATGAAACCTCATTTTCTCCCTTATTTGTATCTTCAACTATGGATTGTACTTTACGCAGTTCTACAAAGTTTGATGTTCTCAGAAGCAGTATTTTTGATACTTGGCAGTTTGAAGTGGAAAAGTTGCAAAAGTACTTACAGAAAGAAATGTATTCACTTTGTATATACTGTAGGAAATTATACGTATTATTAAGTAAGAAGTAATATGTGATTCTTTATTAATAATTATCAAAAAATTTACAATTTTCGAGCTACTGCAATTATTACATGAAAGGAAGCGTAAAGACAATTTCCCGAAATCACCATCCAAGGTTAGAAATAAAAACAAAAGCTTAGCATCATAATAAATTATAGTTGAAGGGTGCATCACTTATCAACTTTGAAGTATGCAGGATCTAAAGGTAATTATGCCTTTTTTTCTGCTTTACCAAAATGCTTTTATTTTTGCCTTGACTTAAATGGCTTTTAATTGCGCCACGTTGTAATGTAATTTTTCTTGTGTGACATAATTTACATCCCTTGCGGCTTTAATTTTGGATAACGAACGAGAAAATTATGCTGCGTAACTTATAATTTGAAGCTACAACTTTGACAAAGCAGTAAGAAAAGATGGAATAAGAAGCGCAAGCAAGATGGTGTATATGGACTACCTTTTGTAAAAATGATTATTCCTTGTCTTGCCTTGATGAGTCAATCTACTAAATAATTAAGAGATAACTTTCTCTCTAATGAAGCGGGAAATAGAAAATTTCCCAGCAAGAAACCCCTTTTCTTCTTTTTTTGTTCGTGGCCTTCGCCATTTGCTATCTTTCATTTATAAAAGTTCTTTCATTGCGGCTCCTGATTAAAAGAAGAAAATTGGTGCTATGTACCCTGTCCGACTAAATTAAAAGAAAATGGATCGTAAACTCAACTCGAAAGTGCAAAAGATCCCCCCTTTTTTTTTTGTCATTGTAAAGTTAACCGTTAATGTAACTTACTCAGAATATTAATCTCATTTTAGTTATTAACGTAAGTCAATTTATGTTTCAATAATGTAGTTTCGTAATTGATTTTTCTCTCTTCTGTTTGAGAAATAATTATTTTCATCCCAACTTCTGAGGGAGTTATTAACTTCTTGCAGGAGTGGATTTCGTTCTTATTAGCGCCATCTATGTATTTCTTGAGGCTGGTTACATCAAGCTGTGTTAACGTTTATTTTGGCTTTTAGTGTTCTTGAATAAACTTTTAGTGACTTCTAAAAGAGGTAAGTTCTCACAATCTTAATCGCAAAATTAAATTTTCGTTCTGAATATTAAGAACAACTATAAGAGAAAGAAAATAGCATCGTATTTAACTGAAATTCTTTCATAGGGTGGTATTGGAATATTTTTCTTAAAAGATTTATTCGAAATTAGCATTTTTAGAAGTTTTATTAGAAAATATTATAAGCATGCTTGAATTTTTCCAATTCAGTGAAATCTGTACTTTTTGTTTCTGTTATATCCATGTTTTCTTGAGTGGGAAAACGCATTTTCTGCTCAATTTTTGCCTTAGACTTTTTGTTATAGAAGGGAAAAATCAGTTAAATGCAGAGAAAGTACAAATTTCGGTGCATGTATTTACATTTGAGATTTATTTTATGTAATCAAGCGGTTGCGGAACCATTAAAAAGATTATTTTAATAATAATATTCAATGTTCTGACTCGGCATTTAAATTTCGTGAGGAACATAACTTTTTGTAAGTTTAATATTATGAATGGAATATTTAAATTAAAAATACATTTAAGGAAGTTTAAAATTATGAGAAGTATGCATTATATTTTTTTATGTATTTTTTCTGATTGTTTTATGTTCCCTTTTACTGAGCCTCAACACAATTAGCTCCAGCAATTTAATTAAAAATTTTTCAAAGTCGCAATCTTTTAATTTTTAAATTCTTAACTTTTAATTCTTAAACTTTTATTTTCTCAAGTGTTTACCCACCAATCATGGGAAGCTCTATCTATAAAACTCAAGAATATCCTTAAAGATAGAGGGTTAAGACCTCAACAGAGATTATGTGCCCCGATGATCATTCAACCTAGATTTAACTTAATCATGTAACTTAACTATTATTAAAGTAAAAGATAGGGTGCTTCATAAATGAGATAAATCAGTGTTTAATATTTTCATATAAATGCATCACATTAATTTTATGTGCTTGAAAAATTGATGTACCGTATATTCCAGCGTATAAAGTTTAAGAGAGTTTTAGGTATATTTTCTCCGTATACGCTCAACTTTTTTTACAAAGAAATCTGAAATGTTTTTGTGGGATTCTCTTATCTTTCTAAGTTTAGAAATAGACTGTGAGTGGATAGTTAGAGCTCGGAATGAAATCAAACTTGACTTAATTAAAAAAAACCATTTAAGAAATGTAGTATATCTAACAATCTAGATAGAATGAAAGACTATTTATTTATGGATCTGAGTAATAGTGATAAGAAGATAAAGCAGAATTTGATGATGATATACCGGAAGACGAATATGATTTTTTAATGTTATCTAATAAAGAAAGTTTATAAGGATTTTTTAAAGCAGATTTAAATATAGCGCAATTAAAATAAGCAGAATTTAATTAGTGTAGAAATCTAATTTTTTTATGCTCATCTTTTCTCCATTTTTAAAGCTATCATTTTTATATCGGACTCATCATGCTCATCCCTAAATTTTGATCTTATCTTTTCTGTCAAAAGTACGCGTTGTACGTCGGATTTTATGGTAACTGTTTTGTCAAATTTGTTTACTACCAGAGCCAATTCATTAAATAAATGTTAATAATTTTATTGAAAGATATCCATTTTTTCATTGTCATAATGAACCGATTTTCTCAATTTATTTTGAACATTGCTTTTTCTCACTTGTTAATAAATCCCTGTTTTTTAAAGTTAAGTTGAAATTAATTTTTGCTTAATATTGATCAGATTTTTTCTCCTTCAAATGTTTTATAATCACTTTAAGGATTAAATATTCTTGGTGGATTTAAAACAAAACAAGTTTTGTTTATTTCTTTAACTTTTTCATGCTTGGTGGTACATATAAAGTACTACTAATTCTGATTCGTTTATTGTGTGGTGGTACATAAAACGTACCACTTGTTTGAATGCCTCAGAAATTGATGCTAGTTGGTACATTCTCTGAACCTCTACAAAGGTCAACTCCTTGCAGTTACTTAAGTTACAGACAGATGTCGGAAACTAATTGTAAGCAATGGGTTACGCAGCTGTTCATTCATTCTTTGTTCAGTTGTGTGTCTGTTGAGTGGTATTTTTTTGGAAGTGATTGTATTGGGTCTATTTTTAAGTGTGAATGAAAGTGTGATTCTTTTGATATTTGATAAAAATCACAGGTTAGGGCTTATATTATGTAACTAAGTCAACATTACAATAATTACCTCAGATGTGCATTGCTAGTATGAAAATAGTCGAAAAAAATTACCACCATTCTATTGAAGGCCATCTTTACAAATTCAAAATACATTCCGCTTGTTTTTTCACAATAATGGACATGTTTATTGTGCCAGATAGATCTGTTTTAAGTTATATTTTTAAAAATGATATTTATTATATAAAAAAAAATAGTACGTACAAAATTGCACAAATGTCCTGAATGTCAGTGAAGTCAATGCATATCATCTATCAAGAAATGAATCTTCCAAAGTTGAACTTGGAGGACTTCAGAAAAGATATATCGTGAGATTTTGTCAGTTCTGTGCATTTGTAACTTCAAGAAAGAAGCGTCAGACAACTAGTAGAAGTGTTCAGATCAAGAATAAGAAGCCCTATGTGTCCCCCCCCCCCCAAAAAAAACACACGTCTAGAGAGTTCTGCCCACCAGACAGAAAAGTCCCCGAGAAGACTATTTGTGCTGCTTGTGTAGAACAGAAGCAATCCAAGTTTGTACAAAATGGATGTGTTGTGTCTGCAAAGTTCCGTTGTGGCTTTGGAAGAAAAAATCAAGTTTCCATAACTATATCATGCTGCTTGAAGCGTGGTGGGGCAAAATATGTACCATCGATTTTTTAAAACTTTGAATACCCTTTATTTGAAAAAGTGTTTAATATTAATATGTACCTGATTTTGTTCAATAATTATAGTTTTTTAATTTTATCTAAAATATTTGTAATTATCTCCCTCTAGTGCATTATTTTTGTCAAAAATTCAGCGCATGAAAGAGTTAACTCCTGGTTTCGTTTTCAAATATTAAAAAATTGTGTTATTTTAAGGAAAATTTTTGATTTTCTGTTTTCATATACAGTTTCTTTTTCAAAAGTGTAATAGTAAAATAAAACTCTTTGCATATCAACCTTTTTGTTCCAGTGCAGCTTGTGATCGCTGAATTAACTGCTTTTACAGATTTTTCTGCAATTACTTTTTGTTTTAATTTTTATAATTTTTGAAAAAAAAAATCCCTCTACGAAATATTAGTAAATAATAACCCGGCAGTCCGAATAACTTGGCCACATCCTTGTTGGTCGAAAAAGCACTGATACCGAGCAAGACATAGTGTTCTATGCAGAAATTATTGCTGCTGTCTCAGTGAATGAAAAAATGCTGGGAAATGAAGAAGACGTTAACGTTGAGGACACCGTACAAACTCTTAAAGTATCATATAGTGAAGGACTAAAGGCTGTTGAAACCACCCATCATTATTTTGAATAAGGTGCGTCTGTAATGGACTTAATGCTCCTTCATCTTCGTGATGAAGCAGCAAAAGGCAGAGTGTAGAAGGAATACTGCATGGATATTGCGCATGGTCCGGCACATCCATTGGAGCCCATTTTAAATTGCGTAAGTACCTTTTTCTCAGAAACTACTTGCCTCTCGAATAAATTTTCTACAGTAGGTTATGTGTATTATCAATAACACTTTAACGAAGGGTTTTGTCTTTTTGTTAAAAATTAAATTAATTATGAATGTTTAAAATTGTCAAATTCCCCCCCCCCCCCTAAAATTTAGTTTAAAAAAGTCATACCTGAAAAAGTTTGCTATATGTATCTAATTCCCTCCATTAAAATGTGTAAACATGTTAAAAGTCTACTCACTGAAAATTTGAGGATTATATGACGAGTAGGTTTTGAGAAAAAGGAACATAAAGTGAAAAATATTACATTTTTAAAAACAGGCTTTAAAGAAAAAATTTGTAATTTTTTGAACATTTACTGTTTTTAGTACTTTCTAGAAGCACATTAAGAATTTTTTTTAACTCTCTGCTCATACAAAAGACCCGTCTAATTTTCTTTTTTTCATTATTTTTAACAATTTTGTCTTTTTTTGGGATATCCAAGATGCTTTCGTTCGGCTACACGAATCCTACGGGAATCTAGTTTTTTGAAGCATGGCATACATTTATAACTTGGTTCAATTTCTGAGTGGAACAAATTATATCAAATATCAAATAATGCGCTCTTCACCAAGGAATTTATTCCTTCTATTCAGAGACGTTTAAAGGCTAAACACTTTCAACGTAATTTTATACTTACCCACTTTCTAACTGGACATGGAAACTTTAAAGCCTATTTGAAACGCTTTAATTTGTCGCCTACTGACGCCTACACTTTCTCCAGTGATACAGTCCAGGATGTCAAGCATCTAATATTTGCATGTGCTAAATTCTCTTCCGAGAGACGTACTCTCATGAATTGCCTACAAAAGAACAATATAGCGTGGCCTCCTCCTTTCTCTGCCTTTGTTCAGAGAAAGTCTTCTTTTACATCGTTTTGTGCATATATTAATAGCATTTTTTCTCGTATTGTTTAGATTGTATATTTAAAAAATTTTTTTTTATACTATTTTGTTTGTTTGCTAACATTTACTGTGTATGTATGAATCTGTTTTTTTTAAAGTGCGTATATATATGTATATATATGTTTGTGTGTATGTATGCTTTTATGCATTTGTATTTTGAAAATTTTATTCTGATCGCACACATGTGCTTCCAAACCTTCACCATTGTCTAATTTTAATTACTGAATGTCTCCGTTTTTGCATGTGAGCAATCTTGTATTTTGTCCTGTGTTTATTGTATTTGCATCCCTTCTTGTTTCTTTTTACCTTTCGATTTCCCATTTGTGCCTGTATCCCTGTACTTAAAACTTCCTACCACTATTGATTGAGTATTGACTTACGTTTGTAAGCCTACCTAGAGTCTCAAAAAAAAAAAAAATCACAATGTTTTGAGATCATTAATTTTGCTACTTGACTCATATTGAACTGTACAATAGACATATTTACCCCTCTCTCTCTCTAATTTTAGATTTTTTTTCAATTCCACAAATGTACCTACATCTTGGAATCACTGACGGTGACCATTTGGCGTTATTAACTGACTCATTTGGGTTCTGGGTCTTTCCATCTAAACATTTTTTTAATAACATATGATCACCTAGATCTCTAACAATTGGCTTCATTTAATTCATTGTGGTGTATGTGTTTATGATCATAGTGCTTTTTGTTACATTCAGCTTCTGTCTTTTGAAACTTGCATCTGGCATTTATAATCGGAGGACACAGTCCATGTTGACGGCTCTCGTTTGGAGACAGATGAAAATTAACAGCTTAAACGGCAGTTTTCATGCTGTGTAGATCATTGATGTTATTTCTAATAGCCACACCATAATACCTTTTGAATTTTTGATATTAAAAAGTCGGTGAATCGGTTACGATCTCTTAGGCTTTTTTCATCACTTAACTTTTCCCCCCTCTTTTTCGCTTTTAAGATCCAAAAGACGTGTACCCATAAACTTTTGGACAAGCCCAATACACTCTAAGTGCTCCTAGCAGGGCCCATTTGATGCGCGTCAAGGAGTAGCTTCATTTAAAAAAATTAATAAAAATACTTCTAATAATGGTATTTTCTCATATCATATATAATTTTATACAGAAATATTTGAACCTTTAAAAAATATAAAAAGTAAAAATCGATAATTTTTTGAAAATTCATGTGCCGGACCCCTTTAAAAAAAAGTAGCTAGTTTTGCAAAATCGTCTGCTTAATTTTCATTATAGACAGCTCTTTGTGACTTCATAAAGTATTTCCTAAAGTGTGTCTAATCAGGAAAATTACTGTATACTATGTATTCATTAATTTTCATGTAGTAAAAAAATGCTCTATGCCTTCATAAAGTACGTACTTTTCCCTTGCTTAAGAGTATTCGGGCAGTTTATTTTCTGTTGTATTCTCAAGCAAAACAACACACACAAGTGTAGTAATATATTTTCTGAGGAAGCACTCATACTTAATCTTTTTTTTTATCCCATTCTCTATAACCTAGCATTTTCACAAATTGCGCCACCCTTCCGTTCACATTAGGCCGAGTTTTCCCGGACTCTACTGTGTGTATTATATATGGATCCTCGAATACAGATTCAAATAATTGATTTGGGCAGTAAAGTTTTTAAATAACGACTCACTGCCCTAAAACTAAACTACAAACTAAAAGCTGTAATTAATTTTCTTTTTGTATAAATTATATTGCTTGCAATATCTGTTAAGGTGTTAATAGAAAAATGTTTAGTCGATGGTGAGGTTTTAATGATGGTGACACACACACACCGGTTTTTTTTGTCTTTAAGAATAAAGATGAAAAATTCTTCATTTTAATAAACAAAATTTTGTTTTATATATCTGATGCCTGTGCTCATGCTTTTCTTACATAAATAATAATCAAGAATTCGTGAGGTACGTTTTTTTCTTTCTCCTTTCGTCTGCTCATTTCTGACCTTTTTTATATTTTAGTATTCACTATAGCTATCTATTCTATTTACCATGTCAGTTAGAATATTATTTTTAAGAATTTTATATATTTTTAGGCATTATATTCTTTTTAAAGGAGTGAGAAACAGTGGTAATTTGAGCTGTGATTCCCATTAGCATAAAACTTTTTTTTGAAGACATATTTTTAAGAATTCTTTAATTGTTATTGTTTACGTTTACCGAAGTCCTAGAATCAAAATTAAACAAATTTTAATTTAGAACAGAGTATCCTCATGTAATATTTAAAAGGAACTCGATCCTATTGAAGTAATTAAATAGAATTTAAACTTTTTTTTTATCACAATCCTCTTTGAATTGAAAAGAATTTTCGAATTTAAGGAATAAAAAAGTTTTCTGTGCGTATTCTAAACTTTTTTTCGTTGAATTCTATCTGGAAGTATTCTATTCAATTGCTATAAAAGATTAATCAAACCCATTTGCTCATGAAAAACTAACGCCGTGTTCCGTTGCTTTATTTGTTATATTTTTTTATCTTAGGAATTAATAGAAAACCGTTCTTTTTATTCCATTAAACACCACTAAACATTTCTTTGTTTGCATTCTTGTCTCTTGCATTTTAAATCCTTACCGTTGATTAATGAGTTTTTTTCCCGACCTTCTTTCTTTTTACTAAATTCCTATGCGTGTTTTTTACTCGAGAAAATCCTGATAAAGTTTTGACGGTGATTAAAGCTTTTTTGGGTGACAGAAACTATTTGAATTATTTTTTCTGTGCATTCTTTAAGTATTTGCATGATGTTTAACTATGGTCATCGTGTTTTGTTATGAAAATTGACATTTTATTATGAAAAAAGATATTTCAGGGGGAAAAAATATGCATGCATTGCAAAAACTATGGATGTGTTTTTTTAAAAAATTATGTTCACAGTTATCCAATCTTTCTTTTATCTTTTTTAGTGCAAACAATTAAAAAAACACGGTAAATAACGTATTAATTATTAATGAAAATCGATTGACAGGAACGTCTTAAGAATTTTTGAGGCCCTGGGCCCCCAAGCAAAAGTAGGCTCTTACACGAATGTAGGCCCCATCTATGACCCTTAAAAGTAGCATACGTTGTCAAATACTCGTACAAACAACTACTAGAAACAAATAAATGTGCATGACTTACAATCGCACAAACCGGTTCGACCGACTTCCCCCTTTTGACTCAATGAGTAATGATGGTGTATGGTGGTAGGCCTGGGTCTGTACGGAGACGAGAGTCATCACACGTCAGTTGACACACCGTCCGAAATCCCCAATTTTTCCGAGAGTACAACTGGAAAAAACATTTGACCATTGAAACTATTCAAATCATGGTCGTATTAAGGCTATGTCGAGAACGAGACGAGGTCCCCATTGTGGCTGAGGTTCTGGGCCCATGCCTTAAGACGTCCCTGTCGATTGATATTATATTTCAATCGTAGAAATTTGGACAATAACAACTTTTATACCAGACACACTTTTAGATGATTTTTAAAGCTGATGTTATTATTGAAGAGAATTTCCAGAAGAATAATCCGGATTTCTCTTTTATAGTAAAGTATGCAAAAAAGGTTATTTATAAACGATAAGTATAAAATTTAATTATGATCTTAAGAATTACCAATCACTGGGAAAGCGAGATTTCCAGAATCTGCTTGGGGAATATAGATAAATTGTTAAGTATAATGAACCGCGCATTTCAGTACAGTGGATTCCAAGCCATTGTGGAATATATATGGAAATGAAAAGGCAGATATATTTTGGCTATGAGTGTATCCTAAATGACGGAACCAAATCCTCTTTTGTCTTTACGGCATACAAAGCGTTTTTTTCCTGCTGAATAAGACAAGAATTTTGAATTCCTTGACTGGAGCAGTCAGCGTGGCCTGGTTTAGGCTTGTCACTGGTCACATGACTATTTACAAAGTTGTAGCTGTGTAGAATTGGAATGGCAGATTATAATTCCTGACCCCTTTGTGACCATGGCATATGTACCCTTCCTTGACTTTGGATCTGCGTAGTGCATGCTCTGCTGTCTTTGAGTGTTAGTGACTGTGGCTTTTGCGACTATTTATATCATTTGTTATTTTATTGGGCTGTAGATTGAATAATCGGAGATGACCATAGGACTTTAAAAAAAGTTTAAAATTTTTAAATATTGTACTGTAAAATGTACGGGAGAGTCTTATCTTTCTTTGTTGCTACAATTATAACGTAAACTAGGCGTGATTGTAAATGATAAGAAAATATTATGACAGAAGCCCAACTAAAGAGATGCGATAAATTTTTCTTTTCTTTTTGAATATCAACTTTTAACTTTATGTTTTCTATTGTGAAATGATACTTTTGTGTTGATTAAAATTGGGGTGCAAACCGTGTTAGATGATTTTTCAGAATTCGTCTAATTTGTTAAACTTTTTGTTGAAACTTTTGTGTTGGTTCGAAAAACAAGGGTCTATTTATTTCAATGTTTATGGAAAGGTGTTTAAAGTGTCGAAATGCATGAAACTTTTTAGTTTGAGATTGACAGCTTTCGTTTAATTATGAATGCGGCTATAGTTTGAAACATTATGTGAATAAGTTGCTTTTCATCTTGAAGACGCGCGTTTAAATCATGAAAATGAGCTGCCAAGTCTACTTAAAATTTCTGAGTCAGTTTCATCATTCAATTCTGGTAAAAATTTTGTTTTGAATTCTATAAATGTTTTTATTTCATTTCGCAAATCATAAAATCTTTTCAATATTTTTTTTATCTTTACCATCTTATTTCCGATTATTAAATGATATAGAGATGATGATGTATGTTTAATCTGTTGAGGCTCACGTTGGTTCACGTAGTCCTTGTGTAGCTTCGAAAAGCGACATTAATAAGTCTATCACTCAGATCGAAAATTAAATGGTTAGCCCGTAGTCAGTATTCGTAAATTTGAAAAGTTCGATGAGTTAATGACAAGTGACTCTTAGGAAATTTATAACCTTGTTTTTGGCTATTGGATCGTCGTTAACCTATCTTAAAAGTTCTTGCGCAAAAATTTGTTGTTGTTGCTTATGCCACCTGATCGACAGTAACATCAGATCAAGGTCCATGAAATTCATCGCGGCTAAGGGCTAGAATTTTACGTCTGTCGTTAGCCTAAGCTTTGAGCTCCCAAGGAGGTAACAGTGCGATTTTGCTCGGAACAACACGATAGATGGCGGCACCATTCGGACCCACTGATTTAACGAGCACGTTCTCCGTTTATACTCGGCGGGGATTTGATGCCATCGGGCATAGAACCCAGGCCTTCCGGTCTGGAGTCCAATGCTCTAACCACTAGGCTACCCACGGCCAAAAATTTACTAAAAATTTTCTTGATGTAATGCAGTAATGTTTCATTTTTACGAAAGTTTTGACTAATTCGTGAATCGTCTTATATTACGTTTACAAGTTCATCTATTTTTATCTTGACCGTTGTAGTATTGTTTTTCACTGCTTCAGATAAAAATATTGAAGTTCTACCTTTTAATATTACTAAAAGACTATTTCATCAACGATATAATGCTTCTGGAAAAAAAAAAACTGTATTGCAGTATCAACATTTTCGTTCATCGTATAAATTAAAATTATCGCTATTCATCAAGCCTTTTACGACTGATACATCAATTGGTCTAGCTGTAATTTGGTGAAATAATTTGATTTCAGAAAAAGTTTTTGTTTTGTTTAAGTGATTTTTTTCCCTGCCGTGCTTTGTATGGAATAATGTTCTATTGTTGGGTTTTTTTTCTCATCTTTTTTCTTTTTAAAACTTTTCAGAATTTTAGGTACATTTTTACAATTGAAGCTGTTCGATTTGTTTGATTTTATTATTTGTTACATTCCCCCTCCACCCCAATTCCGATATTTTATCTCAATAGTTTGTTTTCAAACCGATTAAACATCGTTTCACTTATTATATTGAAAAAATAACTACAGTAGAACGTCGTTTATCCGAATCAATTGGGACCGGACGCCGCTCGGATAACCGATAACCGAATGCGATCCATGCAGTATATGAAACCAGATACCATACGAATTTTGAAAATCATCACATGCGGGAAACGTGCTTGAAGAAAAAACAAAAAAAGTGCAAAATGTCGCAATTTTACCTTCATTGTGGAAAATAATCACTTATTTTTCGCTGTACTATTGTTTACCTTCGTTTTTTCAATGCAAGGTCTCTGATTCTCTTCAGCAGCAGTAGTTGATTAGGACAGCACTCTGATTGTTGTTCGTACCACTCCATAGCTGTCTCTGACGCAGAAAAACGCGTCAGCATTTGATGGACCCTTGCTACTTTCGCTGTTGTGGTCTCGTCTTCAACCGCATGATCGTCAACAGGGTCGGATTCTTCTTGCACGGAAGTCACAATCTCGTCATCATTTAGCATTTGAAATGCACAGTCTTCTGCATCACATGCCATCTAGGTTTCTACATGAACAAAACTGAACAAAAGTGCACGTATACGCCCCCTCACTTGGAAACAAACTGATTTTTTATTCCGCGCAGATGTTTACCAAATCATGCTGCTGAAATTCTCCAAATATCCCTCACTTTGGGTTTTCTCGTCACTTGACCTCACACGAAACAACTGTTGAGCATTGCACTGTTCGAACTTTCTTTCGGATATTTGACGCTCCGGATAATAATAAACGTTCGGATAAACGACATTCTACTGTATTCTCTCGCACATGGACAGCAATTTTAATTGATATATATCTTCATGTCCATCCTGCACGTAGTGATGTAAATATTATAGAGCACTGATTTTATGAATGTCTTGCTTTCAAAGAAAATATGTTTAATGTACCATTTCAACTCCAATGTACTATATGTTGTTTTTAGTCACAAATTTGAAATTTGATAAAATTTGTGAGTTCACCGTTTTTTGTTTTGCTGTTCAGCCTTCCAGGGGCGTAGGCTGAACCACCCATCTAACTTGCGTATTATTTTATTGTTTAGCACTTTTCTTATTTATTTTGGTGAAATTAACTTATTTCATATGTTTTTGTCCCGAATAAAAAAAATAAATCTTATCAGTCGTGTTTATATATAGAAAACCTTCCCCAGTGCTGCATATTTTTTACAGTGATTTTTTACATTTGAAGTTCATATAAAATCAAATTCTTCTTTTAAATTCATGCAAAATACGTTTGAAATTCTTCCTAGTACCTCATTTTTCTCTATGCCCGCAACTCCATTCTTTCCTTTTTGTCAAAAAAATGATACGAGCCCGAATGTGTTTGTGTGTTCTTTCGTCTAGCTTCCGCTTTATATTCCAGCTCGCCCCCGTATTGAAAAATCGAAGCTCTGCATTTGACAAGCTTCTCTCTTACGCCCCCTTCTTTTGCTTGCTTTTTCGCTTATGAAATTTCACCTTTTTCCTTTCCTGACATCATCAATGATCCTTGCTTTCTGCCCATCCTCCATTTTTCGAAATAGTACTCTTCACCTCCCCATTACAGACCTCGGGAAAAGTTTTTGTTTGTGCTTTTCGTCGGACACACTCTTCTGTTTATTTTATTTTTGTCTCTTTTGTGTGAGCCTTTAGAGGCTTCTTCTTTTATATATGTTTTTACTGAAGGAATTTCATGCATGTGCTCTTCAATTGATGTCGTTTGGGGTACTTCATTTTAAAGAAAAATTTAATTCGCCTATATGGATTATGAAATATCGATTAAATTTTCTTATTAACATTCTATATATCTACTAGCTGACCCGGCAAACGTTGTTTTGCCAAATAAATTATTTCTAATGAATATTTTGGTAGCCAAATAAAAAATAACTAACTCATTGTAAGTGTGTGGGGATGTGATATATGACTGAAATAGGAATGATGCGCTTTGAACGATGACGGCTTATAAAAGTAAAAAAGCACGAAACATTCCTTTTTAGAATTTTTTGTACTTTTATTATTTTAACTAATAAATTTCAAAAAAATTAAAAAATAACATTATCAGTCTCTTAGTGCAATGGAGTGCACAATATTTTTAGTGAGTCCATCTTTAGCCAACACAAACTGGATGGTTTACCCACGCGAGAACATGCCACGTATAATTGTCCGTGTGAAAAACACGGTGTGCCTAAATGTAAGCCAGAAACAGACATCGTTTGGCCTTGAGACTTATTTATTGTCATTGCGAATTCCAACCTAATTGGAAAATTGAATCCGTTGGAATTCAATTGGCACATCTGTGAGGATAATAGGGATTCGTGGTAGCAATACATCTTCTCCTCGGAATTTGCCATTCAAAATGCTAGCTTCGACAACGTTTTTCATCAATTTCTTAATGACTGATCGCGTGCCATTGCACAGCTGTGGTGGGTTCAAATTACGAAGCAAAATAACCGGAGATCCAACCTTCAGTTGTAAATGGTACGGTGGCATGCCTGGCAAATCCAATGAGTTCGAAAACTCTGCTGGATAATTTAGAGCTTCGTTGGTATCGCAAACTGTATCAATAGATTTGTATGACATCAAGTCCCTTGGCAACAACTGTTGTATCTTGAAATTCAAATCGTTGACATCTACTTTTTTTGTTCCCAAAATTGCTCTTTCTGCCAGCCACTCATGATTCAAGTATTGTTTGTGTATATCGGGAAATATCTGGTCAATGAGAGCATTTTGCGAGTTAATGATTGTGCAGAAATTGATCGGCAATTCTATGCATCCAGTGTTTTCATGTACAGCTACTTTTCCATCGCCAATGTCTAACAGTTGTTTTGAGAATGTTTCAGCGGATGGATCTTGAAGAATTTGAACGCATATATTTACTTTCAGCTGTAATTTTTCAACATTACGCCACAGTTGCGATGATTTCAAGCAAGCGTTGATCTCATCAGCGTACGTTGAACGGGGAATGACGGGAAGTGTTTGTCTGAAATCACCTGAAAGAAGTAACAGAGTGCCACCAAATAGTTTGTCATTGTTTTTTATGTCTTTGAATGTCCTGTTCAACGCCTCAAGCGAATGCTTGTGTGCCATAATGCATTCATCCCAGATGATAATTTTACACTGTTTCAGCACTGTGGCCATGGATGATTGTTTTTTTATGCTGCACACTGCATCTGTGTTATTTTGAATATTTAATGGCAGCTTAAGTGCTGAATGAGCTGTTCTGCCTCCATCTAATAAAGTTGCTGCAATGCCAGATGATGCAACGGCCAATGCGATGTCATTATTTGATCGTATTTTGGCGAGTATTAGCGAAATGAGGAATGTTTTGCCAGTTCCCCCTGGTGCATCCAAAAAAAAAAAGAGAAAAAGAATCCACCTTGTCCTGCTGAAACTGCGAGCATAATGCGGTCATAAAATACGTATATATTTCTTTTTACATTGAAAACGATTCCCGAAAATTTTGACCACACCGAGTATTACAGTTTTATTAATTGGAGTTTAATAATAAATTAACTAATAAATAAGAAATAAGAACTCAAAATATCTGAAAATATGCAGAAATGGTTTATACAGGAAACACAATAGTTGTTATTGGCGAGAGCTCGTGACACGTGTTATATATAAATATAGGAAAGGAAATAATTTTCTTCTTAACAAATTTTTAACTCTTATTTATGTTCTTTTGAAGGTTTTTTTTTTAAATCTAAGTTATTCGATACATTTGATGTAACCTTATTAATTATATTATTGCCTTTTCTTTAAAATATTTTATTCAGCTTTTGATTTTATGATAAATAAGAATACTTGGTTGTAAAATATATTTTTATTTAAAACTTTTAAACGATTTAATTACTCACCCTTTTTCCTTTTCAGATGGCTTTAAACATATTATATTACCTTAAATTCGTTTGGTTTTACTTTAAAAACATTAATCAGTGATTTTACAGTATAATCAAAACAATTTAATAATGCGTCTTTGTTTGACAAAATAAATTAACTGCTATCCGTCCTTTTACCGATAATATAAATAACTTTATCATCCTTTATATAAAACATAAAAAATAAGAAGTGTTAATGAAAACAAACATATACTCTTCTAATTTGTCAAAATTGCAAATTAAATGAAAGTTGCAGTAAATACAGAACACAGATTAGGATGTATCAATTATTAAAACTACAAAGCAATCGTGCATATATGGGGCAAAAATTGATATCTGAGTTTTCAAGTGAGCCTTGTATTTAAACTCGCAGTAAAAGAGAATAAAAATGTATGCATCGTCCTTTGACTGTTGTAACTGATTGATTAGAAGTCAACATGCCTCGCCAAAAACGCAGAATGTCATACGAGCGACTAACAGAGTTCGGACGGAACCACAAAAGAGGCATCTGTGCTTTGCTTTTGCAACGTGAAATTGTCATTCACACGTAGCAAAATATTTCAGCAGAGATGCTTGTATGGATGAGATGGACCGTGCAACATGACGTCACCACAGGACGACAAACAACTCATCCGTATGGCAACGATGGACCACACAATGCCTTTTTGCTCTTTGATACAACGTAGCACATGTTTACAGGTGTGTCATTGTCAGCTTCTACGATTTATTGCCACGGGCTACGTTCCGGGATTCTATTGTGTATTATTCTCTAGACGCTGAGCAACTGATGCGTACAATTAGCTCATTGGTGGATTTATTTGCTTGCCCATTGACAATAAATTGTATTCTCGAGTAAGTCTCGCTACATTTTGGGCTATAACGATGTGACAGAACGATGTCCATGATTCGTCAGAAGTTACAGAGGGGAATGCTTTCACCCTTAAGTGTCTTATTCAGCTTCATAGTGGGACAAATACTCTGCGTTATGTCTTGGGTGCTGTATCATTGGCGATCCCACCTACTTCAAACTGTGGGGATTCTGAACAGCGGACGCTGCTCGAAGGAAGTTGTGGAATCCGAAATCCTATCCTCTTGCAATGCATTCCTTAAACTGAATTTCATCAAGATGTCTGTCCATATGCTTAAAAGGAACAGACCCGCTTCTATACACGGCAGGTTAAGCTTCTTCCATGATCTGCATATTCTTTGGGTTTGTCGCTAATTGATAATCTCTAGATTATATCAGTCAGTTACTTGCTCGTACTTCTCGTCGAGCAAAGAATGCAGCTGAACTTTGACATCTGATATAGGCCATTTTAATTCTATTTCTCAGCATGGTATTAAAAATGAACCAATACCACTGTAATGTCCTAGCCTTGTCAATTGATGAAACTTAAATGATGTTTAATTGTTTATTTACACACAAAGAAACAGGACTCTGACATACACCAAAAATTTACGCTTTTTTACACGTTTCAGGTAAATGCTGAACTTCTAAGCTCGTTGACACTTTTAGAGAGAAAAGAAGAAATGGCACAGGATGGCATCCAACACATCTGCCTCCAGCAGATGTACATTCTCCTGGGTTGAACTCACAGATCTCTCTTTGAAAGATAAACACTCAACTATATCTTCACAAAGCTTGCTCTTTAGCTTACCGTATTCTCTCGTTGCGAGACAACCCCCGGAAAACAAATCTCCACACTAAGCTCAAAAAACGACCTCTCTCGTCGAGAGGTAAGCACCGACTGTGGCGTGGCACTCGCGCAGGCGCAGTACCTCGGATCAGTCCACGTTGCCACCTAGAGTTTTAAAACGGGTCTAGAGTTCGTTACACCACAATATGTTCAAACTCTCGTTGCGTGTGAATAACTGCTCAAGATTTTGATTTTCGGCGTTACTTTTGTTTTATTGTTCCGAAATTGGATAGCTTATTTAAACCACTATTAGTTATACGTGAAAATATATTCTGCTTATTCCTATTGATTTTTTTCATAGTTTTGCATTCTGTAAACAGATTATAAAAGCCATGTTAGGCCGTGGGTAGCCTAGTGGTTAGAGCATCGGACTCCAGACCCGAGGGCTTGGGTTCGATGCCTGATGCCACTAAATACCAACGAGTATAGACGGAGTACGTGCTCGTTAAATCAGTGGGTCCGAAAATCTTGTGGGCGATCGCAGCAGAAACCACGAGTGCAGGGGGCTGGAGAATATTTCCCTCCCCTTCAGTTCCATGCCAAAATTGGGGAGGTTGTCATAGGTGGTGTCGCCATCTATCGTTAAGAAGTCCAACCTGTCTCACAGGCAATGGCAACTTTCATTCCTTCCCTGCGGGAAGGACACGACGACAACAACAACGAAAGCCATGTTTAAGTACATTGATTTAAAATTTATGACACTATATAAATAAGCAAATGTACTAGATTTAATCAAATATAAAAAAAATAATAAGATTTCTTTCAACCGTGGATATGTCCTCGAATAAAGTGAAAAATAAAAAGAAAATTAATTTATATATGAAAATAATATTGTCTATATAGCACAAAATGTCTAGTCTACTGTTATGGGAATTTAATGTACTAACGGGCTGTGCTTGTTGATGTCGCATAATTCTTACTGATGCCTCTTGTTAGTGAATCTAACCAATCGTTTGAAATATTATTTCAGTTTATATTTTAAATTGCAGTTAAACAGCAATGAAAATAATTATACTTATTCAAAACGTATTTTAATTTAATTGCCTTTGAGGAAATTCTAATTTTAAAACAAGTTTTTTTATTTCCTTCAATTTTGTTATAACTCATTTCAAATTATCTTTGTTTCCGAAGCTATTTATTTATTTTTCAATAAGAATTATCCTCTTTTGTTTTAAATTTCGGCATCTTTTTCGTCAGTACATTTATCAAACTCGAAATATATATTTAAAGTATAAATCTCTTGAATGTATAGTATCTGTTATGTAAAATTTTACTGATTTCTTTGGTAGCTCAATAGAGATAATTAATTAGAAATAAATAGATATACACAGAAAAATGCATTTAATTTTAACATGCTTTTGCTCACTTTGGGCTGCTGTTGGTTCATTTAAAAGGAACACAGAAAAGTTTATATCAATTTTTCTGTAATTAAGGCTGTAAAACTTCGTCTTAGATTATTCTTTATTTTGTTATTCTTTAATACCGGGGAGTTAATTGAAATGAAACATTTTCCCCCTAGTTAGTTAGTTTGAAGTATATTTTTATGAGAAAGTGAAATATAATCTTCAATTCTAAGTTTTATGCCTTCTGTTTTATTACAATCCGTATGCTTAAAGAGTCTTTCGTGCTCAAATTTTATGTTTTGAAACAAACTTCGAGAAAAATTATAATTGTGTTTCTATTGAAACGAAGAAAATCTTTTGTGTGTGTGTGTGTGCAACCATAATTAAATCTTAAGTATTTCTTAATTATGTCACGCCAATCGAACATGGAAATATTTCTGTACTTATAAGTATGTTAAAAGAGCTTTTAATGAATGCAGTATTTTCTAAGTCAGTCTTAATTTTAATTGTGTATATTAAGTTACTCCGTACCGATATTTTATTTTTCTTATAATAATTGCACAAGCATTGAAAGTTTAAGATGTCTTTTCTCCCTTTTAATACCATGCAATGCAATTCTTGCAATTAAAAATCCATTTTTCAACTCTTTTGAATATTTAATTACTTTTATTTAATCCCTGGCTTCAAAATTTGCAAATTATGAAGAGATGTTTATTTTAGATTTATCCTCAAAAATTATTCGTCGGGCTTCGTATTAATTGGTATGGTCTTAAACAACCTTATTTTTCCATGGTGTATCTTGTAAATTGTGCATCTTTTGGTTAAATAAAATTGTTCTGACCCATTAAACATCATAATTAAGAAAATAATTCCTTTTTATGGCGTGCTTATCCGAAGTAATCGTTATATTCTTATAATATTCCATTGAAATGAATTGAAGTTACTTTTATATTTATAGATTTTAGTGTTGTCGTTTATAAAAAGATTTTTTTCCTTTTTTTCTCTTGCACCCTAGACTGAACGTTGGCCTCCTTGATTTTAACAGTTTTTATTGCCTTCATTACAATTTTAAAATTCCTTTTATGCGATGACTTTTCATTTTGATGGTTTCTTAGATAGGAAAAGATGAGTTTTAACACGAAATGCATGGGAATTTTTTGGAAAATAATGGTGACTTTTCTCGAGACATTAAATTCTTTGTAGCTTTTAAGTTGAATTCGACACAAGTTTCTGAGAATATTTAATTGTGGAAAAGGGTCTTAAGATTGCTTTTTATTTGGTACAGAAGCTTTGCAATAGGAGATTAAAATCTTATGTTGTTTGCGGTTACATGCTGTTAGAAAACTGTAATGCTCCAGAGAAAGAATACATGTATTGAGCATGTATTTTATGAAAAGTATTTTTTGTATTATATATATTTATGTTGCGTATTATACCGTTAACCCATTTCATCAAATCAAAAGACGTCGCCAAATGCTGATATTGGAAAAACGTTCCCTCTAACGTTTCAAATCCTCTAATGATAACGATGACCACATTTGGTGACATCTTTTGAGCTGGCGATGCCTTTTGATTTAGCAAAATAGGTCGACAGTATAATACGTATGCGTATTTTTTAGTTTTATGTATTATAAAAAATGTTTTTGTGATTTGATGTCGCTAATTTAGTTTAAAACAATTTCTTTGAATGTAATAATGCATTTCATTTTATTTTTAAGCGCATTGAAAAAAAAATGAATAGTTATCGGGGAAAAACGAAAAAGATATCTTTAATTTGTGTGTTTATATGTTTGTTAATTCATCAACAGCCGTCAGCGCTGTTCTTATATTGTAGCTTCTTAAGTGTTTAATTTTGCCATTTTTAGAACTATTTTCTTTCAACGGAAATCCAATAACTTAATTTCTGAAATTTACGAATATTTGCTTGTAATGTCAGGGCTTTGAAGTCGATGATTAAGGTGCAATCTTAGAGAAATAAGAGATCGGGGAATGACGGGAAAATTGAGAACTGTAGATTAGAGTAGATTAATAACTTGAAAACAAGAGCTGCTGCATGTTAAACCTAATTATAATACATCTTAACTTCCTGACATGGTTCTGTGTTGTGTTTTAAAGAAGTAGCAACTCTATTATTTTTATAACCGTCGCATCATGTTTCAAAATTGAAGTTTTCTCGCATTATTTAGCTACTGTGAGCTCAGTTCAACATGTCCAAATAGTTTTTTTATATGTAATAAAATGTATTTCATTTTGATTTTGTTTGGTACAAATCTTGCTGAACCATTGCTGTTCCTTGATGTATGTAATTAATGCAAGCCACAAACTTTGTTAATTTAATTCAATGCACTTTTTTTATGTATTAACACTGTACTGAATTAAGGTCGCGAGAAAACGTTCTTTTCTTGATTAATTTTTCATTTATCAAGAAAATGTTCTTTTCTTGATTAATTTTCCATTAATCGTTTAATGAAAATGAAATGCTCATGATAAATGAAAAAATAATCAAAACAGGAACCTTTTCTTGTTACATTTAATTTTCATTAAACGATAAATGAAAAATTAATCAAGAAAAGAACGTTTTCTCGCGTTTTAAATGTATCATGTATGACCAGGGACATCTTAAGACGGAGGCCCTGGGCCGAGATAAATCTTAAGATTTTTTGAGGCTCTGTGCCCTTATGCAAAAGTAGGCCCTATCTGAGATCTTTAAAAGTAGACACTATACAGCATGCATTGTCAAATACTCGTTCAGATAGTAATTTTATACAAATAAATGTGTACGACTCAAAATCTCAAAAACCTAGGCACAAACTAACTCGACCGATGACCTCATTTCGACTAAATGAGTTGAATAATTGTTTATGGTATTAGGCCTAGACCAAGGCATGGGCAACGGTCATCTTAGTATAATGCAGTCTTACCACGTTTGCCAGTTGACATGCATTTTGAAATTCCTTGTTTTTTTTCCGGAGAATATGTACACTGCGAGAAACGATATTCAAAACTGAGAGCAAACTACTCACTTTTTTCACATACTCAAAATGGCTCCGATGTACACGTACTCAAATTTGAGAATCGCACATACTCATTTTGGGAAACAAGTACATACTCAAAATGGAGGCTTCACTTATTTTTGAATCTGTTACGGGATCAAATTTTTGAGAATGAAAGAACAAAATGAGTATGTAATGCACTCATTTTTGAGTTTGCTGCTGTTTTAAATTTGAAAATGAGTATGTAATGCACTCATTTTAGAAGTTGTTGATGTATCAAATATGAGTTTAAAACAATAAAATGAATATGTATTGCATTCATTTTCGATACTGTTGTATCTAATATGAATTTTCAACAGAAAAATATGTATTAACCCAAATCTTAAGGGATTTAAAAACGGGATACCTAAGTTGTAAATTTTCACTTTCTTCATCTTGCGTATTATTTTACTTTCATTTTATGAAATTTTTAGCTCTTAACTTCGAAATCAAAGTGCTCCGAAGTAGCCACATACCTTAAACTTATAAAACTGTCTCTTTAAATAATTCGCCAAAAAAAGGCAAATTTTTATCAGATTCATATCGCTTAATTCCTATTATAGCCTTATATTAAAAACAAGGCACTTACTTTAGTTTAACATATAAGAGAAAACTTAATTTCAAAAGTCAAGTAAAAAGATTGTTTTGTTTCGAAACACAACATCAAAATAATCTAGTACTCATGTGTTCTTCCGCGGGCATCGTGGTAGATACGAAAAATAGTTCGGAAGATTTATGAGAACTAAATTTGTTGTTGAACCCCAATTCTTAAAATACGAAGCCACTATATTAAAAAACTTCTCTAATCCTGAATATCTTTTTTAATTTGTTTCATAGTGTTGATTTAACCATTTTTTGAAATTTTGAGTACATGTAATATTTCATATACGATAAAGAATGCGCTCAAATCTGATACAAACACTCAGTTCAAAATGAGTATGTCTATGTGCTCATTTTTGAGTATTTCTTTTTTCTCCGTGTAGGGGCATTGCATTTTAGGAATAAAATTTCGCCAATTAATCATTTTTTCCAAAATTCTAAATATAATTTATAATTTGGATAATTTTCTTACAATTTCCACGTGAAACTTTATCTAGACAATTGTCATTTGTTATTCAGTTGTCTATCATCCCAGCGTTATCTTTGATTAAGGCTTTGCATTTCAATTTATATGAGAAGAAACATTTTAAAAAGATATCTCTCGCAACTTCAGTCTCTCTGAAAAGAACAGTGGCCATCTATTAAATAGAACGGTTTTAAAAATGGAAGTACGGCCCTCTTTAACACGAGTTTCGGCGACCTTTCTCCCATTTACAGGATCCGTCTTAATCGCATTTAAGAATTGTTGCGGAACTTTTAAAAGTTACCGAAACTCTTTGGGTCTTCCTCGCCACCCGTAAACTTTTAAAGAAATTTTCTTTGCACACATTCTCTTTTATGCTTAATTAATTCTCCTCTGGCAAAGCTTTGACTCGTCGTGTCAAGGCAAGGCCCTTTCTTCTCGACATTTTAATCAATAATTCAAACTTCCTGGCCCAAAAGATGAGAGCTTTTAAACGAACCCCTACTCCCCGATCAAGAGGGTGCGTAATCTGTCGATGAAGATTGAATGACGGGGGGCGGGAGTGGCACTTTATTCATCATTTTCCGTGTTCTCTCTATCTCTCGTGCTTGCATTTATGAAGATTTTAAAGCGATCGAATGCCGGGAATGTAAACTCTAGCCTTAATAAATTGGCCTTGGGAGAGAAGGGAAGAGGAGGCTCTTAGAAATTTGAGGCAATAAAGTCTGACGGTTTCCGGATACTCTTCCCGCTTAAATCTGCCTTGGAACGTGTGTTTGTATTAATAAGTTTTTTGATTACATACAGTTCCCTCATCTTAGGCTTTTATGAGTTAGTTCATCGAAAGCAGCCGATCAAACTATTTATATTTCTGATGCTGTATCTCTTAGTAGATGTCAATGCGTACTTATTTAGCATAAATAATGATATTGATTCAGTTTAAGTTTTTAATTATTTGCTAACTGGCTTTTGAAGTAAATAGTGAAAAGAGGAGAAATGGATTAATTTATATTAGCTCGTTTTTAGTGATAAATCTCTTGTATTTTCTTTATTCACTCGTATTGAACAGAATAAAGCTATTAACGCCAGGTAAAATATTCGCGTTTCTTCTCTTACCTGCTGTTGGTTACGCGAGTAAAGAAAGTTTGTATTTTTTAAAATATTAATTGAGAGATCCAAATTCAAAAATCGCTTCGGGAAACAAATGTCTGTCACTTTAATGCATGTATTTAGACAAAACAATCTAGTTCCATGTTCAAAAATGATTTTATCTTATTTTTATTTATTTATCCAACACCCGTGCTTGACTTCTCAACCATTTGACGCCGAACCTCCCAGTACCGACTGACGATGTCGTCAGTCGGGTATTCATCGAGTCCAGTGCATTGGAGCAGGTGGTCTCCATCCATTCTGGCATGGTCGCAGAGTGGGCAGGCCTCGTCGACAGCCAGTGGAGGTGTGCTCCCAGAAAGTCATGTCCGGTTGTTAGGCGAAAGCGAGCAACAGCCTCGGCTCTCTCCAGGTGCCTCGGGATTGGACCCACAGTGGCGAGAGTTTCCCAAGGCTTTCCAAGGTTCTTGGTTTTTTGGGTCATGGCAGTAAATTTGTCGATGAATGTAGAAACGATGTTCTTTGCTCTTCTGAGAGTCAAGGGAACTTCCGGTTGAGACGACTCGGGTCCCTGCTTGGGTTTTTGGCCCTCTCATTGCCGGGAATCCCAACATAACTTGGGACCCACTGTAAGGCCACAGTCCAGCCATATGAGATTAGCTCTTCAATTTTAGTTCGACACTGATTTGTGTTAAGGCAGTATGATTTTATCTGCATGGTGGGGTTCTTTCTTCTTTAAAAATAGATTTTTTTTACTATATAAAATGACTCTTTTGTAAATTCAGGTTTTTTCATATAGAAGTTCCTTCGTCTTCGATATTCCTTGACTGATCACTTTTTACAAATCTCAGTGAATTGTTATAAGATAGGAAATGAAATTTAAAAAAAAAAGAAAAGTTTCTTTTGCGTTTCCTTAATTTAATAAATTTTTTGTTGTATTATATTTCATCAATGTTTGTTATTTTGGCTGATTAAAACTGATGCCAGTTATTTTTTTTCCTTATAAAAATGTGAAATAATATTGATGTTAAAATCAAAGTTTGTTGCGTTGAGAAGGAGAAACCCGAGTAAAGCATGAGTTAAGAAAACATATATTTTTAGAAGAGTAAGTATAAATTGCAGTTTCCTTCCAAGAATAATTTTAGGACTGTTCATAGTACTAAAGTGATACCATCACAGTTTATCTTATTTCACTTAAATTCTTGTAAAAGATAATATTAGAAATAACTGTCCCATCAAGTAAATGTGAATAATAATCGATGAACATTCTGAATCTGAAGATTTGAACGTTTGTTTATAGCTTCTATGCATTTCTTCATAAATGCACTAATATAATCTCAAAATCATTAAACAAAAGATGATGAAATGGGTTTTGCTATGTTTCGCTACAATACATTGCAATGAAGCTAGAGATTAAAAAGTTAGGAGGGCTAGTATATAATTATGAAATAATTTGTGTGCTTATAATTTTATTTCTCATATTTATTCAGGTTGAATTAAAAGCATCCTCGAACTTTTGACGGTTGCCCAAATATTTTTTAAATCATTACGTTCCAAGTGTTTACAGAAGATTTAAAAACAAAATGTTATAAAAATAATTATCGAATTTTGAAATTGACGTTGATTCTATTCTGTAATCAAATGGCTTTCGTGTTGTTTCATAGTGCGACCTTAATAAAACTCTCTCTGTATTCCGTAATGATCTTAGTGTATGTTAAAAATAATAATAGTGATTAATAAATGTGCCATTGTGACAGTATATCAGTGTCGGAACAAGGGGGTAAATTCCAAAGTATGTATGATTCAACTACTTTGAGGAGGAAACAGTTGAGCGAAATAAATTAGTTAATAAAATAACAGATTTTGGATGGAGAAAGAGTAGTTTTATTAGTGGAAAATTTAAATTGAACTGAAAGCACGGGTTTCAGTAGAAATCGAGAAAATCTGTTCTCCCTTTCTTCAAAGAACAGATCCCATTTGTAAACAGAAATATGATAATACATCTCATAAACGAACACTTTGGATGGATTATCATGGCTATGTTATTCTGATCTTACTAAGCACTCTTTGAATGGAAATACAACTACGGTTTAAATCATAGGTTCTCAACGTGGGCGATAACGCCACCTAGTGGGCGTTTGAGGTTTTCAGGGGGACAGTAAGAGACCCAGAGAAAATTAGGGGGCGTTGAAATGTCACGGAGGGGCTTGGGCATATTAACCAAATATAGTCTAAAAAACACACTGATTATGCTTTTACAAAAGTAAACTTTAATACACTGTTTTTACCTTATATTAATTGATGTATTTTTAAATAAATTCTCTGTACCACATGTACGAAAATAAACATATTTCGGTAGTTCGGGAAGTGGATGAAAAATTTAAGGGATTTCATTACATTCATACCTACTTTAAATTGAATGACATAGTGCATTTTTTAATTTCAGTTGTCCACGTGTTGTCTTTGTCTGTGAGTGGTAGGAAAAAATGTTTCGTCCACTGCATTTCCTTACGTATATTATCCAAGAAACTTAATTAAATATGTTAACCAGGAATTAACATGTGATTCCTTAAAGGCTGAAACTGTCAATTTATATTTATTTTGAAAAAGTAATAGTTTATTATGAATTACTTCGTATCATCAAATACCCTGCCTGTCTTTATAACAGGTAAGCTAAAACTTTTATTCCACTCTTTTAAATAAAGAAGAAATTCAGTAGAGAGTGTTTCAATTCCAACAATATCCTACCTACGACTAAAATATATAATATCACACATTTAAATATATTTGTGGCAATAGCTATTTCAGATTCGCAAATAAAAAAACTGGGGCTTTAGAAAAAAATTAAATTAAAAATATATTCTATTAGTAATAGAATATTTTAAAAAATTTAACTCATGTTTTCACCATGTGTTATGTTCACTCTTATTTTTCTGGAGTGGGAGGGGCTGGTATTGAAATATTCACTAGAAAAGGGGGTGGTATCGAAATATTTACTAGAAAAGGAGGCGCCAGTTCAAAAAAGGTTGGGAACCTATGGTTTAAATTATTTTCAAAATAGTTTACATCAATAGTTTATTTGTACATCATTGAATATGATGAATTCGACAGACAAATTCAGAGGGGTGATAGTAGGCAGCATGGGAATAACATATCGCCACTGAACATGAGGTTTCAAAACACGTTTAGTCAGAGTAATTTACAAAAACAGTTATGAAGGGTGTGACGCCGAGTGGAATGAAAACGGGCAGTAAGAGGTAATGGTATGTTTACAATGGTAGGCATCACAGTTCGTCGTCAGAAATACCACGACAAGTGACTGTTACTGGAATTGTTCGAACTTACAACCTCGTAAGTCGACCACAGCCGATGCCGACGGATGAAGGATTGTGGGACGCGTTGAAACAAACCCGATGTGCTGGCGATGACGATCCGTTCCTTGAAATCGTGCCTCTGGTGTCTCCTACATAAGGGATTTCAGGTGGCCCCAGAAGAAGAAATCCAAGGGATTGAAGTCCGGGGAGCGTGGTCTTTCTCGTCCAATCTGCTTCTCGGGATATGTAACAGGGAGGTGGTTGCGCACCGCAATCGAAAAATATGTTGGTACATCATCGTGCGCTAAGCACACCTTCTGGTGCGCAGTGGTCGGGGCTCTCTGCAGCAACTGCGGGAGAAGGAAATTTGTATACCTGCAGATTTCTACAACCCCTACCACGGCGTTTCAAATTTCCACATTCGTTTGACCCTCGTCGTGGGGCTCATTGTTCTCCCAACGGCTACTGCTATCGCAATTTTCATTGACTAAACGTGGTTTGCGACCCCATGTTCTGTGGTGATTTGTCGTTCCCATGCTGCCCTCTGAATTTGTCGGTCGAATTCGGCAACACCCTGTATAAGAATTAACTATTCAATTTTTTTAAATGTTTTAAATTTAGATGTAATTTTAAGAATAGTTATTTTAAAAAGCAGCTTTGCTCACACTCAAGCTTTTAGATTTTCAGGATTTCCGCTAAAAATTTAAACTTTTATTTGGCTAACTGGTATAAGACTCGTGAAATGAGCATTTTGAATCAACTTGCGATCGAATCAAAATAATCGTACTAAGTGACTTGTAATGGATTTCTTTTGGAATTTAAAGACGCGTTCTTTTATTTATATATATATATATATATATATTTAGAAGAATAAAATTATAAGTATTATCTCTTGTTAGGTATATATGTATATAAACAGAAGAACAGTTGAACTGATCAAGATTAGAATCAAGATCTCCAAAGAGTTTGCGTTTTGAAGAAAAGCATTTTTCAATTCTTTGAACAAAATATATTTAATATTTTTATTCTAATTTTTTTCATACTTAATGCAGCATACTTAAGCGTGTGATTTGAAATTCAAAACCTTTGTTTACTTTACATTTTTCTCTTTGCCGTGTGATGATAAACAGCTGTAAAATCTTGATTGAGTATCATGATACTTATCCAATCCAAATTATCTTTTCCCCCTTTGTTTTTGGTCATTAGTAGTTACCAAGTGGCATGAGCTCTGCGAGGAAACAAATTTTTGAAGCTATTTTGTTTCTTCATTATTAGACTAGTTGTTAATTAATTTTATAAATAATAAGTTACATCAATAATTGATGTGGATTTTTGTTGTTGCAATGGTTAGTATGCCCTATATTTTTAAATATGATTGATTTTTTGTGGTTAATGATACCATAGATTTGTTTATAGTGTTATTGTTACATAAATGTTAAAATTGTGAATAGCTTATATTGTGTGTGAAAATTATTTTTATTGATATTCAATTATTAACTGATATTTTTCACAAACATTTTTTTATCCTTTCAAAATGCAGCAGTTTTGTTGCTATTAACTATGATTGCATTTTCGTTTTAAATACATTACTAAATTTGTGTATGAAAGGAATTTGCTGAATTATCTCTAGAGTAAAAAATAAGAGTGAAAATGCTATAAAAAGCAATCAATGTAATGCTAATGAATGTCAAAATAGGATTAATTTTCCACATATTACATATCCTTCCCCTTCTTTTAAACTAATGTTTACGAATAAATTTTCAGACATTGTTCAGTTTTTTATCATTACTTTTAAAAAATACAATCTATTTGTAATAATCATTGTTGAATCAATAACTACTTTCTGTGGATTTGTATAGGAGCAAATGATTTATATTGAATAATTTTTTAAAAAATAATTTTTTCTTGTAATTACTTATTAAATAGACAAATGAGTGATGTGAATTTTTTCTTTCTTATAGGACGGCCGTCTCCAGAGTGGGGATCACATTTTACAAATAGGCGACGTGAATCTGCGCGGTATGGGCTCCGAGCAGGTGGCCATGGTCCTCCGGCAGTCGGGTTCCCACGTGCGCCTCATAGTGGCCAGGCCCGTCGACCCAGCCTCGTGCGCCTCCTTGCGAAGCCACGCACCTTTGGTGCCCACCCGCATCCTGGCCGACCCCGAGGAGGTGGAGAAGCACCTGGCCATGTTCAACCACTCCGAGCCCTCGCCTTATAAGGGACCCCCCACCAGCGACGCCACCTTCGCCTACCACAGGGAGCTCGATTATGCCGAAGTGAGTAGTGCCCCTCTTCAATTTTTTTTCTTTCTACTGAACATTTCGCGCCCGGTCGATATTTATGCGTGTGCGTCGGTGGTACGTGTTGGCTGGAGCAAGTTTTGGCAAGGCTCTCTCTTTCGATACGTTTCGGGGTCGTCTAGGTGTCTGTGCCGATCGAGTTTGGGAGCTTCTCTTTCTAGAAAAAGTTTTGGAAATTCTCCGACACGTTTTGATGATGTTAGACAGAGGTTTCTGAAACTGCATCCTCAGGATTTTTTAAATGTTCCCTTTGAATCTGCATAGAAACACTTGATGCAAACTCATTCTTTAATTGTTACGTTTAAATTTAATTTTAAAATTATAATATATTTAATTATAAAACATTTAATTTTAAAATTATAATATATTACGTATACAATTTTAAAACTTATGAAGTATTTTTTCCCCACAGAATTTGTGTATTGTATTAATAATTAACCTCTTGCCTTAAAAAGAAATGATGCGATGTGTGTAGAAATTTTGTTTCATCAGATTTACTTAAATAGAGCGAATCTGTGCAATTGCAATTCTCTTTTGTTTTTCGATTTTGAATATAAAATGTATTTTAATTTTAGTTTTAAGAAATCCAAACAGATATTTTCGCTAATTGAATATTGTATTTCCACAGTTTTATAATTTATCATTCGATCATTAATAACAACACTTTAGTGTTAATAGCTAAATAATTGTTCCTTTTTCATCTTTTCGTTCTATTTTCGTCAATATTGTCAAAACTGATTTCATGGAAAATAGGTTTCGAATACCGCTTTTGACCCTCATCGTACTGAAGTTTGAGGGGGGAGGAGATCTTTAAAGTAGGAATTTCGCAGTTTAAAAAGTTGTTATCGGTTATTAAGATCTGTTTTATTTTCATATAGAATTTTTTAAAAAAAAGAAAATCTTTTTTACCTTAAAGAAAATCCCCTTTGGAATTTAATATTTCAGACTCCTTGCTGTTAAAAAATAATTTTTTCTCCATTTGTTTTTTAATTTTCATCTTTTTCAACCTATTTAAATTTCTGTACATCAAATGCTATTTTCAGGGGTTTTTCTCAATATATATATATATTGTCCATTTAATAGCTGGTAATTTGATTCATTTACTTTCCAACTCTGAATCGAATTATTAAAGTTCTCTGAAATGCCATTATTTTAGGAAAATGATTTAATGTGTGAGAGAAGTGTTTTCACCTTTTTATATAAATATATTGATTATATATAGTACATTACCCAGATACCAAGTTACTTTTTTTTTGTTAAAAAACAGTTAATGGGGCTTGTTATAAATTTCAATATGCTTAAATTCACTGTATCCTCAATCTCATATTTTTTAAAATTTATACTGTAATAATTTAGTGAAGGACAACATTTTATTATCAGAGGAAAATTCTATCCATATTGTTAAAACGATCAACCATGTAAACTTTTATTCTAGAGTTTTATCAAATGTGTTCACTTACTATCTTAGGTTTGTAAATTTATCTTAAGTATTTTATAGATTTATGATGCGACGCAATATAAATTTAAGAAATCCCTTACCTTACTGTGTCAGTTTCAAAAGAAATCTATGGCAATGATACGACATTCAGGTCACCTTTGAACAAAGCTCGCCACGCATTTTTGTTACTTAACACTTAAAAGAGGATCTTTCCTATTTATCGTGTATGGGAGGTAGACTGCTGCGATTGGTGTTCTTGTCTTAGTGATTTATGAGAAGGCAGGGTTCATTTTTGATGGAACATGGGTAACATTTTATGTGTCCCTTTCCTCTTCTTTTTTCCGTCATGAAACGTGTTTTCATTTCACCGTCGTTTTTCTTCTGCGACATTGTTCTTTTAGTTAAGAAGGGAAACTAATATTTGGTAGATTATACTCGACAACTTTTAGCTTTAATCTTTCTTTGTTTTTCGCGCATACAAGTTTAATCTGTTCATTTTTTCATGTACATTCCTTTAAAGTAAATTCTTTCTCTCCCCCCCCCCCCATATTTTCTGTACAATCATTCATTTATGAAAAACGTAAACTTATCATAGTAATTCAGAAACTTTTCATTAATTTTTTTTCCCTCGAAATATTTTTTGGTCATTTTTTTTAATATAAATTATGCCTTAACCCGGAGATTTCAGGTTTAATTTGGTTTATTGAAGAAGCACATTGTTATAAAATTACATATTACTTTTATCTATGACTTATCAACTTATGATTAATTCTAGTTTAATAACCGCGGGTGTAATCTTAATGAATTTCTTAATCTAACTTATAAAATTATCCAAAGTACACTTATCTCTTTATCCGCTTGTAGATCACTTGTCATCTCTTTCCTAAACAGCTCTTCAAATCAGCTTCTCTATTATTTCCACTTCTCTAAATGCCATTTATAGCGCGAATGATAACTTAAGGACGAACGACTCAATACTAACTATCAACGGCCAGCTACTCACGATTCCCAAATAACGATTAACTTTAACACACCCTTTGCCAGGGTTTAAATAGCAATTACATTAGCATAAAATCAAGTAATCTCAACGGAAGGAGGTTTTACACTCAAACCACAGTTAAAGAATAATTTTCGCAAGAGAATTAGTAGAAGGACCGTTGATAGGTTTATTTTTTATGATACAGTAGTATATTTATAAAAAATATGTTGATGATATAATCATTTTATGCGCTCTATGCATTTGATAAGAGAACGGGAGACAGCCTCTCCCCGTAGAACATGTTTTTGTTTTCAGTTTCCCTATATGTAACAACAAAAACAAATTATGCAACATTTTGCTTTTATAATATATGTGTTCTTTAATTTGTTTTGATTTGAATTTTTGTGTCCACTGGAGACTTAATTTATACACATTTTAGATAAACTATTATTTCTTGAGTTGGTGTAATTTCATATTTCACGCCGATAATGCTTTTTGTTTTTCTGTTTTATTGAGCAGGGAATATGTCAGTAAGTTGTAAATGACTTGAAACGAAAATAAGTTTAATGTTTCTCTGAAGGAGAAAAATATTTTATGGATTTATGGGGTTGAGTTTTCCTGGGGGCTGTTTATGGCTTGGTAACTACTGCAGTAAATGGTTCGTCGCAGAATACATAGAATAACACAATTTATCAGCTATTTGAGTGTTTTAATTACTTGAGTGATTGATAATTTTTTAATATAATTTCTTTAAAAAATGACTTTAGGGCGGATAGATACTTATTTACAATCACAATACGATGTTTAACAGTATATTTAAAACTTTTTATTTGGTTTTAAATAAAATATTATCAAAGAAGATCCAATCTATTGTTGTATTCTTTGTATTAAGTACTTTTTTTGCCTGTCTTTTAATTTGTTTGATAAAAAAATCCTTTTATTCTTTCCCTTTTTCTTTTTAACTTCATCCAATTTCATTTTGAAATAAATAACTGCTTATTACACTTATGTTAAATATACAATTTCCTGAAGATTTCCGTGATTCTTAATATAATTTAAAAAGTTGACGTATTCAGTATAAAATGGAAATAAACTACTTGGCATTGAAAATTCAACACCAAGAGAAAATTATGCAAGTTTCACACATACAATTTTTCGAGAGCACCTCTCATTAAACTGGGAAAGGCAAGTTGCTCTATACCTCTTACACCTAGATACATTTACAATGCACTGTTGTGGCAAAACTAATTGAGAAAAAGGAAATGTGTTAAGTTTGGCGGAGGGCTGGTGCGCGCGCGCCCAAAGTGACATCATTATTCGTGGATCGACACATCCACCGATAAGCGTTGTGCAGTTGACATCTGTCTCCATTTTGCAACATGTGCAGGATACCCTTTACGTTTCCCTATCGACCAGAACAATAATTGGCGATTGGTTGCTCGTGATCTGCACTCATGGCGTTCGTTACGAAGACTTCTATGGATTTCACTGCACACACACACGACTCATTTTGCAATGATGTTGGAATAGATCATCGAGGGAGGGGGGACGATGAAGGACACAGGATGGTGTTCCTCAGACCAGTCACGCTTCTGCGAGTGTGGTACCAGCGTGATGCAGGTCCGTTTCCACCGCATCTGTGGAGCGCCACATCGCGTGATAACATGGCATCATGGCTTAGGGCCCCATTGTATTTGATTACAGGCGACTTCTGGTTCATATTCATCCCATTATGACGGCCCAATGATACGTGAATGATGTTCTGCAACTACTGACATTCCCCTTTCCTTAGTGGGGTGGTGAGAGGGTGAACAATGGTCTTTAACAGCAGGGTAACGCTATCGCTCTTTATTTTCTGGGCACTCCCTGCTATTGCATTTTCAACGTCATGTAGTGTAACTATTTGCAATCAGTTCAAAGTTTATTAATTTTTAAAATTTTAGGTATGATAACGATAAACACAAAAGTAAGGGCATAATCTTTTTCTTCAAATGTACGTATTTGAGTTTTTTTTAGAACGACACATGAATTCTCATTGCCACCTTTGTCGTTCTGCAAGCTGTCTGAAGCAGCTGTTAAGTACATGCTTATTTCTACTTTTCTGTGAAATCACAATTTTTATAAAATACACTTTTCGGGAAATGTTAAATCTTTGTTTTCAGTGAAAAGAAAATTATATCAAAATTACACATTGGACTTCACAGAACCTTTCAAATGTGTGGATTGTTATTCGATTACTGGGTTTATTTCTAGTGACTCGAGTTAATTTGGTAGTTGGGTTGAATTTCATGCTTGGCTTATCTTAGGCTTTATTCGACCGATGCATATCGTTTGTAATATAAGATTTCTCATTCAATATCATAATAGAGTGAATGCTTATGCTTTGAACACTAATTGGACATAAAAGCCATATAGAAGTTACCAAATGTGACAAATATATCCGCTAATCATTTATCCAAAAATGGTTTCCCATTATTTTTAAGAATTTTTTTACCTTTATTTTTTATGAAATTTTGATTATCTTAAAACTTATAGGAGTCGCATTTCTACTGTGGTATTTGAAAATAAACCCTACTTTTCTGAAGAATATTAATGTTTTTTTAGAAAACTAATGTGAAATTATTTTTAAATGGAGATAGGAGCATATTTATATATTTTTCAACCGAGTGTTGCAATCCGTTTGTAGGGATTTCATAAAAAATATTTTAATTGGGGGTTGCAGTAATTTAACAAAAATGCGATCTATGTATAACAGTCTAATACATGAAAATAACGATGATAGTTTTTTCTTGCTTTCTCGTCATTCTATGTTAGACTTTTGAAATACTTAAATGTGTTTAATGTGCTTTGGAATTGTACTTAAAACATGAGACAAGTTCTTCGTTTTACTGAAGTTAGGGATAATGGAGGCTCTACGAAGACTAAAGTTCCATTTTTATCATTAATCAAATATTTCCATAGAATTTACAAAGAGCCAGTAAGCTCCTTTGACATATTCTTTGACTACTACTACTCAGAGTAAATGCGGCATCGCGTTACTCGATCACTTTAAGCTTGGTCTAAGATCCATTTCCTTGTCCTTAGCGTGACAGTTCACTGCAATGCATATACTTTCCGATCATATTTTCTCTTCATTTGACGGATGGTGTGGGGCCTTTTCGTGACCATTCTTCCCTCCCCTCTCAGCTAGTGTGGGCGAAGGATTATTCTTATTCATGACATATACACGCTCCCCTTGCATGTCGTTTGATGTATATGAAGTGTTGTCGCCCGTAAATCATTTTTCAGTTCCTTACGTTGAATGTCGCAGATCGAAAGATTGTACCTCGAAGCCTTAGTGACAGGTCTTTGATTGTAAGCATTATATTGTTACTTCTGTATTAATTTTTCAGTTTCTTGCTCGTGGGAAATTAGATTGTCTCAAAAGTTTATTATCCATTCAACTTATACAATTATAGAATTATAGATGACTGATTTCAAATGTTCAGCGTATAACGTTTGAGAAAAGAAACAAATATTTAAAAAACAATTTGATTCAAAGCTTTAAATACTTCTCTCCTCTTGTATAGCAAGGAAAGGTGACCAGTATTATAGATATAAATACAAAGTTATTTTAATTGTGCTCTTTGTGCTTGCATGTGCATAGTACGTGTGTATATAAGCTAACATATTTTTCGGGTTGAATATCAATATTGATCATTATAAGGATGAAAGATACATTTGATTCAGAAGACAAGACAATTGGGCAGTTAAAGTTTCAATATCATCTCGGGCCGCCTCCTTTCGGGCATATGACACAACACGGTCCAACATAGAATTGAGCAGATATTTAATGATGTGTCTTGAAACAGACAGGCTCTCAAATTGTCAATATAATCCCTTCATAGCATACATAGAATAAAACTGTGGTGTCTGGCGTTTCAGCTGGTACCAGATATGCTCTATAAGAGGCATATCTGAGGATCAGGAAAAACATGGAATACTCTTAATTTGACCAGGGAACTTCTGAGCAACCCCAGGCCAAGTCCAGGATATATATTATCCAGCTGTTAGAATGCACCTTAAATACTAGTCAGGAATAGAAATACCTGAAGACATAGATTCTCATCTATAGATCGCTAGGTGGCTAATGCCTTGTGTAACACCATTGAATGAGGACGGCCATTGCTAGCAGGGTCTCTGAAGACCATTATACCTGCATTGGGGGCAGTGCCGGTTTATCTATTGGTGCTTGGGGGGGGACATACAGGGGCCCGGTGCCCAGAAGGGCCTGGATAAGCTGGACTTAACCAGATTTTCTGGTTATAAATATCGATCCGCCGATGCCAAGGAGGCCTGTAGATCTCCTACGCCCAGAGCCCGATATGAGCTTAAATCGGCACGGATTGGTGGAAGACTATATTCACCAGGGTACTCGTACACCCTGAATATATTGTATCGCCTTTTCGATTTTCTAGTTGGTCCGTATCGGATTCACCGTTCTTGGTATTATCACGTGTTTATTGTTCTCAACATTTTCTTAAGGTAATTTCAGAACAATCGACCTGGTGAGCAACGCTGTGCATCGACCATCCTGTGGTCCTCATATCATTCATGAGGCCCTCTTAGACTTGGTTAATGGCTAGATATTTTTTCCACCACGCCTATTCGCTTATTACTGCTCTTAGCATCGATTTGATCTTTAGTTTATGGATCTTCTGCCACTGTGCGTTTCTTACAAAATCTTTCTCCTTTTTTTACAAAATTTAATGTAATTTATTATTTGTATAATTGTTGCAGCTTGTTCGCTTATTGGTGCGCTAATTTTATTCTCCACAAATGTATATCATGTGATCTAGAACGTATGAGTTATTCATATGCTAAAGCATACATTTTAAAAGACATCAGAAGACAATCGTATCTTAAATAGAAGGTATTTAGATTTTGGAATGAAACGCTAAATCACATTTTGTCTTAATGTCATTTTAACCATATTTTGTATTACGCTTAAATTTGTAAAAAATAATAAATCTGTTATCAATATAACAAGTAGTTTACAATAATAATTGCCCATTGCAAAAAGAAATCGTTCAAATTTAATGTGTATGTAACTAGAAATTTTTATCCTAAGTTGTAAAATTAAATTTATAATGTTTATTAACGTTAAAAATTTGTTGGAATCTAACTTTAATGCGTCTGAATGTAAATAACTTCAGAGCAAACTACGTACAATTTCTTTCATAAAATTTTAAAAACCTAAATATATTTTAATATAACTTTTAGTATGAGTTGCATAAAATTGTAAACAAATTTCTAAAGCTGTGGGTAAAGATGTAGTACTAAATAGTGTTTCTTCACCTCTCAATCGAGCATTCTTTGTTTTATCAGCATTTAATGCATCTTCCGTGCTTTGAATTTAAATGAAAACTCTGAGCTGCTAAAATCTATTTTTAACTCCATAAGTTAACTATTATTTTGTAGAAGATTGTCCAAAATTTCAAATTTTTAATTGTTGAATATTAAATTTTATTATGAATCTTATGTTAGATAACGATTATAGATTATTATGAAGATAAAAAAGTGTTATACGAATATATTCAGGATTTTGACGTTAAGGGATTATTAGTATCGAATATTTAATCCTGGTTGATAAGTTTATAAATTTTATTTTTATAATTCTATAAAAATTTAACTTTTCACAGACTTTAACCGTTTCGCAGTAATATCACTTTATTAGCCGTATGTAATTCGAGGTTTTTACAGTTTACCTAAAGTGGGGAATTTCTAGAGCTTCCAGAAATTATATATCTTGAGAGAATATAAATCCATAATATATGCATTTCTTTCAATGTCGTTCATTCCTAATTGTCATAGAAATCATAACTATTATTAACTATCATAAAAATTATATTTGTCAAATATTAAATTTCCCATGTTTTCTTTATTTTTTGTTAGTCTACGACATTTTTATTTAGTTATATAAATTCTGGAAATCTGCAATGTCAAAGATATATGTTAGAGATCTTTTGAGTCCTAACATGTTAAAAGTGATTGTTTACATTAAAATGTTTTATGTATCCAGAGATATTAAGCTTTTTTAGATTATCGAATAACATTAATGTAAATTTATCTTTTCTAACGCAATTATAATATTCATTATCAATAAGAATAAAATAATAAATAGTAATTTAGTCAAAGAACATTCTAAAAATTTTCTTTTAAAATTATTTTCTTGATTATTTAAATAAGTTATTAATTTTTTTTTTCAAAAGTAGATAATCAAAATAGTCATATTAAAATCCTTCAAAAATCTGAGCGTAATTTCTATAAATAAACTAATTTCAATACTGAACGTTCTTTAAAAAGAATTGATTAATCTTAAGTTATAAAACCGTTTGGTGGAAAGAAATCAATATCTTCCTGCTTTATATGAAGATTTTAACAGAATACAATGTTCCATTGGTGTATTTAGTATATACTGGTAGCAAAAGTTCAGTAATCTCCCCCCCCCCCTCTTACGTAAAACTGGTAGAAAAAAAGGGGGGGGGCACAGTCATAGAGACTGCCGATAGAAGTGAAAACTTAGAACTTTTTTAGTATTAAAATTTGAAATTTCATAATGTTTGAATTAAAATGATCAACACCAATCTGGTTTTCACATCTATTGACACTCCGAGCAACAATTATACGCATGTTTATATGGGTTTTTTTATTATTCAAATATATTACGGGCTGTGAGGCTACAAGATCATGACAAAATATAAATACAATTCCATTGAAATAACAATTAATATACAATCATATTATTTATGGATAGTATTTGTATTTACTTAAATTTCAATGTACTTGATTTTAAACATTTTAATTGTTTGCATCATTGTCATCATTAATTTCAACAATACTTAGACTTTTTGTACTTTCAATTATTTCATTTTGTTCTAAAAAAGATACAACAGGCTTATGGTAACTAAAGTAAGAAAGGAAAAAGTTTGATTCAAATTTATCTATGTATCGCGTAAAAACCGAATCGATCGTCGTTTTATATTTTGTAGAACTGAGTTTTCGATCATTGGACATATTTAAATTAAATGTTTCATTTAGAAATTCAATTAGTGGTAGATTTTTATCATATGCAAAGTTAATATTGAAGTCTCCACTTAAAATCATCGGTACATTATCATATTTTTCACCAAATCTTTTTTCGAGTATTTCAGAACCTTCTTTTGTATAAATCATCAAATTTTCGAATAAAAATTGTTGAATCTGTCTCATAGATTTTCCAGGCGAAATATAAACGGCAACCATTACTATGTATTGCCCATTCTCGGAATCGCAACGAACAACGCATATTTGGCCTATATCAGAAACATTAACACTTTAGTAAGTATGTCCATATGTGAAGTAATGAAGTGTGACGTATCTTGAGTATTGTGATAAATAGCTACGCCTGCTGCTGGAACTTCGTGTCTTGTATGACTTACAACAAAGTTGAAATTCGGAATATCAAGTGGTTCTTCGTTTTTCATACGAATTTCTGAGAAAAGTAGAACATTTGACTTTGTTACGCTAGCATCATTTTTTAGGTCAGCTGCATGCGGATGGAAACTTTGACAATTGAATGAGAATACCGATAATCCTTTCTTGGAGATGAATTCTAGAAAAGTTTTGGTTACCATTTGTAGTGTATTGTTTTGTAACCTCTTTAATTCTAATGTTAGATCCTCTGGATGACTCGCATTAATAACCATATTTTAAACTTCAACACATTAATCTTCAATTGTTATTAGATTTTATAACATTTTTAATTTCAAAATCCACGATAAAAATATGGTTGAATAACTAGAAATCTGTTTTACCACAGTAGTAAGAAAACTTCTAAGCCACTGTGAAATACTAATCCGGATTGCGTGATGCATTGCAGAGGTTAAATATTAGAAAATAAATAATGCAAAATTTTCAAACGCCAGAATAAATACGAAGATTTAAGATAATTTTAAATAATATAAAAATTTCAAACGCTATTTCAACAATGCACAGTATATACACATTGAACTTTTAACCAAATCCATTCAATTTCACTTATAAGATATACACTGCTCTATATGTCAGCTGCATAGCTACAGAAATACTGCTATAAGCATGTCGGTGACGCGAACGCAGGGTATTTCACCCATCCAAAAAGTTTCTAAGGCGAACAGCACACTGCGCATGCGCCAGTCAGAGCATGTCGGTGACGCGAACCCATAAGATTTTCCCCTACCAAAAAGTGCCCAACGCCGCTAAAGAAGTTTTCACTTCAAAAACTGCTTTTGTTTTAAAGCATTTTCACTTTTCTCTCTTAAAATAAGCTTCTCTCTTAACAGATCTTCTCTATCAAAATACTTTTCTTATTTAATGTTAAATTTTTTGAGAACGCACAAAGGATTATCAAGATCTTTATAAATGACTTTGAAAAATAAACTTTTGAATGATGGTTTCTTTTGTTATGTTCATATTTGAAGTGCAGCTGTGGGACGTAGAGAGAGAGAGAGATCCATGCTAAAATATTTTATATACTCCAGAGTACAATATTTCATCTTGTTAAAGATAATTTCTTTCATACAAAGCCCCCCTCCCCTTCTCCTGTAGTAGAACTCGTTTTAAAAAACGGTAGAAATAGAAAGAATATGCGAATAAATATGATATAATTTATATCACTTTTTCAACTGTATATCTTTATTCTTTTGATTAATGCCCCGAGTCTTAGAATTTAATATTTTGGGAATGGTAAAAAAACATTCATTTAATCGAAATGTCAAAAGGAGTAATTTATATTGTACATGGCTTTCTCTAGTTTTTCTTTGAACTTCTTGCTTATTTCCAGAATAATTTTTCCTAGTCTATTTGTTATTTTGTATATTCGACGCTGGCATCAAACAATGTCGATAATTAAGATACGTAGCCCTTTTCTTTGCTTGTTTTATCCGAGATAAAGTTAACTAATCCTCTTTTAATGATGCTGATTCAACTCATAGGAGTATAGACTTTGTCATTAATTATCTGTATGGAAAGAAATTTGGGATTGTAGATGTCATTTGGAATTTAGTTACCTTGTAAGCTTAAAGGATTATGTTTGTAGTTAAGTTGGCAGTTTCATTTTTGTTCTAATTATAGATATTGCGCTAACTGACATATTTGTTGGTATATTTTCTTCCGTAGGTCGTTTTAGATTTATTTGAAGCAAGTAATAAATCTATCTAGTTATTGGATCTAGAATTTATATTCCTAAACAATTATATAAAGCAGTTGGCTCTAGAAATAATAAACAATATCCCTGAAGATGCTATCCAAATTTATACCGATGGAAGCCGAAGTCAACAGGACTGTTCCAGTAGGGGAGTTTACATTAAATCTAAAAGCTGCTTTGTGAAAAAATTAACGAAATCCAGACTTTTGTTCGGTTTTCCGAAGCGAATCGAATGCCATAGATATGGGACTCAACTCGGTTATGAATCACCCTAGCTCATCTGTATCTTTTTGGACAGCTACAGCTCTGTCCAACACCTTTCTAAATGGAACATGGTGAGGCTTGACAATTCTTAAACTGGAACTTCTATCTTCTTTTCGGGAGGCTCACTTTCAATAGATTCCGTCTTAAGTAGACACCCATGATAATGAGATGGCTCATATTTTGGCCAATGAAGGAGCTAGGGAGCCATTGGTCGCCCTTAATTCACTGACTTATCTGGAATTGTTTTCGATGGCTAAAAAGTCTAATTGGATCACTCCGACCGTGTACTAGTGGTGTCAGGAAAGACGCCCTAGTGATACTATAGTTTCATTGCAGCAGGCCTGAGCAAACATCTCTCAATAGATTAATCTGTGATCACCTTAGATCAGGGGTCGGCGGACTTTTCGAGGGTACGGGCTACTTCTAACAATTTTAAGGTATTACGGTCCACCCAGTGACGTAGGTGGGGCCATTCTGTATTAAAATTGTATATTTTTTTAACAATTATTTTCGGCATTGTATCCTATTAAAATATGTCTGAACACTATTTTTACTACAAAAACTCAAGTAACACAAGATTGTCAAGTTGAATGCTGGAACAACTATGAGAGACCGCTAGACCGTGAAAGTATTTAATACAGCGAGCAGAGAACATATGTAAATTGATGAGACTAAAATCAAACTTAATTTGTTCGTTACCGAGTCTGCGAGACATGACGTCAACACAAAGAACCTAATCTCGTGAAAGCGCGGGAAGAGCTGATCATCAACATTTATTCTCCCCTTCAGTTGGCGAGTTGGGAATTTTTCCCCTACAGTGGCAGTGAACATTTTAAGGGTCATCGTTTGCTTCCAATGAAGGTACACGTGTGTCGTCTAAACATTTATTGAATCATTTGCTTAAGTAAGCACAGTTTCATCGATTGCGAAAAGCTGATTCTAAATTCTAGGTGGCATCAGTGTTCCATAAATAGGTTTCTTTTAGTCAGCATGTCTTAGGTCTTAGTAAAGCCGGTCACCCCAAAATGTCTTGGCGGTCGATCGCAATCGACTTAATGCCCATCCCGGCCTTAAGATCGTTGTCCTACTCCAACGGTAGTAAGATCAACCCTGCCTACACCAAATGTTTCAATACCCGTGTTACTCCCGCCCATACCCTTGATTGTCTGGGACTACTGTTTCTTCGCCGATGCTCGTCTTGAACTTTTTAGTACATCCACAAGATCATGGAACCTAATTTAGCTCTGCTAAATATTAGACATTTGCAACAACACAGCAGTGCATGGTAATGTTATCCGACTTAAAAGACCTTAAATGAATGTCCATAAACGAGTTTTATATTTTTATCTTTATCAGGAGCTGGAGAATAAATGAGCAATTTATTAGTTTTAGACGTGACTTCTCCTCCCTCGCCCTTCGAAAAACAAATACAATTAGATGTAATAAAAATACTTGAGGAATTTATTTTAAATAAAATATCGTTGTTTGTTTTCTTGGCATTTATTAGACATATCCATCTTTAATTAATTTTCGAATAAAATTGATATTAATTATACATTGTAAAATTCCTTCGCTAATTTCTAAGTACACTAGAACCGAAATTACTATACTCGAACGAAGAAACAGAAAGCTAAATTATTATTGTTTTTAATTACAATATCACAATTTATCAACTTGAAAGACGGAACGAAAATAAGCCACAATTCAAATTAAAAAGAAGAGAAAATAGGGATGAAAATAATGTTTAATTAACTTATGAATCTTAACTTATCATTTGACGCACACATCTCGTTCAGCATCAGCTAATAAAGAGGCAGTGCAAATATAACTTCAGTAACTTGTATTGTTCAATTTATTTATGTGTGAGTGCTTGAAAAATGTTTTTACCACAAAATAGAAGACGCACTTCGCTTAGTTTCTTAATCTGGATAAACTTCGAGAAAAGAATGAGAATTCACTTGGAAAGGATTGAAATTGATTGAATAGCCCAAAGGCGCGTATTGTAAATAGCGTAATAAAATTTAAATAGCAACGAATTTTATTGTTTAGCGCGAAGAATAACTGGTCATAAAAGGTATCATTTCTTCTATTTAATGCATGGAATTGTACAAAGTTTATCATTAGGACTATTTCAAAAAATTGAGGAATAATTTTTTTTAACAAGCAAACGGAATGTTTTTACATCATCGGTGCGAATATATTTATTAAGAATTTTACAAAAGTGAAAAAAAAATATATATATATATTATGTAGCACTTTTTATCTATGAATCGGTTTTATTTCTGTATAGCATTTTATTTCTGAATTATATTAATTTTAATAATTGTATACAAATGTTTGTATTTAATGAACCATTGGCAGCTACCACTAATATTGTTTGCGTGACAGCTAATGAACAAGCGGGCTAACAGCTGTCTCTCATAAGCAGCTCATATTAATACACAACACTTATTTTAAGCACTCGTATTGGTGATATCCGTCTTATATGCATTCATTTAAGGGTAATGTCTAGGTTTTGTAATAATTGTTGCATGAGAATTTCCCGCCCTTGTGCATCAACTGAGAATTATTATTCTGATATACAGTCTACTCTCGATAATTCGAAGTTGGAGGGACCAATGAAAAAATTCCCAAAATACACAAAGAGAAACTTTTTTCTTCCACATTTAAATTTGGAACTATATACTAAAACAACAATTTTGTACATATTATACAGTATAAATATTTTCAGAAGTTAAAAGTCCTGTATTAACAGAATACATTCATACACAATCTTAAGCATCTCTTCACAATAGCGGACCATCCTTTCTGAACACATGTGTAACAAGGCTACGCGTTAAACGAAAGATATAAACGGCTGACAACAGGTGCGGTTGATCTATTACCCACTTGAAGAAGGAAAACAATAAAAGTATACCCTTTCGCCTGAGGAACCGGAAAACACTAAGAAGGGGTAGCGGACAGATGGTCATCAGAGGGGTTACTTTACAGGGGAGACATGCAGAGACAATACAACACAAAACTTGTGAGCTCCAACCTGTTTGCTACAGGACTTTACATGATAGTGAGTGTTCGAATTATGGAGAGTTTTAATAAGATAACTTCGAATTTTCGCGTGTTGTAGATTTTACTTCGAAATATTGAGTGTACCAAAACGTATTGTTTTAGTTCGAAATATCAAGAGTTTTTCTAGGGACTGAGCATTTACTTCGAATTAGTGAGAGGTTCGTATTATCGAAGGTTCGAATTATCGAGAGTCGACTGTATATAACGTTCAAATTAATGGACTCATGAATTGTTATTTCAGTAACGCATAAATCTTAAATTCAACTGGAACACTGCACTCAGACAATAAGAGTTTTACTAAAACGTGTGTAAAAGTTTTCAGTCTTTGCACACATTGAAGTAATATTAAAAGTAATAATTAATGATAGAGGTTTCATCTCTCTCTGTTAGATAAATAATACCTTTTAGTTGTGTTTATTAATAACTCTGCGGCAAGTTGTTTAAAATATGGTTGATATCATGCTGATTTATCGCCTTACGAGAAAATTATTCAAAATAGGATGGTAATTTAAGTACCCCCCCCCCCACACACACACATAAGTGAAATCTTTCGTGAGGTGATCGGAAATTGAATTTCTAACGAAACGTCATTTTATAAGTATTTTTTATTATATACCCGAAAACAATTCCACCTCATCCTTTGGAGAGCGAAAAAATAAATATTTTGCAGTGGTCGCTAATGGGCCACCGAGCAAAATTTAATCGCAGGAGCTCGTTTTTTCTGACTGTGACATTGCGAGTGTAATTTTTCATTTTGGATCCAGTGCCTCGGGGAGCAGACGGAACAGCTGGGATATCGCAAGCGTGAAATGTTTCATCTCGAATTCCATTTGCATAGAAAGATAGCCTTTCCATTTTTGAGGAGATGGTAAGAAGGAGGGGTATCAGCAGCGCTAGAATCTTTTTTTAATGAAAAGTGTTGTGCTCAGATGAATTTTGAGGAAGACCGCTTGGGGACTTTTCAGAATTTATGCTTAAATAAACTTTTCCATTTCGTTGATTTTCTCTCTCTCTTTTTTTTTTTTTGTTTTCTTTTTTAGTTTGACACGTGTTTAACTTTCTAATTTTATCTTAGAACAACAGTTAATTAAAACTGTTCTTTTTGTAATGAGCTATTGTGTTAACTTAATTCATCAATTTCATGATTATTAGATAATGATGATAGTAAGATTTTTTTTTTGATGAAAATTATACCTTTAGTATTTATTTAGTACAATCATGTTTTTCTTTTTAGTATTGTAAATCAGCTTTTCTTTCGCACTCTTAAGGTATACATACACCTTAAAATGTCATTTTCATCAAAATTTCGATTTTTGAATTTCAATGTATTTTAAAATGTGACTCTTTCCCCATCTCCTTTAAAATGGTGTTTAAATTTTGTTTCTAGCTTATTTAGAACTTAAGTTATTGGGATTTGAATTTTACTCTAGAGCTAGTTTTTGAAACCAGAAGTACAAGTGTGTATTCCGGAGGTTGGAAACAATGTTAGTTTATATTTTAATTTTCAAGATATCGTTTAGATGGGCAATAGTAGAGAATTTATGCACTTTAAAATATAAATTTGAGTTTTCAGAATCTTTAAAAATATATTTGGCAACAGGTTTTTACTTATATTTTTATCCAGTATCTGGCAGGAAAAGAGAGTGTTCTAAATAACCAAATAATCTAATGACTTAAGTTGTTTTGATTTGTGTGAGTTTATGTAATGAGAGGGAGATAGAGATACTCTATTCAGTGGGATTTCTGGAGCGAGATTAATTCAAAACCAAATAAAACAACTCGATGTAATTATTCAATAATAATTCATAATCGCGAAGTTCAGTAGTTATTCTTCCTTTGATACTCCATCATGCATGTTCTGATAATAATAGATAACAATAAATTAATTTTGAGCTATAAGGAAGATATATTCTCTAGTACAGTAGATATTGTTTGGTTGAAAATGAGATTTTAATGATCGGTGTCATCACTTATATAAAATTTGTTAGAAGTAATAAAATGAGTATTTTTATATTCCAAAAGTATAAACCTTTACGAATTTCTTAAAATTTACTTTTTAAAGCTTATTTTAATAACTGTAAAATATTTCTTTGAATTGAGAAGGCAGTTCTTCAAAATTTTATGTGAGAAAAATGTCGTGGTAACATTATAAAAATGAGTTCAAAAAGGAATGAATGCACCCTTAACTGCAATGTATTGGTATTGGTTTTCCACGCTGTCAATTAAGATGTCGGTCACCGAAACTGGATGTGAAGACCAGACATGGAACAACTCATCTTTCAGCTCTCGTAACGACCTTGGAAGAGGACTTAACCCTCGAACGTGTTTACCAAGGTTGTCCCAAATCTGCTCCTTTGGTTTTAGGTGTGGTAATTCAGCTGGCTATTCCAATCATTTTAACCGCGTACTTTACGAGAGAGTCTTTTACAAGTGCTGCTCGTTGAAGTCGCGTCTATCATAATGAATTCATTACCAATAGCAGCGATATTGGGGCAGACATATCGATTAAAAGTCTCGTTCCAATATCTTTCATCCGGTCAGAGTTCCTTCTTGGAATACATGGAGGTCAGTTTGATTCCGGTTTGAGATGATTCCTGTCCAAACCATGATTCTGCCATCTCTGTAGTTTCTTTCTACAATGTTGGATTAGCTGTATTTGCTGCTTTGCTCCTTCCAGATCAACTGACGCCTTGAATCGCTGTGAAGAATATTGAGCCTCATTGCTGTTTAGTACAGGAAACGTGTTCTCTTGCCCAATATAATCGGGCTCGTCTATGTCGTCGGTTCAGGGGGACTCATACAGCTCTTCCTCTTGCATAGAGGCCTGTATTGTGAAAGTGACAGATTGATCAACAACGACCTGAGGGCTGACAGAGCTAGAAAATGGTTTCCCGCAGAAAAGTTGTTACTCATGGTTGACCTAAAACCTGTCTTTTAGACAGAAAATCTTGAGATTTAAACTGATCCTACAGTCATTGAACCACATTACGAGACACATGAGACCATTAGCAGCATCACCCCGTTTCCATCCATCCAATTTCCTACTACTATAATGAATTGTGAAAACGATATATCTTTGAAACTGTTAGACTCGACTAAAAATTTTCTACGCAATTACTAACAACGATTGAAGATCAACAATCTTGCTTAAAGAGGTCTCAAAAAATTGTGAAAGTTTAATTTTTGCGCCTTTTTTTCCCTCCCACTCCTATCTTTCTTTAAAATTAAAGTGATGGTTATCGTTTTTTGCAAAAGGTTTTCTTAAAGTATCATTCATATAAACAACAAATTTTATTGTTAATGCTATTTGTTTTTAAATAGCGATCTTCGAAAATCGTGTTGTACTTGAATTTTTGGAAGCCATGTGCTGCCTTTATTTTTGGAAACATCTTTTGAAAATTTGATTCATATTCTCTACTTTTGTTATCTTTAAAACATTTACTCTGCATTTTGTGATGTGTGTGCATATATAATTAAAATACAGGTATCGATATCCCTCCCTTTCCCTTCCTTATTGTGTTAGTGCCTCCTTATTGGATGTAATTATTTTGCCACAATTAGTGAAGCAAAAACAACAGTTAATTAAATGCCTCATCGCTGCAGAAAATAAATTAATATGTAAAAAAGGGAGGATGTATCAGGTACCAAGACACAACATTTTTGTTTCAAAAATATATTTAGTAAATTACTTGTATTTCCAAATTTTTAAGTCATTAAAAATTGTTACTTTAATTCCCGGGTTAAATTTAGCCATACTTTAGAAAAAAAATGGAATAATGTACATGTGTTGAACGGAATCGTGTACATATCCTGCGATCGCTTCATTAACTCACACTCCTGTTACTCGTTTTCTTTCTTCTTTTTTCCCCCCTTTGTTATCTCCTCTTAGCTGCTCCTTTTCATTTTTGCCTCATTATACCCGTGCAATCAAGAGACCGTCTTTTCCTCAAATTTAAAGCAAAGAGATAGAAAAACCCACGTTGGAGATAGGCCCGTTAAAAGAAAATGCCTTGTCGGGCGGAAAAAGCAGGAGCGCTGACTCAGTTCCAAGTAAGCGATAAGGTAATGGGATCATGCTGTACCGACGAGCATCAGTTTTGTTCCCCAGTTTAATGCTGACATTTTAAGTTTCCTCTCTCTCTTTCCTTTACCTGGAACACCACCTAGAGAAAGAAAGATTAGAACTCTTACAGATTGTGTTCGTTTTAAAATGGCGGACTTCCTTTCGAAGCGCTGTGTGGCTCATTTTCATTCGCCGCTCTTACCTTAATGTATTGTTAAGAGCCAACTCACATAATCTGATAATAATTTAAATAATTTAATTTGTTTCCTGCTGCTGTAATGATCGTTCGAATGGAAATAATATTCTTACCTACCCCCTTTTTTTCAATTCCTATTAATTCACTCTCTCCTTATATATATATTAACATGTTCAACCCCACTTTATATAAATTATTTTATAAATAAGCTGTTCTAAGTCAGCAATGTTTATAATACTGTAGCATCCATATTTTTTATTTTTAACTCTATTATTATTTTTTCATATATCCATTCCAAAAATTGTGTGGTTAGATTGCAATTTCAATTTTTTTCAGATTTGATTAATCTTTATTCATTTCTTTCTTGTAGAGAAATTTTGGCACACACACACACACACATATAGTTATATGTATGTGTGTGTGTGTCTTGTAACAATTTTCAATCGTTAATAAAATACTTTCTATTCGTCCACACACATTCAAGTTCAAATACATTTTTTTTAAACTTGTAGTGGATGACACTTAATGTTAATATAGTTTTTTTCAAATATTAGTTCATTAATTGAATTACAAAAATGAATTAATAGTAACAAAAGTAATAATAATCCAACAACACACATATATAGAAAGGAAGACTCGTTTGTTGTGTCCTTGTAGCTCAATGGATAGCGCGTTGGATTTCTAATTCGAAGGTCGTGGTTTGGAATCACGCCTGGGTTGACCTAATCTTTTAGAATGTGATTTTTTTACTATAGTATTTTATTAGAATAATTAAACTTAATTAATGAATAAATGGTAAAAAAAAATAGTCCACCACCATATATAAAAAGGAAAATGGAAAATTGCAAGGAAAATCGCTTTCTCTATTTTGTCACTTAATATTGTGACTCTGTCATATGTATATAGATATTTATATTAATTGTAACTATTTAATAAAAGTAATTAAAGTAAATTTTTCTTTGTTGACCTAAGTAGCAATTTGACTTAAAAAAACTTTTTTTAATATTACTTGTTCTTGCATCTAATCGCAATTTCCATTTCATCTAGCTATCAGGGTCATAATCATGTCGCCTTTGTGTTTCGTTTGTCGTACTATTTTTCGGATAGTCTTTATAAAAATTCGTGTTGAATTGTCTTTATTTTCTACAACATTTTCAAAATTAATTTATTTAAACTTGTTGATACTTGCGTGTGTTCTTGAGTTTATTCGTATTGAAACATCGATTGATGTCTATTGGTTTTAAGCTGTTATTACTTTTCTCGATTGAACAGAAAAAGGTTCTTATTTGAAAGAAAGAATGAATCGCATTTCTTGCAGGGATTTTACCGTTTTATATACCAAATGCTGATTAAATTTTCTGTCCTGAGGAATGAAATGAAATAATATTTAAAAAAATAAAGTTCCCTCCTCCCAATTTTTTCGAAGCATTTTGATTGAAGTCAGGAGTATATTTCCCTAGTTATTACATCTAAAAAAAAATAAAGAATTTTATAATTTAGTTCTTTTTCATATTGTTTACAATCGTAAACTTTCATTTAATTTCAATCGCCCCGGATAAAATAATCAAGAATCAATTTCGAACAGAATTTTTCGGTGAAAATACTTTAGATGTGAAATATGTTTTGCCGTTTTCTAAAAATCGTTGCTTTTCATTCTATTGGAATCCAAAATAATATGATATAGTGGTCATCTGTACTTGCATTTTGTAAATATGTATGTTATGTTTTAAATCTGTTGTAAAAATATGTTATGTATGTATGTAAATGTTATGTTTTAATAAATATATGGAAAATGGTAATGCATTTTTAATTATTGAGGATTAATACTGTTTTTGTTTTAATGTTTGTTCTTCGGTCTAATACTCTCATTTGCTCCAAATTTTTACTTTCAATTGGACACACGTTTTCTCGTGGTAAAATTATTACCAATGTTTACATAATTTCATTTATGCTTCGATTTCATCAAGTTCATTTATGAATAAATAAATAAGCGCTCCAATGAATGATAGAGTACTAACGCTTATATAATATTAATAACTTTTTGGGGGGATATTTTATTGCTAATTTTAAAATTTCTTCCGATTTTAATCAAGTAAATTTTTATGTTTATACGATAAATATAAACTATCAGAACATATTATTCGGTAAATATTATATTAAAGAGTTGTAACAATCTGTGCTATTTCTAATTTATATACAACATTGTTGTATACTCTGTAATATGCGTTTTAACCGATTTATTTTATCTTGTAAGTCAAGGGTGTCAAACTCAAAGCCTAACTTGGGTCATACAAACAAGGTTTAACTTTAGATGGGCAGAAACAAAAATCAGAATTTATAGAAACGCAGGTTTATTTCGAATACGACATTTTCATAAACATATATAAAAGAACGAAAAAAGTGCATTGTTTACGTCCTAGTACTTTCACATATCTTCTCGGCTATTATCTTTCCCATTTCGAGAGAAATTTTTAAAAATTTTGCTATATGTTATTGTGTTGATACTATATTGGCCGGATTGCAAAATTGCTTGTTGCAGACCGCGAGTTTGACACCCCTGTTGTAAGTCGTCACTTTTAAGGCTCCATCTTTTTTGAATGTTTGCCCGCAACTTATACAAATCCACACCGTTCATCGGATCGTTCGAAAATTTTGCTAGAAACTTCGCTGATGTTTGAAAGGAGCCATAAGCATATTTCCGGGAGATAAAACCAAATCTATTTTGCGTACTTTTTTAAAATAAAAATAGCTTTTTACAAGAGCCTTGTTTTTTAAATGTGTTTCAATGTGGGAAATTTCTCCCAAATGCCGTGATTTGCAGCCAGTAATGGAAAATTAATTGGTTCCCGCTCGTGTATAGTTATTTAGCAACGCTTAAGAACGAATCTTGTGGAAATGCGAACATTCACTCCCAAGGTGTTAGATTACGGAGGCGTAAAAGATAAATATATTCCGTTTCAGAAATCCTAATCTGGTATATTTATTTCAAGAGGTTAGGTTTATAAAAATGTTTCTGAATGCAATCGAAAGCTAAATGCCTTTTGAAATCAATAACTTTTTTAAAAAAAGTGTACAGTCACATGCATTTTCAGGAAATATCCTGCGAAGCGGGCTGGATATAGCTAGTTTTAGAGTTTTGTTCTCAAGATCTGAAATATATTTCTGATTTGATAGCAGAAATAAAATTTAATGATGTTTTTTTATCCTACATAATTTATAAATTATTGATAAGGAAATATGAACTCCATAATACGTGGTGCTGTTGGGGATTGAATACATTTGAAACATTTCTATATTTGCTAAAACAATTGTTTTCATAACGAGAAGATGTGGGAAATCAGTTGCTGGAGGTTTACTATAAATTGCTTAAGGAATTGTATCAAGGATGCCTTTGTTTATCCTTCATATCTGAATTACGTCCACTGACATTTTTTAAAAATAAAAACCTTAACCATGTGTATTATATTTTATGAATGTACCTGTATTTCTTAAGTGCAATTTCTTTCGCATGGTGATTCTCAAAAATGTTAGATGTGTCTGACCTGTTTAGTGTCTACAACAATGTAATACATTTTTCTTCTAAATTTGTTTCGTTTACCAAAGTTTTTTTGGTTTGTGTATAAGTTGCCTCACTTAATATATATTTTAGGAAATCCAATTAATTTGCACTATTTCAATGCCAAGGCGTTATATATTATAAAAGCAATCGGCTTCAGGCGAATGAAATTGGTATTTTCCGGTTTTTCTGTAAAAACAATTTTAGTCTTTGAGAAAACATCCTACTTAAAAAAAAAACGTTTGAATTAAACTATCATAAAAAAATTACAATTATGTTTAGAAAAATGTTATGAGATTGAAGTTTATCCAAAAAACAAATTTCTTCATATGCAAGAAATCGTTCTGAAATGATTGACATTTTGATATGGTAACTGAAGACTATTGTAAAAATTTGTTTCTTGTTTGCAGTCGAAAATGTGCTTCAGTGTTGAAATATATATCTTCTCCCTTATTCTATTAACTATTCTGAAAGTTTCTGCTCATCAAGCATTGGCTTATGAATGAGTGATGACATTCATTGTCATTCTTTTGAGTTAAATGTTGATTCACTCCCTAACAGCACTTAAAAGTGCCCCATACGTTGATTTCCATCAAATCATTTCATGGGGGAGGGGGGGGCAAAATTTCTCTGGGAGTATGTGCAGTTGTGGATATGCTACTCACGACTACTCCAAAATACGCTTCAATGCACCTGCTGCCTAATTTGTCGGGGAAAAAATTGAAGCGATTTTGGCAGAGCACACAAACGAAGAATATATATGCGTCGCTAACGAGCTTAGGTATTGCGTCCATCCATGATCTCATTTGCGTGATCATCGAACTCCCTTTGTCCTTCTACAAATTAAATTTCACTCCAAGTTTGTGGAATTCCCATGTCACGTGTAAATCTCACTGATTAACCTAATCATTTTCCCTTCTTATTTGCTTTATGACGAGGGCTTGCCATATAAAGCAGACGCGTTGTTTTAAGGTAGTGATGTCTTGTAGAATATTGATTTCTCCCTGTGATTTGATTTTGAATATGGCTTTATTATAATTTATAACTTCAATGTTACATAACATTTTTTTTTATCACTTAAGGTATCCCACTACCCTAAAATGGTGAATTTAGCCAAAAATTTATAATTTTTTTATGATTTTATTTCATAGGCCATCTTATTAGTTTTATTAAAATACCAAGTGTATTATTTTCCGTTCACTAGAACAAAAACCGCAAGTGTTTAAGTAATAGCAGATGCCACTACTTTAAGCAAGATGTCATACTTTGAACCGCGTTTTACTCGAGATGTGTTCTTTTGAAAATGCTCAAACCGAGTCAGCGATTGCTAAAAAAGTTTTGAAAATAATTAACTTTTTGAATTTTGTGTGTATGTTCTGTATAATACAGAAGTGTTTTAAACTTCAGATTGGTCAATCACTGCTTTATTACAAAATTTACACTTGCTTATGTGAATATAATCACTGTTTCTTCGAGCAATTTCATATAATAACTAAGATAACGTTCTGTAGTTTTTGTAAAAATTAAAATATCTCTTTTCCTGAAGGTCATTTCAAAAATGAATTATATAGCAACACATCAGAATTGAAAATTTGTCCATAAACGTTTGGTACAGAATGGGCCGCGTTTGTTAATTTTTGTAAATTTTTACCAATTTTTCCCATTTTAGTAATAATTTCTTTTTCCATTCTTAATTTTAGTAAATTTTTCTTAGAATGTACTAAGCAAATCTAAAAAGAACAACGAAAAAAAACCCCCCATACCTCCGGTTTTTTTTATATAAAAAGTTGTCGCAAGTAGTCGGATACCTTAAGACATTACTTTTGCTGATGGATACACTCATCATTTGATTGCTTTACGGAATGAAGTAGTTGTTAAAATACTTGAATAATAGTATCCAACGTTTATTCTGCAAATTTTTTGTTCCTATAATCACTCAGATGTTGAAAACGATCTTCTGATAAATGATAATATCTGGAGAAAAAAATACATGCTAAAATTAAATACACATTAAGTTCAGCTAGTGTGTTTTCACAGTTCTTTTCCCCGACTGAAAAAAACAAGCATATTTAGAATAATTACAAAAGTTGCCAACTTAAGAAACATAACTTTAACTGCAAACGATTGCATGTCAGCATATAAATTAAGTAATTAGATAAATTACGAGTTACATGAATTATTGAACTGAAGCAGACGATATAATAATATGGAAGAGAATTTTCAATCTAGGCAATATTGACACAGACCACTGTATAATTTAAATATTCAATTTAAAATTAGTTCAAAATGATGAAAATAAATTTAAATAGAACTAAATATTTTACGATTCGAAACAATATTTTTCAATTAATTATTAATTGTTTGCGAATTAATTTTGTATTTTCTTATAATTTTTTGGTAGTTATTATACATATTTATAATGTATTCTTCTAAATAAATTGTTTGCTATTATTGTCAACTGATAACTATTTAAGTAACTGATCTGTAAAATGGAGTTTTTGAAAGTATAATAATTCCACATTTCAAGTTTTCTTTTGGAGTTAAGTGTCTACGGTTGGATGATTTCTTTGTATTTTTAAGGTTTGATTAAAATATTGTATTTAATTAGTTTACGGATTAACTTTATTAATTGAATTTCTAAATTTCTACAAAAGTGCACCTTAATCTGAAATTTAATTTGATTTTGCAGTTCGTTTTTTTGCATAAAATTCTAATATTATATAAGGAATGAATTTAAGCATTCGTTTAATTATATGAATTACTCGCTGGATAGTTTTATCATAATCGAACTTAAGAGTGAATTTTTTAAAATTATTTTTAAATAGAATTAAAATAAAAAAAATATTTTCTATTTATACACAAGTTTTTAATAAGCATTAATTTTCATAGTCAATATTCATTCGAACGTTGTTCAGTTATTAAATTCAGAAGAAAAATAACTTTTTTTCTTCTTTTAAGACTCTGTTGTACTGAAATTATAAGCTGTTTTTAAATACAGTGGGTACAAAAAGTATTTGCACACATACATTTTTGTTCACAATTTATAAGAAAATGCATTAAGAAATACAAAAATTGGCATTTTAAAAATAAAATAAGCCTATTCATTTAAATTAATTACAAAAAATACAATAATATAAATAATAAACATTTTTTGCAACAATATTAAAATATCTTATGTCAAAAAAGTATTTGCACACTCAACTCAACTTTAGCAAATTTGCATTTTTTTGCTAATTATTTGACAGTCATCCCGCAGTAAATAACATACGTGAGACGACTATAAAAGGAGGTATTGGCGAAACTTTATCAGTTGATTGTCGATTTCAAATTGTAATGGCACCTAAGAAATCTGAATTGCCGATTTCGTTGCGAGAAAAAATTGTTTCTCTACGTGAAAATGGCCTAAGTTATCGAGAAATAGGTAAAAAAATAAATGTTTACTTCTCTACTGTTCGGTATGTTATAAAACGTCATAAAGAAAGAGGATCTATATCAAATAACTTGCGCTCTGGACGCCCAAAGAAACTTTCACTGCGAAATAAGCGAAAAATCATAAGAGAAGCATCGAAAAATCCATTTGTTAGTGCAATTACATTAGCCAATGATGTCGCTTCAACATCTGGAGTTCAAATCTGTGCCCAACGTGTTCGAAAGGTCCTGCATGATGCACAAATTTATGGGAGATCTCCAAGGAAAAAACCTCTCATAACTGAACGAAATAGACTGAAGAGACTTGAATTTGCTAAGAAATATATCAATAAGCCAATTGATTTCTGGAAAAATGTCATATTCTCCGACGAGAGTAAGTTCAATATCTTTAAATCAGATGGCAGGATATTAATTTGGAGAAAACCCTGTACTGCTTTTTATAATAAAAATGTGTTACCTACAGTTAAACATGGAGGAGGTTCTGTTATGATTTGGGGGTGCATGGCTAGCAAAGGAGTTGGTAATTTGTGTTTCATTGATGGGAATACGACAGCTCGAACCCATATTGATGTGTTGCCACAAAGTTCAATAAAATTGGGTATCAGTAATTCGTACTATTTTCAGCAAGACAATGATCCCAAGCACACTGCCGGTATAACACGTATGTGGTTGCTTTAGCATGTACCCAGAAAACTTGCCACTCCACCACAATCACCAGACTTAAATCCTTTGGAAAATTTGTGGAATTCTGTGGATTTAAAAATAAGAAAAAGGAAGATTTCAAGCAAATCTGCCCTTAAACAATCCCTTATTGAAGAGTGGTCGAATACTGATTCTACTGTTACAGAAAATTTAATTAAATCAATGCCAGCAAGATTACAAGCAGTAATAGATGCTAAAGGAATGCATACTAAATATTAGTTATTTGAAATTTGCTTATATATTTTATTTCTTTTGTATTCATGCAGGTGTGCAAATACTTTTTTGACAAGAGATATTTTAATTTTGTTACAAAAAAGCATTGTTATTTATATTATTGTAATTTTTCTGTTTGTTTTGGATGATTAAACTTATTCTGATTTGGCAATACCAATTTTTTTTATTTCTTAATGCTTCTTTTTATGAATTGCAAACAAAAATGTAGGTGTGCAAATATATATATATATACTTTTTTTACCCACTGTATATTTTAAAATGGGGCTCTCTTTATTTACTACATTTCCCTTTTAGCAATTTATAATAAATATTTCATAAATATTTAAAGGTTCTTTTTTTGTACCGAATATAAAAATCTTCCTTGCGTAATATTTTTTTTTTCTTTAACTGCGTTTTCTTTCATTCTTTTCATCGCAAGGTGATTATTCATGTAAAAAAACACACGTTGGTTCCTAATATCTTGTCTCTAAACAACATATCAACTCAATTGTTTTAGACTTTTTACCTTTTTCCTGATTATTTTCACAATACTTACTGTCATCTAATTTAAACTATATTTCTAATATTACCCCTACCACATCCATCAAGCCGTGTTACCATCCTAATCTACTCAGCATGCCTTTTCCTTTCATTATCTTCCAAATTCACCGCCCTATCATCTTAAACTCAGTCATCAATTCGTGTGCTTGATACTCCCGCTTCCACATCTAATAGTCTATGTTCCTCCTGTTTCATCTATTACTTCTTGAGCTTTAAATCATAATACAGAAGGTCGGAATATATAAAGTGTGCTTTACATAAAATTTCTCTCTGTTATACAATGTAAGTTGATCGAAATAAAAATGGCATCTACTTTCCGAAGGAAAAGTTCATTTATACAATACAACATTAGACGACGAGGATATGATTTTTTTTTTATAGTTTAAGTATGTTCACAGAAAAAGGAGGCCCAGAGACTAGCTTCTTGCATATATTATATTGACCAGGAATATATATAGGAATAAAAAATAATTTAAATTTCACGTTTAAATCTCATGATTAAATCTCATGTTACAGTTAATTTCACGTTTATACTATTTTTACCTACTTTTTTCACGCGAATCATTATTTTGACTTATTCATTGTAACACTTTAATGTCATTTTATTGAGTTTTATTTTTTAAATAGGCTTAACATTGTGTTCATCACCTATTTTGAATACGCTTTTTAAAATTTTACTTATTTTAAGCGATTATTTGGCGCAGCATAACCCTTTTTGGATCTTGTGCCATAACATTTGATTTCTGATTCTCTCGTATTTGTAACTTTAAATAGTTAAATTCAAATTTTTATTTTTATCGTTTACTTTTTAGATTCATATAACTTCTGTTTCCTAAAGTTCCTAGATGCTTTAATCTGAACTCTTCAGAATATGAATAAGAAATATGTGTACTTTTCCGTTTCGCCGGCGTAGGTGACAAAATCGCCAAAAACGATACAACCGACGCCAAACTGAATATCCCCGCTGGTAACCTTTTGCAACCACATTTTCAAAACAAAGAGTGGTCTTTCTTATCTGTAAGCTCTTTTTCATAATACAGCAAAAATGGATAAAAAAAACAACCCAAAGAGCATTAGAATTTATTTACAATTTTTTTTACAATTTTGTGTTGTCGCCAGTAAAGCCTGCTTGGCGAGATTTGCGCCGGCAAAACGGAACTGTACCGAAATATGTATAATTACTACACTGACTATTGTCCCCTTTTTAACCGTTTGTTAAATAAAAGTTTATTTATCCTGTTCAGAATTTTTAAAAATTCTTATCTTACTCGTATAAATAACTTTCTATTTGTTTGAGTGTTATTTTTCGTAAGAAGGTAGGTGCACCACGGAATAAGCCGATTTAATTGCTTAGGCACTGCCATTGCAATGAATTTCACAAATGAATTCGCAATTCATTCCAAAAAGTAAAAACCTTGGAATCTCCACTCTGCCTGTATTATTGATGCATTGCGATTTCGGCAATGGGGATGTATTGGTGCCTACCGAAAGATTGGAGCACCTCTATCTCCTGTGCTTATTTTTATTTGTCTTGCGTTCTCAAATAGTGACGCTCCCGGATTCTGTCAGAGAAGTGTCATCCGGACACTAATGAGAATCCAAGTGTACCGTATGTCTGTCATGGAGATTTCGACACAACAGCCGCCGACTACATTCGTAGGAGTCGGGGTGCGTTAAATTTAATGAGCGGGATCATTCACATACTTGAGGAGGTTTTTAGAAATTGCCACGGGAATCATTTTGCTTAATTTAATGTTGTGAAGTGAATCTCATAAATAGGTAAGCAGACTTAATTTATTTTTATTAATATACTTACATTGAGCGTCGGTTTAATATCCCCCCTCCCTGGTTATGAAGGTTAAGAGTTGAGAGCAAGGGGCTTGGGGGATAAGATATTTTTTTAATAAACGATGTGATGTTAGTGTATTTTTTGAATTAATGTAGGAATGAGTATGAAAATTTGATTTTTGTACATATTTATTTTCATTTCAACGTTGAACTAATTAAATTAATTTATTCCTTGTTATATAAAATTTATTTTTTTCGTAGAAAGACGATATTTAAAGTTCTTGATTAGTTATTTTTGTTAGACTTTAAAGGGATTCTATAAGTAATTCATTAAAAAAAAATTGTAAAATGGGTTGAAATTTGTCAAGTTATATATATTCAATTTTATTTCATTTGCCGATGTTGTATGTTTAAGATGTTTCAAATATGTTTGATTTGTGTTGACTTTGTGAAACCTTGGCTTGTAGCGCTCTTTAGAAAAGAGGGCGCCGCTGTGGAGAATAAACTGGTTTTTCCATTGAGCCGGAAAAAGGAGTGGTATGTAGTAACGTGGTGGAGATGTCTGTAGTTTTCCTAAGGCTCTATATCGTGTATAAAGTGAAAGAAAGAGTTGTGTGTTTTAAACAATAATGTTTCGGAAATTCGGTTAAGGGCAGTAATGTTGTAAATCAACTACATGACATCCTAACAACTTGAATAAGGATTTAAATGTTAACTTTTTAAGCAATGGATTTATTTGAAATTGTATGTTAAAACCGTTGTAAAATATAGAAAAAATGATATTCGTATTGGATAGCAAAATCATCTGATATATTTAGTAGCTTTCTTCAAGCTCAGTATCTTTCATCTCTAGTATTTAAATTTCATAAAACTTTTTGCATAAAAAATTTTCTACATTGCAGCATTCCCTTTTATCACGAATTGTTATCTCTCTCTCTCTCTTTAAATCTTTACTGGAGAATATTTATTTTTGGAGTATAAATATGTTTGACATCATCTGTATTTATCTCATTTAAAATATTATTAAAATCGGAGATTATTATATAATATACGGGTCCCAAAATTTTCTAAATGGTATTAGTCTCTTTGTGTTATCTATGAGGAAACATAATTTTATTTCTTGGAAAGCCAGCTTTTGTTTAAAAATCTTCTCGTTTTTATATTTTTGATCCTTTTTATTATCAAGAACATAAAATTCTGCCTGCAAGATGAAATTAGGTAATTAAGTGTCTGTTCTTTCTCATTAGTTATAGTACAAAATACGGTTATACTTATTGCTATTATTTTAAAATACATTTGTTTTTCTATGATTTGTTGGAAGTCTTAGAGTAGCTGCTGCAAGAAAGGTCAAAGACATTACTACAGGACCGGTACTTAAAATGTATTGATTTTATGCTTTCCTATCTACCCTATATACTTTTTTTTTACTCATCTCCTTTTATATTTCTTCTACAATAAAAGCAAGAAATCGCGAAGAAGTATCCATGAGAAAAAGTAAAAAGCCCACTTTGATCCGTCAGCTGTGCCGAGTTTCTTACAGAAAATTGAAAATCCTCTACGACGACGTTTGAATGATATTGATTGCGTTCAAAAGTACACGACTTTCCATTCCTCCTTCCCTTGCTTTAATTTTCTTTTTCTACTCTGCAATCCTTTTCATTTCGATGTAATCTTTGATCAGTTTTTATTTGACTACTTATGTTCTTCACAAGATTGTACTGATAGTTTATCTGTAATTGGACAACATCATCAAGTAACAAGATTCTTATAAATTTCGAAACATTTCCAATTTGTGTAATGTAGCAGGAAGCGAAGCAGTAATAATTACATTTGCCACTTACTTTTTTTGTTTTCTTTTATTTAATTTATTTTTCTAGTGAATGTCAGAATTAGTTTCATTTGTGATTATGAATTTTATACGTTTTTGTTCTCCAGTTGGTACTCTCCTTTATCACTATGAAACTGTGTTAATTGTGCGTGTCACATTTTATAAACGGATTTTTCTAAAAAAAAATTTAATACATCTTTATTAATTTTTACATATTTTTTTTAAAGAAAAAGTTAATACTTCCTTTACAACATTATCAGTGGTGAAGCTTAACACTCAAAAGTAAAAACTTATTAAATGAATTATTATTTTCTGAATCTTACAAAGAAGTGTTTACTTAATCATTTGAAGCATGTATGCAATGACAGTTTTTAACCTGTATGTCATATGATTTACCTAAGCATAGTATTCGATAAGTTTTCTCGTTATTCAATTTAATTATTATAACAAGTAATTCAATTATTTAAGTTATAATCATTATTAATTTAATTTTTTGTAATTATTTATCTCCAATTTTTAAAAAAATTTAATACATTTTTTAACTTTTTAAATTTTTTTAAATGAACTTTTTTCAATAAAATTTCATTAATTTTTAGCATATGACGGTGATTGTTTTTTTTTTGTGACATTGTCATTTTGAAATTTAAATTCTGATAAATGTTTATAAAAATGACTTCAGTTCTTTTTTTCTTTTTAAATGTAAACTTGAGTCATTGATATAATAATCTGTAATGTGCATTCGTATATGACTTGATTTATTTCAAATAATCACAAATGGTAACTGTCAAATCTTTATCAGTATTCTTAGTATAGGTAGCTATTGATCATTCGTTTTATGTTATTTATTATTTTCTTTTAATTATAAACTTTGTGGCAATCTCTCTTTAGTTGCTCTTGTTTTTCTTTATTTTCCCGAAATTAAAATTTCTTCTGTCTATAGGTTATAATGGATAATATATATTAGTTTTGAAGTTTGTAAAAAATGTTTCGAATCATTTCCGTTTATTCGTCAAACCTTCTAACTTCAAACGTGCAATTTTTTTAAAACAGTACTAAATCGCTATTTTGTGTAACCAATATAATTCATATTTAGGAGATTTTTCGACAAATGTTTAAATATAATTGAAAGCTTTTATTTATAATTGTTTTATTCAAATTCATGAAGAAATTTGTAAACAAAAATTCGAAAATTGTTAATGTAATCACATTTTAAAGACCCGGTTTGCAGTGGTTTTAAAAATCAGATGCAAAATGATAATTGAAGCAAAGTTCAGATTTTCTAAGGAAATGTGTATTTGTTTTTCATTAAATGTTAATTAAAACATCGATGTTTTTTGAATGAAATCTATATTTTAAAGATGTATATTAAATGGTAGGAATATAGAAGTTATTTTTACAGCTTTCTAAATATCTACCCAATAGTAAAAATTAAATATTCTTCGTATGCGCATTATATACGATGCATATACTTTTTTTCTTTAATGTTTTTTAAATTATGGTTGCTCAATGTGCAGTGAGGTAGAAATTTCATTTCTGAAATCATTGCATTTTTCTTCATTATTAACTTTATTGGTTCATCTTTTTCTTTTTAAATAGAAAATGGTTTTTTCGATCATTTTATTTCGTTTCGTAAGTCTTCCTTTTTGTTATGGCTCTGGAAGTCTTGCGCTATTTCATTTCATTCTCTTGTTTAAAATAAATTTTTATTTTGGTTAGTGCTCATCCAATTAAATCGAAATGGATGGTATTATACGTAAAATATTATTATGTTAAATATATATAATATTTTATTGAGTTCTGTAGCATTAAAAACTTGTTTGCCTTAATACTTTTACATTTGGATTGAAATCGATATTTCGATCGTAAAAAAAAAAATTAAAATAAATAAAAATTGATCGAAAATTGATTGTCTGTTAATAAGAAGAAATTCTTAAATTACCGATCCCATTTCTGATAAAATTGTATAGCCTCTAATACTCTATTTCATTGAATTCTTGAAATGTTGTGTCCCTCCGCTCCAATAGCTATTTTAAATAGAATCAGGCTGTATTGCATTATTAGTACGAGGGAGAACGAAAATCAACTAGTGTTTTCTCTATCTTTTTCCCATTAGGGAATGGATAGAAAATAGGAACGAATAATCCGGAAGGAACCGGAGATGAAGTTGCATCCGAAGTAATTACCCCCGGACGAAACGTTTAATAACTGACTTCTTTACTTGCCCTGTAACTTCGAGTACAGCTTTACCATGTTTTATCTCTCATCTTTTCTTTCTTTCTTTTTTTTTAAGTTTGCGTTCTTACCCTCATGCAATGATATAAAAGGAAAGAATCGATTACAGTCGTATCGTATTACTCATGAAAGAATGAATTCGCATCAAGTTCGTGATCCTTTATTTATTCGATAAGAAAACGTAGGTTTGATGTCATGTAGATGGTAAATTTGGTTATGCAATGCCAAAGATCGTATAATCGGAATAGAAATAAGTCGTAAATGTCGTAACAATACCATTAGTATTCTTTTTAATGGCTCAGAGGTGGAATAAGTGACATGTCAAGGTATTCGTTATTTAAAGTAATTCGCCTAGTTCAGGGGTGGCCAACCTTTTTCGGAAGGGTGCGACTATCTGATAAAAAAAAATTGTGCGTGCCAGTTTCAACTTTTCCAACAAAAGATGTAGAAAAGGTACAAAAGTGTTCCTTATAGGCTTATTATGGGATTTTTACGCATATAGAAATTTTTTTATGCAAGTCTAATTAGTTTAAATTTAAAAACAATATAATAAATAAAGCAAAAGTACAAACTTAGGTTTTTATTGTCAATAAACTTTTTACAAGAAATGAGTAACTTGAAACATTTAATTCGTACTGCTTAATGTGGCTTTTGAATTTGCAGTTTTTTTTACCAAGTCATTAGGATTACCAAGTCAAGTCATATTAGGATTAGTTTTTGATGATGCTTACAAAGTTAGATGGTTTTAGGTGCAATATCATTTAATTTTGAGTGATATTTTGATTTATATTATGTTCATTATAGAAATTATTTGTTCACAAACATATGTTGATCCAAAATTATTACAATATCTTAATATCTTACAGCCAAATCGTGTAAGTTTGGATGGTACAAATTTCCAAAATTCAGTATAATTCGGATCGCTGAAAGTTGAAATAAATTCTTCACGTTTGCATTTCTGGGTAGTATGGTGTGATAGGTCAATAATTTCTCTCTCTCTCGATTTGGATATCAGGTGGGTAACAATTAGCGTCTTCCAGAGAACTTAAAAAGTGATTTGTGAAAAGATGAGTAATTTTTTTTATCATCTTGAAAATCATCAGAACTAGTACTAAATTAATCCTGCAAAATGGTTTTAAATTTTTAAATATATCATAGCTCGGAACATTATTAAATTTCATAAATCGTTCCTGCAATAATATGAAATGTATTAAACTTTTACTCCAAAATCGAGACCAAAAAAAAAAGCAAAAATTTATTCAGACAAAAAGATGTGCCCCAAGGGTAAAAATCAATATTTTCCCTGTAAATAATCTGCAATTTAAATTATTTAGATACCCCATAATACCGGTGGAAAAAGCTGAATCTTATAGCCAATCTTGATTCGTGAGTAGCTAGTACTCATAGGACAGCTTTCATTGTTTTCTTCCGGATATATTTTAAAACACAATCTCTCAAAAACCAACTAATTATAGAGTGCTCCTTTTGGAAAACCGGCGTACACGGTGGAGTGTTCTCTACATGACAATTTTCCCATTGTAATTCAATTAAGTGTATTAAAACATTTTTTTGAGGGTTTTATTCATTTCTGTATGGGGAGAACCGCATTTTAATAAAATTGTAAAAATATTTTTTTTTTGTTATATTATCGGTTTTTTTAAAAATTTTCAATAAGTCTTCGTGTGTTACTGCTGCAATTTCGCCGTGCCACACTGTAGGACGCGTGCCGCGGGTTGACCACCCCCGGCCTAGTTAGTCAAATTTAAAATAATTTCAACATTTTTTTTTTTTGCATAATTGATGTCTTGTCTATGAATTTCACGTTTTGTTCGAAAATTTCGTTAATATACGTGTCTTAAAAACGCTTCCTTTCAAATCTATAAAGCTTTAAAATTTTCTACGTTTTATTTCTTAGGATAATGTTCACACCAATCAATACTCGTGGCCGGAGTGTTGCGGGTTCGAGTCCTTTTGCCACTGAAGATACGCCTTGCATAGAGGGCCGATGTACGTTAAATCTGTCTAGGCTGAATGTCCTCCCGTGGGTGTAGTGTTGTCGTTTGGTAAGGGGGGGGGGCAAGCTCGATTGTCGTTCTCAACAGTTGACCATGGTTCAAAATTACGAGATCCGTCGCCATTAGTTCTTGTGTTGCTTGATAGTGCGACGTTAATGTAACTCTCGGTCACTTGAAAATTAGTGTAAGATCCTGTCATTTTCTTATTTTCTGCATGCTCTTACTTTTCTAGAATAATTCATATATGATATTCTTTCTTTTATTTATTCTTTTAGGAAAATTCAATATGGAGGCGTATCTAATTTAAGAATTATAATTTTCTTAAACTATTTAAAAATATTCTTCCTTTTTGTAAGCAAAATGACGGCAGTACATTGTTGCATCCGTTAATTTTTATCGCTTGTACATTTTTGCAAAAAGATTCAGTTTAAGAATATATTTTTTAAAAGGTGAATAGTGTAATATTATACTGATATGAAAAGAAATGTGCATAGATTTTCTTAATGCAAACTAAAATTTTAGTTCTTCGGAATAAAACTAAGTATATATATATTTTTGCATTTAGATAAATATTCTAGTCTGATATGTATACATTTTTAAGTAAGGATTAAATTGTTCTTTTTTAAAGCTGTTGAACTGTTTGGATAAATTTCTTTGAAGATGTTTTTAGTGTAGTTGAAAAGCTTTACGAATCATGTGATACATGTGTCGATCGTTTTGACTCGTGTCGATTCTATATTGGTGACTATATGAAAACACGGAGTTAAAAGGTTAAGTTACATTTTTGGTTGTTCATGTTTCCTTGTCGGCTTCTCTTATTCCTTATTTAATTGTGAGCTAGTTTCTTAACCTTTCATTTAAATTATGAACTTATGAATTGTTAAAAATAGATCATTTTTGACTGAAAAAGAAGGGAGAAAAACTGAAAGAATTACAAATGATGGCTGGGTTAATATATGAAAATTTTCTTGATTTAAAAAGGTACAAATGGATTCTTTTTCATGATTCGTATCCAATATTTTTTTAAGATTGGTTTAGAATTTGAAGATTATTTTCATATTCCACAAATTATATCTATTTCTTTTAATTTATTAATGCCTTCTTTTCTACCTATTTTCTTCTGGTTATTTTTCGTTGAAATATTTGAAATTAACGAAGCCTCCCAATAGTAACCAATGAAAAAGCTTCCTCTTGTTCTTATCTGCGGAGGAAAAGTTACGAAACTCACTCCTCAGTGCCACTGTTTTTCCCACAGGCGCGCGTTGTTACGCGGTTTATTGGGTGAAAAGAAAAGGCGTGTTTTCCACCTAAATATGGTTTTTCACTTTAAAAAAAAACAGGTGGGGGGATAAAATAATTAAATGAAAATAAAAAAAAAAATTAATCTCTAGATTTGCAATATAATAAAAAATAAATTATAACAACTTATCTGTTCTGCGATGTATCCTAAAACAAGGTTGAACACATAAACCAGGATCACATTCAGTGCATAAGTACAAAGAATTAAGACTTTTTAACACGGTGCGCAAAAATGACACCAAATGAAGAATAGAAGGAAAAAAAAAACCTTTCATACGCGAAAGAACAAGAAAAACTGCATAGCAATGAATTTCATCGTTCCTTGAATATACCCTTTCAAATCTCTTCCCCACCTCTTCTCCGAAATAAGTAAATTCTTTAGATGCAATGTCATGATATTGTATTCTAAAGACGTGGGACTAGTTTAAACAGAAAGTCCTCCTGTGGAATGACGAGTATACATTTGGGGCGGTGGTATTTATATAAGGCAGTAACAGGGGCCTCCGACAGGGATGATCACTTTGGTCTAGTGATATGTTACTTGCTTACGAATCGGAAGGTACCGCATTCTATCCTCCGAAAACTTCTGCCTCATTGGTGATCTTGACGCTTAACTCAAAAAAACGCAACCTTCGCACTCAGCTGTCGTGGCGCCATCTACCCGCTGCAAGAGCGACAAAGCCGCCAGACCCACATGACGCAGCAACCAAAGCCGTCAGACCCAATTGAAACAACAGAAACAACTCACACGGTCGCCATAACAAATATATCGTTCGTTTGCCTATCCACCAACTCACTGGGAGTGTGTTTTCTGGTGGGATCTATATAAGCCTGTAACAGCTTCCGGACTGAAATGATCATTTTGGTCCAGTGCTTTCTTACGGAACTGAAGGTTGCGAGTTCTATCCTCTTCACACTCTGGGGCAATAAAGGCACCAGCTCAGCAGGACTTGTATACACGCCCGCGGCACTTAAAGAGGTTAAAAAAAAATTGAGTTACTTTACAATTTAAGGAGTTGGATAACGATATTATTTTGTGTTATTTAAATATCCCTGCAATTAGAAAGTATATTCACCCCCTCCTTCCTATGCTTGAGAGATAATACTTATTCTCCTAAACAACCAATGCCGCAATGTGTTCAAATGATGAAATATTAACAATTATTTTGCTTATTGTAATACTACTCTCTAGTTTATGCATTTAAACTTTAAGAAAACAAGAAATATTAAGATAGAAAATATTTTATGGATAGCGAATATTCATCTAATACTAAAGCATCTTTATCATTCGATTGCATATTGTACTTACTAATTATCTGTACTTGTAATGAATTATTCCGTATAACGTATGTTTGGAGAATTGATTTGTATTTGTTAGCATATTTGAGAATCAATTATGTAAGCTTCATAACTGATTGTGGCTTTATTCGAGGCCAATAACAAAATCTGTTCTGAAAGGTTGAATGCTTTAAAAACTAAAATCCTTGTTTTACTTTTATTCCCTGAAAAATCAACTGAAGTAAATTGTTACGATATTAATTTCTTGTCAAGAAAATATTTCTGGAAAAAGTTTTGGCGAAGAATCTTATAATCCTATATAAATAAAGAATGTGTGCAAGTACTTTGATATTTTATTATATTCATTTAAAGTTAGGTTTTTTAAAAAAAATCCTGCAATGAAATTAGTGTCGAGCGTAAAGATAAAAGAACTTCTTGCATTAAAAGTGACTTTTAATTACATGCATTTTTTGTGTTGTTTCAAAAACAGTAAGAAGAGACAGATTGGATTTCTTGAATATCCGCTGAATGTAATTAAATGGCGAGGAAGGTTCTACTCTTTTTTTATTTCAAGTACATTTTAACCGTTTATTTCTCTCTTTATTTATTTTTTAAAACGATAGCATCCTTTTTTTGCCGAATAAAAACTAAGCTATGGACATTAGTATTTAAATCTTCAGCTCACTCTGACGAATCTAAAAATTGTAATAGAGAAAATATATATTGTAGCAATGTGCTTTTTATAATAATTTTAAAAATTCGACTTTTTAATTAGAATGTTTGATATAGTTGAATTTTTCGCGTAGAATTTGCAAAGAAAAATGTTAGAAATACAGAAAAACATTAAATATTTATAAAAACATTTTTCTTTTATTAATGAAGGAAAATACTTAGATCTCTGAATGAAAGTTCGTATTTAGCATAACCCTGCTTTGGCCAACCAAGTCGATAAAAATGAGATCTGAAACAAGTAGTGTGATTGGTCTATAAGAGAAGCATTTGTCAGAAAATTTTACACCATTAATAGAATTTGTTCTCCAACCATTTGAACATATCTCACGAGCAGGTAATATTGGTAATAAGAGGTGTTTTACCTTTCTGTGTCCATTAAAATTTCGGCAATCGAAAGATTTAAATTATCTCATTACAGTTCGAAGGTAATTGATTGGAACTGCTAATACTAGCAATTTTATATAAAACACTCCTGAGCTATGGTTTCATACTGTAAGACGAGTATGTCCGAAGTAGCATACTTGACCGTTATGCATCGATACTTTGGAATAGGGTCAGAAAAAAATAGCAATTTACCATTCATTGATGTTGTTCCACTTTGGTTGGAATGTTTCAGATGTGAGATTTCAGCGATTGTTGATATCGCGTTCTCTGTGGATAGTCTAATAAATTTTAATGATGATAGTGGAATACTGCTAACAGAATATTGACTTGAATAAATGTTAGCTTTTATACTTTTTTTCATAATCACAGTTATAATGTGAAGTGACACTGTTTGAACCTACGTGAAGTTATTTCTGTTAGATGGATGTCGATGAAACGTGGTATACACGTCACGAAATGTATCAGTGGGCATTCCATTTGCGTCAAGCACATGTTCAAAGCATGTTACAGCGCTGGGGGCGGCAACCTTTTAGCTGTGGTGTGCCAAACCAATCTACCAATAGGATTCAGTGTGCTACACAGTAGGACATTTTTGAAACAATTCGATTCCCGCGATAATACATGTAGAGTTAGAGAATAGAGGTCACACAATAATACAGGTTTGTAGTTTTATTATTAATTTAGCATCATTTAAAGATATTTCTTGGTATAAAAATAAACAGTATAAAGTATAACTATTTCTTCAACAAAATATTAAAATTGTAAGTATTTTAAGGAATTTAAACATTATTTATTAAAATAAGAAATAAACGTAAAACTTAAGCATTTTCCTTTATTACAGTTAAGCAGAAAGATAAATAAAAAATTTTATGCTTCAATAGTGCTTGTACCTCTCCTAGTTTCATATCACAAACTCAGACACATAATTTGTGACTCAATTTGGCACGATTTTGAGCTTTCAGTTGTTAAACAATTTCTTTGTGGACTCGAAATATTTTTCACACTAGGAAAGATTTTTTACTTAGATACGTAGAAACAAAAGTGGAAAGCAGATTACATGCAATTTTCTCTCTTCAAACAGTTAAAATTTCTCCAGCAATGACATTCAATAATTTACAAAGTAACTGTAAATTTATCTTTAGGGTTTTCTTTCAGATTTTTTCACAACTCCCTAAAGGTTCATAATTCCAAAGATGATTGTCAAATAAGGTTCGTTGCAAATTTTTTAAGTATTGCAGAGTGCCATTAAGGACTGTACCTCGTGCCACGTATGGCACGCGTGTCATAGGTTGCCGACCCCTGTTATAGAGTGTTCGTGAAGGGTTTCTCGTTCAATTGCTGCAACCTAACGCGTATCTTTGCTTTTGTTTCAAGTATAGTCCACATTTTTCCTGTACAGACATGATCTTTCAGTAATTTAAACCTGGGGAACGAAAAAATCAGGCAGTCGAAAAACTAATCAAAATTATTCGATCGTTTCGAAAATGAGCATGGAGCAGTGTCGTCAATCATAGCAAACTCATATATGTAGCTTTTGATATCATTACTACTGTGAATATTCTACTTGCATTCTTTTGCAGTATTCTTACCAATTGCTTAGCATTAAGCTAGAATATTGTATTATTAGTGATTAATATACATATATGTTATGAAAATATTGAGAAATGTTCACAATCTTTCACTTTTATAACTAGTATGAGTGGGAATATTTAGTTTTAAATTTTAAGAGGTATTTCAAATAAGTTTGGCATCTTTTTTTATTTTCATTCATTTCTTTATCAAAAATGTACAGGTAATCCTTGCAGCGTTTTTAACCATTACTAATAATGGGATTCCATGCGATAATTGTATTAATTATCAGTTTTGCTCAGTTGTAGTCGATTTATCTGATTTTCAATAGCGTTCTTATTTTAAAGAACTTTTGAAAATAAATATAGCAGGGAACTTTTATTTATAGATTTTAAAGTGTGTTTGCTTTAAGTCGGTCTAACATTAATTATTTTTAAATTCTTCTTATTCAAAGGATTATTATTATGCCTGGAGAATCCTGCATAAATTTTCCTCTTTTGTTGTACTTATCTTTTGTCTTTTAAATAACAGTGTGTTTATTTATTCTTATTGCTTATCATTCTACTGCAAAAGCCCTTTACATAATGTAAATTTCGGAAGACTGTTTTCCCCTATATATATTATCCCCCCCCCCCAATCGCTTTATCTTTTTTAGTGTCTTCGTTCTGTATTTCCTGTCTGAGATTTTATGAATGTTTTTTCCATATGCATCACTTGCATATAATATCGAAATAGTCTCGGAAGAAGTGGGCATCATATTTACTAAGATCATTGGAAAGCTTCCATTTCTTATTTGCTTGGGAGGGGGGGGGAGAGAAGAAATAAAGTCGTTTCAACTCTTGAGATTTTTCTCTTTTCTGTTAAAACTCTTCAAACTAAAATATACACTTAAATATACACTTATACCACATATAAAAAGTTTCATATGTAATATCTGTTTTGAAATTTTGAGTTACATTTCCCCCTGTTTTTAAGAATATATTTTCTTTATCTTCCCCTCCCACTTTCAAAGATTTTTTTTTTTTTTCGTGGGAGAGAAAGTGCATCCGTATACCTCTTCTTGCTTTTAAGCTTATTTATTTGCTTTGTTTTGTTATTTTTTATTTTTGGTGACATTTCAGTTTTTTGTTTTGTTTTTGCTTCTTTTTTTTCTCTGTTTTCAAGTGCGTAAAAATGTGATGTTGGAAAGTAAACAAAATAATAAGTAAGATGGGTTTTTTGATTTTTTTAAAAAGGAATCGACAAAAAGGGATTTAGTTTTTCGTATTAATAATATATACTAAAAGAAACTACTGTATGTTTCATGCCTCGTTTATTTGGGTTTAATCCTTTTAAATATATTTTACCGTTGGTTTATTCTTAGATCGCTTTATAAGAAAGTGTAGATAAATGTGCATTCACATTTTACGTATAAGAATGTGCGAATTTTCGAGTTTTTGCTTATTTTTAATTATATTTTTTGTGCGTTTCATTGTTATTTCGTTCTTATAGACACTCTATTTATTTCTTTTAAACAGACTTTTAGGATTTAATTTATTTTCAATAAAGAAATTTGCTTCAGAACGGGGAGCAGTAGATTTTCTACGGAAATTCCAAATACGTCAGTTTGCGTTACTTTTGTATTTTCACAATTTAAATATTGAAAATCTGGTGATTCGTATTTATGACCTCTAGCCTTTGTGATGTGAATTGGTAAAGATTTTGTAATTGTTTTTAGAAATTTACTTGTTCCTTTCATTACTATGAAAGGAAGAATAGTGGGCATTGTAGAGTCGCTGGTTCGAGCCCTCATGCCACTGAAAACCAGCCCTGTAGTGGGACTAATACACCTTGTTATGGCTCAAAACATTTACTTTGGTCTGGTGTGGAAGTTTGGAGAGTGGAGTACCCGCTCAGGGTGTTGTCCTCATCACACGCCTGAAATTCAAAATTACGAGATCCGTCGTCAATAGCCCTCTGGTTACTTTAGAATGCGACGTTAATATAAACTCCCTCGTTGTGATGTTGTTGGCGTATCCTTCCCGAAGGGAAGGAAATAAAGTTGCCAGAGCCTGAGACAGGTTGGACTTCTACACGATAAATAGTGACACCACCTACGTATCTCCACCTGCACAATCTAGGCATAGACTAGAGGGGAGGGAAATATTCTCCAGCACCCTGCACTTGTGGTTTCTGCTGCGACCTCCCACAAGACTTTCGGACCCACTGATTTAAAGAGCACGTGCTCCATATGTACTCGGAGGGTATTTGGGACATCGGGCATCGAACTCAGGCCCTCCTGTCTGAAATCCGATGCTCTAACCACTAGGCTACCCACGCCCCCAACTCCCTCTTTCATAATAATGAAATATCGAATAATGTTATGTTCCATAAGTGTTGGTGTTTTAGTCATTCTATTGTTAAAACATTTCCATTAAATATTTTATATTTATGAGTTAATATAATAAAAAAGTTTCGAACCATTTTTTTTATTTCTTGTAACTTTTTAATATTTTTTATTTATTAAATATGTAAAATACTTTTTGCAAATGCTGTTAAATGAAAACCCTACACATCAAACATAATTTACCAAAAAAAGTCAAGGAGGAAAACATTTTTGTTTTGTTTTGTTTTTGGAAGTAACGAATTCTTTAAAAAATGTTTCTTGTCAAATCATGCTTTCCTAAACTATTTATTTAAGCCCGCGGATGAGTCAAGTGTCTAGGAAATACGGGAAAAGAGAAAGAAAAAAAACCTTCTGGCTTTCAGTAGGAGTTAAAGTATCTGTTTTGTGGTCACGATTTTGAAAAGAGTACGTGATCCCCACAAAAACAGCACCCATGCGTCATCTTCATCCTCCTTCTATCGTTTATTATATCCTTTCGCACATTTTTTTTTTAATGTTTGCTTTCACTTACTTTACAAACGTTACTTTACACGACGTTGTCAGCAAGATGATTTGTCACCTTACGTATCTCAGCCAAATTTCTCTTTCGGAATATGTTCTAGCTCGAGACTGGAAAATATTGAACCGTCTTTGCGTAATGTTTCAAGACCTCCGAAGCAATAGATTATCAGTCGTTTTGCATTCGTAATGTTTTTTTCCCTCAAGACATTTGAGAATTTAATATTTTTTTATTTCTTGAATAAAATGACAGACGCTTGTATCCCTTCCACCGATTGTAGACCAGGTGTAAAATTTTGAATGTACGTCTACTTGTCTGGAATTGAAAAGTGGAGATTTTGAGATTTGCATATTCTTGAAAACAATATATCTTTTTACGACCTAATGCGTAAATTTGATGGCTGCCTCGTGAAGTTGGAAACTTTTTTTTTTAAAGAAAAATATTCATTTCTCTTGCTTGTTTGTAAAAATGCTCAGTCCTTTTATATTTACTTTATCCTTTAAAAAAATTTTCTCCCCAGCAAGTCATACACTGAATATGTATGTGTGTTGTTAAAGTGTAATGCAGATGTTGTTCAGTTTAGGATCTACGCTTGAGCATTTAATTATTTGTAATTGAACTATATATATTTGTTTCATCAATATTAGTGCATTGTTTTAAGTACCATCTTTTAACATTCAAAAACAATATTTTGAAAATCAGTGTGTTCATTGTGTGGCCGCGGTAGCTTTAGTGGTTTTGGTTTGCCAACTCGTTACCTAGGTATCACGAGTTAGAGCCTTAGTGTAACTAAAGAACGCCGTGTAGAGGGATGATGCATGTTAAATCTGTCGAGGCTCAAAGTCCTTCCATTGGTGTGGTGTGGTAATTTGGAGAGTGGTGCTAGATCGGGTGTCCATCCTTGTTACTTAATCGAGACTCAAAATTACGAGTTCCGTCGCCAATAAGCTTTATATATTTTTCTCACAAAATTAGTGCCATTTTCTGGATGCTCTTGCTTTTCAAGAATAATATATATAGCCATTTCTCCTTTCATTTATATTTGTAGAACAGGAATATCAAACTTGCGTCTCGCAATGAACGTTTTTGCATCCCGGTCCATATATCCGCACACATTAATGTATAATAACATTTTTTAAAAATTCTTCCGAAAGTGGACAGACAATAGCAGAGAAGAGATGTCAAGTTTCAGGACGTAAACATTAAATTTTTTCTTGTTCTTTTATATTCGTTTTTTTATAATGTATTCGAAACAAACCTACGTTTCTATAGATATTGATTTTTTTTCCGCTGCCCACATAAACCTTCTTTGTTTGGCCCATGGTCTTTGAGTTTGACATCCCTGTTGAAGAAAAATTATATATGGAGGTGTATCTAATTTAAGTATTCTAATTTTCTTAAACTATTCAAAAATATTCTTGTTTGTAAACAAAATAACGACAGTACATTGTATAGATATTTCTTTGTTTAATCTGAATTTTTTGTTCTTTGGAATAAAACTAAGTAAATATTTTTGCAATTCGATAAATAATCTGGTTTCATATGAATATATTTTAAAGTAAGAATAAAATTTTTCTTCTTTAAAGCAGGTGAAACAGGATTATTAGGAACATACAAAAATATCTATATTTGTAATGAATTTCATCTTTGTATTAATTTTGATTTAAACCTTATTTGAAATAAAGTAAAATTTCATCGAAAATCCTGGATACATTTGTTGCATGAATGTTGGTCTTTATCCAAGTATCGAGTCTTGGATTCTAATATCCCTCTAATAATTGCTGGAATGTTGCTTATTTCACTTTGATTGACTTTCCGTGTCCTTTCGGAGGGCAAGAGATCGATTAAATGTGATTGGCACTGAAATTGGGAACCAAGAATTTCAGAATGGGCAAGGTAACCTAATTGACTCTCTGTAGCAATCTGATATAAGCATTCCTTAGTCGATGAACACGGAAATTCAATTTCTCACTTATCTTCGTGAGCGAAGCAAAAGTTTATGACGCATTAATCGTCATTTTTCGAAATTTGCGATAAATGCCTGATTACTGGTCTTTGGTTTTGGAGGTTTGGCCTTCGGATACTTGTTATCATTTTAGAGACGTCTATTAAATAGTTTCCAATTGTTGACTGAAATTAAATAATTTATTCTAATGTTTGATTGGTTTCAATGTTTCTACTGATTAAAATTGTCATTTTTCTTTATATTTTTTGTTCTTATTTTCTTGTTAAACAATAATCATTTAAATAGTTTAAGTATTTCAACAAATCAAGTAACAGATATTTAGTCGGGTGAATAAATTTTTTAATATTATTTTAAACTACTTTCATAATTTTTCATAATACTTCAACTACTTTCATTGAATGAGAAAGATTGAGCGGGATGTGGGATTGAATGTGTTCGGAAATTCTTTATTGAGATAATTTTACGAGTATATGTTTATTATAACATTTTAGATACAATTAAAGCAATTGAATTAAAAAGGCCAATGAAACAAGACGTCTTTTATCAAAATGTTATTAAATTCTTGTAGGACTGAAAAATATCTTTGTTCAAATATTCTCATTTACATTTAATTATTGTTATATTCGAGGTAACCATTTTTAGAAAAGGTTATTGAGCACTTTGATTTAATCAATAATGTGGAAGAAGTTGGTACTTCGTGCATTTTTATTTATATTGTACGTGATTAATAAAAAGTTAAGCATTAACTTTTTTATGTTCGAAAAAGCTTCGAAATATAATTTTTTAAGTATATTTACCGCATAAAGGTTTCATTATTAGAACCGAATTATCTTTTTTATATATGAAGGCCTTCTAAACATACAATGGTTTCAAATATCTCTGGTAGTTTATACAAGGGAAAAAAATCTATTAGAATCTTAACTGTTTCTGTTGAAACATTACTTGAATGCTTGCAGTATAACGTAAGTTTAAAAAAAAAAGAAAAAAAATCGAATCGAATCTGAATTTTATAACCGTGTTTTTTTCGAATGATATTTCGATAATTTAGGGTTGTAACATTTAATCCTCCAAAGATTATTCCATGTAAAATGAAAATGCCAATGTCATACCTTTTTAAAGTATTTCTAAAATTCAATATATATAATCTTCAGATAACTTAAGGGATACTTTCTCTTCTGAGTTTTAATTCAGTAATTAAACAATTTCCTCGTCTCGTACTTCTTTTGGCTATTTTCCTTTGTGTTATTGTGAGACGAGTGAATTTCTTGTCAGTGTTGAATAGTCTTATTTCCTTTCACTTAAAATTTCATTTCCTTTTGAATAGCAAACAGGTTGAAGAGTTACCAATCCCCATTTACTCTTTTAGGGATATCTGTTAAAAATACGTCTTCATAAAAAGGAAATGTAATTTTCCCGCCTCTCTTTTACCCAGCTCATTGTTATTTTAATACTCACACATGTTTACTTCCAGTGGGTATGGATGTATGGAATTTGAAATTGGATCTCATTGTGTCAAGACTGAGGAGGAATAGAATATTTGCAACCATTCAGAAAATACATAACACGCTTTGAAACCCCTTTGTGTTCAGTGCTCTTACATTATTATTAATACATTGTGTTTAGTGAAGAATGGTAAAATATTCTAAATCAGACGAAAAATTGTCAAGTTTTTCGCTTTGTCAAATTTATTTAGTAACGTGTACGTACTACTAAACTCGGTGGCGCAACAGCTCATGAGGGCCAAGCCTATTGTGCCCATCTCAATATACGTGACCATTGGGCGCTGAGGTACATGAGCAGATGTCCCAATCAGGTGGTCAGTCTGAAGCGAAAGCTCCAGTTTTTAGTCCTCAAGCAAGTTTGGTACTCATTTATGGACCCACTGAAGGGATGAAATGCTGAGTCGACCTTGCCCAGCACGAGGATAGAAACCCGGGCTTGTGGTGTGGAAGCACGATACGCTGCGCTCGGCCACTGGGCCTCAGTAAGGTACATGTACTGCATTTAAATTTTATAACATGTTATATGATAAAGATGGATATTGAGTCGATTTAATTTCATAACATTTAAATATTTGCATCCCCTCCCTCTTTTTTTTAAATACTTAAGGTTTATGAAACTGTTTTTAGGGAACTATTATTTTTGCATGTTTTGTTTCATTTCTTCTGTTGAATCAATTAATTCAATGGATTATCTATTATTTCGGGATGTGAGAAAAATTTTCGCAATTCAATGATTTATGTTCATTATCATTGTAATAATGACATAATAAAATGACATTTTTCCAAGCTTTCTTGAATAATCTAGAATCTACTTAGTGATTTAAGGGTTTTAAGTAATCAGCTTTTCGGATTTTACTCCGGATCATTTTATTTCTTGCATTGAAAACATTAAATTATGCTTAAATTCATTGAATCATTATTTTGATTGCCGTATTTTTATTTATTTTTTATTTGTTGTCGTTGTTATGAAGTCTCGTTTTTGTTTTGAATTTTATTAACTTTCTTCAACAGATTTTTGAAGAAAAATAAATATATATACTCGCGCGCGCGCGATATTAGTCTTTAACTTTCTTATGGGGATATGACCATGCTATCCAGTTATAAAAAAAAATGAATTTTTTTTTGTTTGGTATTTGTTTATACATTCGTTATTTTTTTAATTTTGTTTTGTTATTGATACGAAAAAAAGCTGAAGTGCACTTTTCTCACCAGAAAGAAAGGAGGAAACACTCTTATAATGGGTAATTCTACTTTAATAATAAAAAAATAAAAAAAATAACTCGAGGTATGTTTCAACCCCTCAAAGGGGGATGTCATGGCGTATACAAATATCAGTCTTTCCCCATCTGTCAAACTTCAAGCATCGCCCCTGTAAATACCCCCCCCCCTAAATGTATTCCATCTGCTTGTCTTTCAACCCATGTCAAATCACGCGCAATATGTTTTCGATGCTGGAAACGGTGGTTAATATGAATTTGATGAAACTCTCGAAAGATTTATGATGTGTGCTGTAAGGATAATATTTATGTTTATATAAAAGCTTCTTGTCGATGTATGCGTTTCTCGTTTGTGGTATTCATTCATACTTTAACCCGCATCTTAGATATTTTCCCGATATTTGTTAACATCCTTGTGGTTTGGGAAAGTTCGTTTGGGAGTTTCAGTTTCTTGATTTTCTTTTTCGAAACTTTTATTACATAATATGGGATAATAATGTGCATTTAGCTGTCCTTTTAATGTTCTTGTTCCATATATGTGATTCTGTAAAAAGAATTCTGATACATTTGAGCACAATGTATCATAACTTACGGAATAAATGGAAACATGTTTGCATTTTTTTCATTCGAAAGTGTTAACTAAATTAATATATTTGTAATTTGATACTCCTTGGAAGTAAATACGTAAAATATGTAAAAAGTGGAGGTGGTATCTATATAAGTAACTAACTGGGGCCTCCGGACTGAAGTGGTGGCCGCGGTAGCCAAGTGGTCAAGGCATCGTGTCATGAGTTCGAGCCCAGTACCACTGAAGACCCGCCTTGCAGGGGTACGATGCACGTTAAATCTGTCGAGAGCTCAAATGTCCTCCCGTTGGTGTGGTGTGGCAGTTAGGAGACGGGGGTGCCAGCTCAGGTGTCGTCCGCGTCGTTTGACCATGGTTCAAAATTTCGCTGTCCGTCTCCAAAAGCCCTCGTGTTGCTGAACAGTGCAACGTTAATACTCACTCACTGGACTAAAGTGATCATTTTGGTCTTGAGGTATGCCGTGCTTACGGAACAGACATTACAGAGAATGAATCCTCCTTCATATGTGACCCTGGGAAATTTGAACAAACACAATCTTCGCGCAGCAGTCGTGACGCCATCTATTCAACGCAAGTTCAACAAAGCCGTCACACCCAAAATGACGCAATCCTCAAACCTTCACAACCTAATGACGCAACCTTTAAGCCGTCACAACCTAATGACGCAACAACTCACACGTTTGCGATAACAACGGTATCATTCGTTCGCCTACTGACTCACTGGTAGGGGAGTGTGTGGCGTGGTATCTATACAAGGTACTAACTGCCTCCAAATTGAAGTGATCATTTTGGTCAAGGGGTAATTCGTGTGCTTACGGAACGGAAGGTACCGAGAATGAATCTCCTTGAGAGCACCCCCCCCCCATTATTTCTTTTTGAAGTTATAATAAATTCTAATTTTTCTCTAATAGTGTAATTCTTATATTCGAAAAATCTTTATAAACTATTTTCATTATGTCTATCAAAAGCTGTTTTCCTTATCAATACACTCGTACACCCCAATATTCCGAAAAATGTTTTAGATTGTAGGAATTTCGTAAGGGCTGTGACTTATTTCAAAATCATGGAATAGGAGCCATAATGAATGGTCTTCTGTATGAATTTTCCCGAAAAATATTTTATTTTCAGTATTTTATACTTGCCTGAAAAGTAATATTGCTTGCTTCTGTAAACAATTATTCATCATTCTTGTCAGTTAATACTTGCCTTGGAGAGGGTTATAAATGTTGCTGTGCTTATCCATGGGCAAGCCATTGTAACAACTTCGGGTATTATGTACAGCTCTGCCGTTGTTTTCATGTCGTTAAAGTGTTTATTATTTTCCCCAATTTGTGCCATTCCTATTTAGAGTAAAAACAAGATTTGAAAAGCAACATACGTTTCTTAAAAATTTTGATGAAAAAATAATTTGCATTTTTATGCGTTTTTTTCAACAATGCGTCTTGAACGCTGCTTAATTGGACAACCTTTTTGGATCATAAATTATGTAATGTAAGAATTCTGGTTTGAGAACTTACTCTACTCTTATTTTAGACTGTTCTGTACGTGTAATGAATTGGAAAAAATAATTATTAAATAAAGTTATTTACATTCACCAGTTTTTGGGGGGGGGGGATTTGTTTTTGACGGAGAGTCCTGACAGTAATTAATTTTGCTATTGTGAAAATAAGATGACAGTAAAAGGCATTTTACTAAAATTTTCATACGACTCATTCAGTTTGGACGATTTGTTTTGACTAAGACCCCTGACAATAATTGATTTTGCTATTGTGAAGATAAAATAAGGACAGAGTATAAAAGGCATTTTACTAAAATTTACTTGCTACTTGTTGAGTTGATGTTTTAAAAACAGTGTAGAGACATCATTTATGTAATATTAATTGGTATATTCGTAGGAAAATCAATAATGAGACGTTCCTGAAATATTCCAATATGTATCAGTTTTACTTCAATTGATTCTATCTTTTATTATTATTGTTTGTGATAATGTATTATGTTTGAAAAATTTCCCTTCAGCACACAGCTATACATTGTAACGCAGGGGTCGGTAACCTTTTAGATATGGCATGCAAAATTAATCTACCGATATGTTTCAGCGTGCCACACAGAACATTTCTGAAACAATTTGATTTCCGCGATAATGTATGCAGAATTTAGGGAATAGAGATAAGGTAATAACATAAGTTTACAGTTTTATTTTATATTAGTTTTGCATTATTTAAAGATATTTCTTTACATAAAAATAAGCAGCATAAAAAATAACTATTTCTTTGACAAAAAAAAAATAGTTGCATGAAAATGTATATTTAAACATATTTATGAAAATTAGAGATAGACAACATAAATTATTAGTATTTGCTTTTATTATAGTTAGATAAAAAGACAAACATTTTAATGCGAACCTAGTTTTTGCACTGATCTGCATTCATTTCGCAAATTCAATTTGACACGATTCAGAGCATTCAGTTGTTAAACAATTTCTTTGCATATTCCAATATTTTTTCATATGAGGAAAGATTTTTTTACTTAGATATATAGAATCAAGAGAATGGAAAGCAGAGCACGTGCAATTTTCTCTCTTTAAACAATTAAATCTCTCGATGAATGACATTCAATAATTTACAATATAGCTGTAAATTTTTCTTTTAGATTTTTTTCGTAATTCCGTAAATGTCAATAATTCTGAAGCTGTTTGTCACAAATATAAGGTCTGTTATAAATTTATGGATCGACTCAAAATTTCACGAATTATGTAGACTCGACATAATTCGTGAATTTTTGAGTCGCATTATATATTGCATTACTCTACATTGTAGAGTAATGCATAATGCCACACACACTGAGAATTTTGCTGTGTGCCACATGTTGCACGCATGTCATAGGTTGCCGACACCGTTTTTAACATTTTTTCGTTTAACCAATTACGTTTATTTGCCGATTTAATTTGATCGTTTTTCTCTGTAACACTTTCTTAGTTCAGGAAAATAAAAGTAATGTTTATACAGTTTTGACTTTGAAGATCTGTTCAGTTGATGCCGACGATATGATTACCATCATGTAACATATATATGATACTAAATAAAATACCCTCATAAATTATGTTTAATTCAATCCTGTTATTATACTTGCTGTACACGAAAATTATATTTCTTGTATGAAAATCACAAAACAAGTTAAAGGCTTATCGAAGTCATTGCTTAACTATAATATATGTTTACACTTTTTTAAACAACGATATTGATATCAATTCATATTGTTTATCTAATTATATTAATGATTTTATAACGTTTGGTAAAAAAAAATATAATTTATACCCCTAATATTTTCCATCCTGAATTTCTAAATTTGATTCCGACAAACAATGGTCAAATTAATGCAGGTTTTCTGGATGTTAATTTACAAGTAAAACATCCGATTTAGGGTAACAGAATCGATTACTTCCTTTTTTAAAATTCGTTTTGGAGTATATTTTTATTTGTTTTAAATTTCTAAATTATGCGATATTTAGCTACACAGAAATTAAATTCTTCAAGTACGAAAATTTAAAAAAATGTTTTGTGAGCAAAAACACTTATTTAATTTTATAATGAAATTATAGCAAATGTATAAACCGTGAGAAATAATTATATGAACAAATCATTTACTAAAATAACATTTTAATTTAAATATGCTTGTTAACGCCGATTTTTTTTTAAAATAAGTAATTTTTCAATAGTATATTCTTTCCCCCCGAAATATCTGAAATTAGGTTTATTAATGTTTTATTACAGTGAATTTTTCAATCTTTCAAAATTCCATTTTTGCTTAATTTTTTGCACGAACTGTAAAATTAGGTATGTGCCTGTTTTATAACTTTTATATAACATTGACGTTTAATCTAGTATTAAATAATTGGATTTTTATAGAGTTACGTAAATGGAAGGAAGACACACGGTTGGCTCACCGTTAAACTTTGACTTAACCAAGCTGAAGAGTTCACAATTTGCTTTATTTATTAGTGCAAACATCCAAATATTGATTTTTTTTTCATTGGTGTTTCTGCTTCATATTATTTTCTCCTATTATGTGGGATGATGTTTTGCTTACTTCTACTTGTGATCAGTTTTGCTGTTTATTTGATTTTTTATTTGAATATATATAATATCCAACAAGAAATCCGATAAATAATCAGGAAAATCTCTCTCTTTATATATATGTAATGACTTCTTCTAACTCTCTGTAACTTTACCCCGTTAAATTATTTCCTAGTTCTTTACACAAGACCGTTATAATCTTAATCTAATTGCTCGCGCGCATTTGCATCCAATCACGACTCCTGTTACAAAAGAGTCGTACGACCTTCACCGCCAGTATAAAACTCGGAGTAGACGGTTACGCCTCCTCTTCTCTCTTGTCATCATGTAGTGTGCTGCAGCTAATGTTTGTGTGTGTGTGTATTGTATCGTTCTTGTCTTGCTTAAATGTTTTCAAGATGTGTAATAAACAGATTCAATTAATCTCAGGACTACTTCTTCAATATCAGTTTAAAGAATCCATTCCAACGAGCATCGTCTTATTATATATATGCGTGTATGTAATGTGTGTATGTATGTATAAAAGTGTAATGTATGTATAAAGTACATAGTAAGTCAGCAAGTGAAAATGTAGCATAATAATATTCCTCTAGCTGACTTGCTACGTACCTCATCCGGTTTTTCTGTACTTGTTTTAGAAAGTAATCTCTAGAGGAGCTTAAAGCAGCAAACCAGTATAATAGAACAATATAGATTTAAAGATGAATTTATCGAGAAGAAAAATAATGTGTTTTCCCACCAAACATTCCCCCCTCTTCATGGAATCAATTTAAAACAAGTCACTTGTGTGGAGGGCTTATTACTTGGAAAAAGTTTTAAAATGGGCTTACGATTTGTACTAAAACAAAAGTAGATTACTGAGGGATTATTGAAACTCCTTTTTTTTTCTTTCTGGCGTACCTTTTTGAAAATATTTCTCGATATTTTATAAGTCTAGAAGAAGTCCTGATAGAAAGTAAAAGAAGGACAGTATGTATCATTCTACCTTGAAAACATATTTAACATTTAAATTTTTTGAAATTAAATAACAGGCGAAAAAAATGATTGAATATTTGCTATTGACAATGCAGTGAAAGAAATAAAACTTATTGTATTTTTTACTCCTCAGAAGGGGGAGGGAGCTATAAATAACAATTAGGCTATACAGTCGACTGGACTGAGTATGGCATCCATATTAAACTATATTCATGCTAATCTCTTATTTATCATTCCTATCCGTATGTTTGTCAATCACTTGAAATTAATTTTATTAATCAATAAATATTACATCCTACTTTTTCTGCTGAAAGTTGGATTTACTGTTATTATTTAAGGTCTTTATTTGATATGCATTTATTCAAATGTTTTTTTCTGCATCAATTAGTTTTAATTGGAAACATATTTTAAATTAAGCTGTTGATATTGATTTGCATCGTGGCATGCTTAAGTAGATCTTTGATCTAATCATTTATAATGCTGGCTGTGAATTTTTGTAATTTATTATGTATTTTTTTTTGGTAATTTTGTGTTTTTGTAGAAGAAAAATGAAAAGTTTTTAGAACGAAATTTTGGGTGGAAAATAGTGTAGATATATAATTTAACTTACGTTGCCTTTAGGTTTATTTTTAATCTATTACGAATAATAAAATTAAAATACATTAATCTTTTTATATTTAGTTTTGAATTTTCATTTATCTGTGTGTGTAATTTATTTTGTAATTTTTTTATACTTTATTTGGATAGTCTTATTTTTTTTTCTTGTTTGTTTTTCTGTGCGTCAAGTAAACAGAGGAAGGGGGGGGGGATATTTTATTTCGAATATTTATTAAAGTTGATCGCTGCTCCGTGAATCATTTATTTTTATTTTCAACAAACAAATATGGTGAAATTAAATCTTGAGTTTTGAGTGTAATTTTTTTTATCACTTTTTCATTTAGGAAAGACAAACTATGTTGGTACACATAAAATCCGTTACAATACATTTTATCTTTTGTAGATGTACCCTTTTAGTTGACTGTTATTAAATCTTCGGGTAAAATACTAGCGTGTTTCTTTGTAAAATTAGATTTACTGCGAAGTTTCCTGCTTTCTTAATCGTACCTTTTCAATTTTATTATAGAGCTGATTGATTCTTCATAATAAAACGTCGAAACGCATCATATTTTTATATTATTTAAATGAAAGGTTAATTTTATTCAGTATGCAGGGGAAACTGCTTTATCTCTCTTTATTTTAACTTTCAATATATACAAAATTCAATATTTATTTTTAAAAAAATTGCGTATTTTTAATTTTTTAAAAATATGTTATATTAAAAATACAAATTTTATTTTCACTGAACTTCAAAATTTATATACCCCAATATTTAATGCTCAACAACTGATATTAACAACTTTCCTCCAATTTATAATATAATTGTCTTGTGTCACTCTAATCAATTCTTAAACTCAATTTTAAAGGAGAAAGAGCATCGTAACGTTATGCACTTGCTTCCCTGTTCTCCCTTCAATTTTATGATGAGCAAATTTTTTTGTTTTAAAAACATTAACTGTTATATCAGTCAAAAATCTTAACCAGAAAATAATCAGAATCCATCCATTTTATATTTTTTTTTTAATCTTTACGTTTCAAAATTGCATTAGTATAATTTGGGTTTTTATGTTGCAGCTGTTTGCAAATGGGAACTATCCATCAAACTGCACAAAATATTGTGTTAATCATTTTGTATTTTTATAAGTGTTACAATAAATTTAATCCTATCTTTCTGACGAAAAATTAATGAGTTTTGCTGTTTAGTTACGTATGACTAAGCAAGAGTATTCGCCAAATTAGTTTACAAGTCATTAAATGAGTCCCCCCCCCCCTCCTTTCTTTTAGTCACGCACAATCGACGTAATCTGCAAATTAAAGAAACCATCATCAAAATCAAACGGTTTGTATTCAGTAATAGAGATGAGGAACAGAAAGAAAAGAAAAAGGAAGACTTAGGAAATTGTGCAATGAATGTTTGCGTGCTGCATAAAAACATCTCAGTAAATGAAAATAAAATAGCGTTTTTGCTTATTTTTGTGTTTTGTGCTTTTCAAATATATTTTCATAAGATAAATAATACCTCGGTGTTTTTCTGTTTTTCCCGAATTTCTTGATTATACAGTTTTATTCCCCCCTTTTTTTTATGCGTTAGCGACTGATATATATATCTTTAATTGTTTACGTGACACACTAGTTTATTATTATTTTGATTGTTTATTACTGAACAACATCTTGTTCGAGTTTCAATTTGTTATTTGTGTTTTATATATGTGTGAGTGTTTTTAATTCATTTTGATTATTTTTATTACAACTGTTTTAGCTTGCCGTTTTGTATGTTTCCCATTGCAGCATTCCGTAAGGAGGTAGTTTTAGAAAGTTTTCTTTGACCTATGCTTTACTGTAGATGAGAGGCAAGAGTAAACCTGCTTCTGTGAATCACTTGAAGGTGAATCTTGGCTTAATTTCTTCGGAGTCCCCTTTGCTGTAGGGCAAGTGTCGCAGATAAGGGGTGTCTCGGGTATATCCTGGCGAATCCACACCTTGATGCTGTAATATTATATCCAGGACGATCTCTGGGTACGTTCCGAGCCTGAAGATAGTTGACCGGCACATTGCTTCTTTTGTTGCACTCCATGGTGCACCAGTATGAATATCATTGTTTTCCTCATAGCTCCATATCTTTCGCGCCCAGTTTAAGGTACTCAAGGGCTGCTTAACCTTCTGCTCTATATCTAATTCTATACAAACATATTAAAATGTAACAAACGAAATTTATCCGTTCCGGTGGTGCCTGAAATCCATCTTTTCCCTCCCATCCTAATCAAAGTACATTTTCTTTTACATCCGCGGTTTCTGCATCATCTTCATCAGCCTAGTCACACCTTTTGCTATCCACTTCTTTCGTAATACCAACCCTATCAACTAAATCTCAGTCATCTCTTTCAGCATTTGATGCTGTCGTTTCCTCATCAATTCTCCCCACCCCATTAAATGACAGTATTTTTTATGAAACTATAGAATAAAGTCTATTGGTCATTGAGTTGAGCAATTTTTTTTTACTCATTTCCGTAGATGTCTAAAGTATTAACCTTGGCAGGAGCAATCTTGATTGGCGATGGTGAAGTCTAATTGCAGATTTCAGTCTTGGTTCGTCTAAAGACCCAAAATTGAAGTATTTTTACTTAGAGTGTGGAAAAATGAAATTTCACTTTTTAAGAACTTGCCTCGGATGTCTTTCGTGATGTGACATGGATATTTTGAGGAGTGGGTTATCAGCTTAAATACCATTTTCATCATCTGACCATAGCTCGATTGCGAGATTCGTCACCAAAAGCTCTAATCGCAGTCCAATTGCTGCCAACTAATCAAACCAAAAGAATTAATATCTCATCTTATTTGCCAAGCCGCTTTTGCAAGAAAAAATAATTAAATGTTTTTATACCCGTGTGATCAAATAATACTTTTTGACGTGCTTCTATCCTCGGAAACCAATCACGTGAACACATCACTTATGAATATGGGGGGGGGGGCTACTAGGAAGAGAATCAATAGAATCAATGGACTTTTGGGCGTTCACCTCATGGAAAATATTTACGAAATTCCCTGTAGACGAATCGCTCATTCTTAGAAAATGGCTCTTTGTGTGAACTGCCCAAATGTCAGAGTGTTCCAGTCGTGTTATTACCGATTTCTGATGTCAGTCTCCTAAGCTTTCGCGTAATTCAGCATTTACAGTTGAACAGAAAATTTGATCACGTTTTATATAATGTAGAAAAACAAAAGGAAATACTTTTCTTCTTGTTATGTATTTTATTTTTTTGCAATTAAATTTCAGGTTTTTCTTTTAATTGATGATATTTTAGAAAATCTGAAAGACTTGTTAGGAAACACTGACTTTAAAGAAAAATTAAAATTTAGGTCTTTGAAAGGCATTTTAGAAATTAAAGTGCGTTATTATAAAATATTCCAAGCTCAGAGCTGTCAAATTTCCTTTTCTTAACAGCGGCTCAAAAAACACAATGACTATTATTCCGCCAAAAACTACAATAATATTCTCGATGCGAGGTTCTATTTTGACACATTTGTTGATGCTTGTCACATATCTTGCTGTGCGTGTGGTATTTTTTTCATTCCTATTTTTCTTAATGATATGACTTTTTTTTCTTCTTTTCATCAGAAAGTGAATAATATTTTGCTCAGTTTGTCGGAGAAAAGCAGGAACTTGGGTAATTTTTAATCAAATATTCTGTGTATTAGTCCAATAATGGCTGTTTATCTCGATTGACGTCTCTCTGCTTTCTTAAATATAATGTTATTTTAACAATAAGTTGTGTGTGTGTACAAAACATAGTATCGGCTTTGTTTTCATTTTGCTTTAAAAAGGATACCATGTCAAAAGTGTTCATTTTAAAAATGCAGACAGTTTCATTATTGCTGTTACTTTATTCTAACCAAGCGTCGATGGACACGTTTATTCCCCCCCCCCCTGCTTATTATTAAGCTCTTTCTCAGTATTCTAAAAATACTCTTTACATCACTTTCTAAAAAATCTACCGATGCCTTTATATAATTTGGTTAGTTTATACAGTTTGACACGTTTCAAGATTTTATCGATTTGCATGAGTCATTTTAGTTTTTGAGTAAGAAATCGAGGAAATTTTGTAATTAATTCATAGATTTTAATTTTTTTTAGTACTTATCTTATCTTTTTTTTTTGCTGCTTCGATTTGAATTCATATGATTTTTTTTATTGTATTGTTACAATTTTTTACCAGTAAAAAATTTTTTAAAAAATTCTCGAAGTTTTTTCTAGTTGATGACTTAAAATCTCTGCAAAATAACGTTTTTTAAGTATGATGTTGACTTACGAAGGAATGTTGTAAAGTTTTAACTATTGCCAAAAATAATAGAGATAGGAATTTAATTATTTTTTATTTCTAAGGCTTCTCTGCATAGTTGCCATCCATATCCCCCCATCGTATCTTAGTTCTTTTGAAGACTGTCATTGTGGAACTCAGCAGATTGTGCCGAAAACCATTGCTCCACCTCTTGAAAGACATTATTTGCTTTGTTAAATCTATCCCTGCGATATTTTTATTTTAATTCTGGGAAAAAGAAAAATCATTTGGAACAAGAATGGGAGAATAGGATCAATGTGGCAAGCTTCAAAACCAAAAGGCTTTGATTTCTCAATCGCATCTCAAAATGAATGAGTCGATACATTATCATTTGACTTTTGATGACACTACGTTGTTTCTTGATCTGAACATTACGCGGTTTGTTCATTAGTGTACGGCGATGGCCACTAGTGAAACTAGTACAGACAGTTTGTCAAGGTGATTCCATATAACAATCCCCCCCCCCGTGCCAAAAAAATATAGAATAGCCTACCATACAGATTTTTGGGGGGGGAGGGGGAGATGAATTGCTGGGTTGCCACTCTAAGCTCATTTCTTTGGTCTCAGAATCATTTTAATAGACCCAAGATTCGCTCATAGTTACCGGGAGGCCCCTTCGTCTTCCTCCGAAAGATTCAACATCTTCCTAGCAACTCCAAGTTTGCTTCTGAAAAAGAGTCTGTAATCAAAGAGCCCAATGTGTGTTGACGCCTTTGACATGTCTTGTTGTTCGTGAAAAATTTTGCATGTATGCCGTAAACAATTTTCTTCATAATCATTAGGATCTTTGCTCTTCGGTCTATTAGGATAAAGTCTGTTTCTTTCACTGTGGCAGTATCGTCTGTGATGATCTTCTACTTGGATCATCTGTGAGGGACCATGTGAGTAGTTTTGCAACCTTACAACAGAGTCATCTGCCGCGCTATCATTTCCGGAAACCTTTGTCATCTCATCTTAAATTTACGAGGAATCAAATGAAGGAACTTATCAAATGAAGGAACTTGATCTTTATGCAAACCTCTATCATCTCCATACTGCGGGTTACTTAAATCTACATCTTCCTTAAACCAAATAAATCAGTATTAATTATTGAATTTTCTAACATTATGTGCATGAGGATCAATTAATGCGTAGAATAAATTTTGCCCGGATATCTCTGTTAAGGATAATTAAAGCTCTATGATGCATGTAATATCTTTGCAAAATAATGTTTCCAGACATTTCTTTAAAGAAATTTTAATTGCCAACCAAGACTTTAAGTATATATCCTGGTTTAAAACATTATTTTTAAATGTCTGGAAACATTGCTACTGTCTATAAAGGAATATGTCTGGGATATTTAATTTTTTTTAACCATAAAAAGTTAAACATCTTTTCTTACTTTTTGTTAACTTTGTAACGCATAGCCTCTGGAAATTTTCTATCCATAATATTTTATCTATTATTGTGACTTTTTTTTTTAGAATTTAGTTTTTTTCTTTTCAGTTTTCGTCCTCCCTCTTGAATTTTTCATTTACTTTTACATTTTGTGCTTGCGGTGAATATTTGAAATAATTGTTCATCGTTCAGCCGAATAAAGTTATTAATTAAAAGTATCTTTCATATATGTAAATTAAATATTTAAACAATTCGTTAATGACACCTATTTAAAAAAAAAATAGCATACGTTTTTTGTTCCCAATGGATTTGTTCTTTAAACCGACAGAATTCTCTTTTTAAAGAACGCTTTGATTTAAAATATTTTTTAATTGTGAAAAAAAGTTATTTTGTTTACAGTTATTTTGATTAATTCTAATCAGTGTTGGATATTGATTAATTCTAATTTAAAAACCGAATATTCAGAAGCTATTATACCTGATAGGTCTATAACTAAATTTTCTTTTTTTAAATGTTGCCTATATTATTTTTGAAAACATTGACTGATTGTGAAACTTAAGTTATATACCAAACATAACATTATGTAGGATTATTTTAATGAATATTTGTTACCATTTGTATTGTAAATCGTTCGTTACAATATCAGAATTTTTTTCTGGTATTTGATATAAATAACCATTTTTCCTTGGGAATCAATTTTGTGATTGCATGCAAATTGTATACGTAATCTTAGCCTATATCTTTTGTAATATTCATGTTACTTTTCGCTAAGGCCAATAAGTTGATTTCGCAGCACAATTTGGTTAAGTCAGAAAAAGCAAGAATGACCTTTGTTAATCCAAACCTATCATTTATCAAACCACTGATAGACGTAATATAACAATGGTTGATATCTTCCACACACAAAAAATTGGAACGCTAAAATTTTCAGAAATAAAAATAATTATTTAAATGACACATACTTTTTCTTTCCTGCCGTTGAAATCGGAATATCCGTGGAAAATGTCTTTGAAAAATATTAGAATGTATTCAAAAAAATATTAAAATTGATTTGTTTTATTTCGATATGGATTCATATAAGAATTTTTTTCAACGTTTTAAAAAGACAACACGATGAATTGTTTAAAGATTTTCGATTGTTGTAAATTGTTTTTAAACTTGGACTATCTTGATTTCCTCCTATAGTGGCTCTTTTGCCATAAACCTTTACTGCCACACACTCACTATTTTCACCTATTTCAGAAAACATTTTGCGGTGCCTCCTCATGTTGATTAAGGCGAAGATCTCGCTCATTATTAAGATTTCTGAGAGGGGGGGGGGGTCTGAACACAGCATGGGCGGAGAAGCTATTAAATTAAATTCGAAGTGATTATAAGTAAGCAATTTGCATTAATTTACTTTTACTGAGACATACACTAGAACTGACTTCGCAATACGCAGACAAGACTAGCTGAAAGGTAAAAATCAATTTTTTACTTATCTGAACGAGATGCAACCCCTTAACCTTAACAATCCTAAAACCTTGGTAATCTTGAATACCAAAAAATACGACATTGTGGCTTTGGCACGGATAAATGTGGCGATACCGTTCACAATCTTCTCTATCCATCTATAGCAGGCATGTCAAACTCATTTGATATCACGGGCCACATGAACTACTTTATATTAAGTTGAGGGCCGTATGTTTTTTCAATGTTCAAAAAATTAATAAAGCAGGATTTTTAGAATGATTATATTCTATATTTATAAAACTCAATTTATTATAATTATGCGTACATAATCGTTTAATATTTCATTTTATTTTTTAAATTTGTTTTTATATTGTCTTAGATTATTTTATAAAAAAAAATAAAAATAAGAGTTTTAATACGAAATACAATTTAATATTACTTTTAGAACATATTTAACATCGTTTTTTTTCTCAAAACAAATCATCAAAATTTAGGCGATCATATTGAGCTGATATAATTTTTAAAAAATGATAAATTTTGATCATTTAATCTTGACTTTTCTGAATTTTCGTTATTTTTCATTAAAGGAAAAAGTTTCTCGCATAAATAAATATTTCCAAACATAGCCACTGATAATACGCGTAACAAATGGTAACATTTTAAGAAACCTATCTACAGATGAATAAGTACAAAAACCCAGAGTTTCAATTTTCAAACATTTTTGCTTCAGCAAAGAATCACAATGGATTTCATCGACAATTTCAATATCGATAGATAGAGGTGAAGTTAAGAAACAAAATTGTAATTCAAAATTTTAAAATCGGAAAATGTTCAACCGAATTCCATTTCTAACAATTTAATTTGGTGAGGATATTCTGTAAATTTAAATTTAAGTGATTTGATCAATAGATTTTGAAAGCTTTCAAAGTGAGGCAAGTTTTCTCTTTTTGTTTGTAATAATTTTTGTTTGTAGCTTATTATTTTCAAATAGCATTCATTGTAACAAAAGGATTTTTGCCTCGAAGCTTAAGCTAAGTTGACTTGTAATATCAACTGAGAAAGCTAGGGGCTTTACCCAATGTTCATCTTTTAATTCACCTAATTCATATTTTTTTTGCTTCCAAGAAAATAATGATTTCATTCAGCAATTTAAAAAATCACTTACACTTTAGGACTCAAAATCCATTGAAATTTCGTAGAATATGGTTGACTGATAAATTCACATTCTATATTTCCCAGAAATGAAGCAAATCGACGATGCTAAAGTCTACATGCTCGAATATAGTTTACAATTGTGCTGACTATTTTAAAACATGTCCAATATCTAAGTAATGCCCAAGAATAGTACTTACTATGGAATAATACATTGAAAATGTTTAAAATTATTTTTACCATGATGTTTGCTTGTTTCTTTTAATCTTGCAACTCTTAGTAATATTGGTCATGGTAAGTGCATTATCAGTTGCACAACAAACCAACTTTTCCAAGAAACACTTCATCAAAATTTTTAAAAAATCATCAAAAATATGTATTATGCATAATACATTACTAGACTTGACTATAATTCTCAACTATTTCATCACCTCTGCTAATTAAAGAATTTCGACTAACACTTAAAAATTTTTTTTCTTTATTTGTGTTGGACGTGAAACCATTTCTCCCCCCCCCCCCGAATCTAAGTTGCCATCTATTCTAAGCCGCACCCCAAATTCTCAACAAATTTTTGTGAAAAATGAAAACTAATGCAAAATGGTTTATCGATATCAAATTTTACGAAATTTAAAGAAATTTAAAATGAGAACTAATAAGAAAGGAATAATTAGTTATTTTATCAGTATTATAAACTTTTAAATTACATGCATAAACCCGTAATTGCTCTAGGTATTCCATCCAAAAATGTTTTCCTCTTCGATTCTAAGCCGCACCCGATTTTCAGTACTTTCATTTTTGAAGATTTGATTTCAATTTCGGCAACCCGTCTTTACAAAGTTTCGCAACATATTATTTATAATTTGTTTTCTGATTTGTGTAATAGTGCCTTTTAAAACTATATCCCTTAGCAACTGAATTACAGTTTTTACATATCAGGCACACTATTTTATTCTTGTTTTGGGCATCGAAATATTGCAGTTCCCATTTTTCTCGAAAATTACGATGTTCATCTTCAGTTCATCTTTTATTACTCTGTTCTTGAAGTTAGATCATATTTTTATTAAATGACTTTTTAGTTAAATATGAATAAAAACCAAAATCCACATTCATTCACAAACGATTGAGTAAACACTGCACATTTTGTCTTGGTCATCTTAGGGGTTTTTAATTCTAAAAAATAAATCTTCAACTTCCTCTGACGTCACGTTATTCGCCTCTCTTTGATTGGACACTTCATAGAGAAATAAAGGTAGCACACAAGATGAATCTTTTTGTGATCTATAGCAAATAATATTTTTTAATGCATTTAAGAAATGAAAATTAATTTGTCATAGTAAAATTAAATGAAAAAATATAATTAAATATAAATTTTTTTTTCAAAGGCTATTTTTATTATTAAATAGGATTTTTTTTTTTAGAAAAGAAAAGATAATAGGTTAATATATTGTAAATTCTTAAGTAAAGGTTTACCAGAAATAAATTTCAAAATGAAAAAGCCCTTAAAGATTGATATTTATAGTTGTGAAATATCTCCGCGGGCCGCAGCCTATGTATTGGCGGGCCGCATGTGGCCCGCGGGCCGCGTGTTTGACATGCCTGATTTATAGGATCTATATCGCTGAGTATTTATGGTTATCGCTGAGTACTATTCGGTAGTAACGTTCACTTATATTGAGGCGTTGTTTCTAGTGTAAAGTGCCGATTTTTCTGGACGGAATAAAACCCTAGTTAGAGAGCATAGACTTCGCGGATAGCCTGTTATAAATAAGAGTTGAGCATATAGCTGAAATGTATCAACATATCTTTAAAAGTAGTTATGAATAGATTACTTAAAATGGATTAATTATATATGTATTTTAAAAGCACGCAGCAAAGCACTGATATATATATATATATATATATATATATATATATATATATATATATATATATATATATATATATATATATATATATAATCAGTGCTTTAAAATGATTCGAAAATATTTTATCTTTCGAATTGCAAATCTTTTTTTTTCCCCAACAAAAGTATTCACACAAAATTTAGCTTTTAGTGAATTCTGAGTAATTCCATGATCCCTCTCCCATTACGTAATCAAGGAATCATTTATTAAATGGTACAATATGCAACGAATCAGCCTCTTTCGCGAGATTTGAATATTGAATTATACATTTGTGCATTAACTATTATCCTTTAAAGTATGTTATAGAGTTATTTATACTTTCTCTAAATTTTACCTATTGATTAACTCTTATCTCGTTGCTTGAAGGGGAGGGGGGGCTGCATATGATGCGTAAACGTGAAGAACAATCTTTGGATTGGGTGTCATAAAAGTCGTTCCACTTTTTTGTTATTGCCTTCTGTTTGGTGGTCCGTGAGTTGAGTAAAGATGGCTCTCCTACGTAACGAAATTCGCCTCCCTTAACACGGAAGCGGAAAATACGTCATGCCGTAAATTACCTGTCTGCTGCCGGTAGCGATGGCGTAGAAATTTACGATGGAGCCGTTTACCACAGACACACGAGGATACCTTCTTCATCCATCATTTTTCTTTCTCTCTTCTCTCTGTCGTGACGTATCATATTTTATACTCTTTGGCTGTCCAATTGCTATTGAGTTCTTTATCGCGAGGCCTGACTTTTAAGGCGAATTGAAATCGAGAGACATTTATTTATCGGGTTTTTTGAAAGGGAGTCGTGTAGGATTTTGTTGCATCTAGCTCTCTGTTGGAAACATGTAACTTTTTTTAAAAAAATTATGAAGAGTTCTGATTTAGCTCCTTATAAATGAAGTATAAAAACACTCAAGATATGTTATTTTAAGAAAGATTTTCACGGTGCAATTCTTTAAGAAAAAAAGTGGTACAGTTGAATTTATTTTGCTATTCTGGTCATCAATAAAACGTTATTATTATAATAGAGTACGAGATAATGATCGTGGACATATTTATCTAGAAAAAAAGAAATATTACTGAACACTAAAGATGAGATTAAAATGAGTCCCTTCATGGTATTTAATCATTCCCTTTCTTGAATCATATTTATAGTGATGTCATAACTGGTGAGAAAACTATTAAATTTAAACGTTTGTAATTAATATAATTTTTTAAATGTATTTGTAAATGTTTGTCGGAATATTGGTATACAAGGAAAGATTCAAACAATTTAATGATGCATTGAAGAAAATTAAATAATTAAAACTAATTCTTGCATATATTTAATATTTACAATATCGTAAATTCAATTGTTTGTCAGTAAAATCCTTGCAGATCACATAAAAAAAAGGAAAAAAAAGCAATAACATTTTCCGTAAAACCTTAAAACATGAATCTTTTTTTTTTTTATGGTTTCTTTTAAAGACTCGTCGTTCATTTACTTTTCACACTAATATGATCACACAACCGCGAAAATGGTTTTTGTGGTGATTAATGAAAATAAGATATTCTATTAATGTAAATTGAGCTATAATTTGGCATCATTGTGTCCATTTTTGTTCCTCAGGTTTATTTTGAGTAATGCAATTGTTAAATGTGGAGACGTTTTTTTTCCTGCTTTCCTTCCCTATTTGGGAATAGTGGAATTTTGTTCTATGAAAGAAAATTAAATATTACTATAAATGTGTTATTAGTCGTATAGATGATGTTGAAAATTTGAGATAATGTTTCTCCTCATTCTTGACGCAATATTTCTAGTTCAGAAGCTAAATATTGTGTATCATATCATTTGTGTGTCAATCACACTTTTTTAAAAAAATATTATTTTCTATAGTGAAAATGATGAATTGTGATTGGCATTCCCTTAGTAAAAATATTTCAAAGTTCTTCAGTCTATCTGTTTTGATAAGATCATAATTTTTATCCATTTCACTGCTTAATTACAGGATTTATCATACATTTCCTACTTGAATATGGATTTCTCTCTTTTTTTTTTTATCACTCAAAAATTTCATTAGCATTGTCTTATATTCTTGGTTATTTTCATTTACATTTCTCTGAAGTTAAAGTGTTACACCATGAAGAAATCCGTAAACTACTGGATTTGTAGAAGTGTAAAACATAAACAAACGATTAAATATGAATTCGCATCTGGTCATGTTATCCAGATTCTGGGTATAAAAACCAGTAGCTGACTCATTTCTGGTATGCTATTAGCGACAGATTGCTGCATCGAAGGAACGTGGGATGTGTTTCAGGTATGGTTTTCCCCCTGATAAATGAATACCTTATCCTGGAACAGCTCCCATTCAGTTCCTCTGTATGTTGGTGCCCGAAGTTGTACCTCGTGTTGGGGAACGAAGTGGGAGTTTAATTTAGCGATGTGTCACAAGATGTACGCAGAATAATCTGAATACAAGACGAAGAGACAGTGATGCACAACCGATCACTGATGGGTACATTCACCGAATGATTCATTGAGACCCGTTTGCCAGAGCATGTGTGATACTCAAAACCACCTACCATCAAAAGGTTAGCAGCTAAATCGTCCGTAACTGGCTACATGAATGATGGCTGCCTTGCGCGTAGCCAGCCATTGGAGTTCTTTGAATCACTCACCATAGGGCTTGATTTAGTGTCAATGTTTTTGACCGTGGATCTATGGAATGGCATCAAGTACTGTTTTCCAGATGATTCCCGAATTTTTTTTTTTTTTTTTTTTTTTTGCAGAGGAATGATGGTCGTGAACAAGTGTGGCTGCTTCCCGAGGATAGTCACATATCTTCAAACATTATATTAGACTCCATGATTTAAGATTAACTGTTCTTACAGCGGATAGATACTCTTTGTGTGAATTTCCCGCTGTATAACATCAACAGTACGCTATACAAATATTTTTGCCTGTAGTTCGATAATTTATATGCAGGCCATCTCGGCCCATTGTTACAGCAGTACTGTGCCCGATCTTATGTCACTCGGCGAACTGTGAATAACCCGAATATAATTAACATTCATCCTTAGTCGATAGTCTCTCTCCCATCCAGTATGTGATCTTAATAAATCCTTATTAAAGTTCACTGATGTCACCATACCTTGAACGCCATACCGTCGAAGAATTGAGGTCTGTAGTGTACTCGACTTTGCTAGATGCCATTAAAGGCCTTTATTGATTGTATGCTTCGTCGTTTAATAGCCTATATTTCCTACCCGTGGAAGCCTCATTATATACTGAATACACAGTTCTCTAGTTCATGTAATATATAAATTTTAATCATTTGCATCTGAATGTTACCTCTACCGTTTCTGTTATTTTGCTTGTCTTCGCACGCGAATTCATGGTGTTGCGATTTCACTTTTTGTGTAACATTTTATTAAGTAGAAATCTTTTTCTATCGTCTACCAAACTATATGAATTGGTTTTTATTACAGTGTATCATGGGTGCTGTTAAAAAGAAGTCCCAATATCATATTTCTATAAAAAAAAAAATAGCAGAACCGTTGTCCTCTTTCAATATCATTGCAAATAATATATCAATTTTTAATTTGAGACGCGATTGTAAAGCGTTACATTTCTTGTTCCTTAACACTTTCTGAAAAATTGCCAAAACGCCAGAATTGCAGGAATGCAGTTTACTGATTTAAACGGGTCGATATATTATCCAAGTGTCTAAAGGTATTAGCTTAACTGAAACTTCCATTAGTTACCGGATCGTACCTAGATCGGATCACGTATTAAGCGATATTGGTAATGGGTATAAAATCTCCTAATTTATAGATATAAATTCAGTGAAGTCTTAAAGATGTTGTAGAATTGAAGAGCTTCCGCTCTTGCGACGTTCACCGATTGTGGAAGTTTCGGTAATTGCGTATCTCTCAATTTCCGCCCTTAATGGATGCAATCAATTAATCAGCTTTGCTTTGGAGTAACACTAACTCCCCTCGTCGTCATTTTCAGCAATTTAAATTACCGCAAATAGCTTTTTGGCTCGCCACCTTCGATGGTGTCTACTCGTAAATAAATAAATGACGTCCTGATAAAAATATATTGGTGTATTTTTAAAAATAATTTTATGCATTCTCTTTTAATAGTGTAATATTGCAAGAAATATATATATATATAAATAATATATTTGAAACGTTTTCTCTCGCTTAAAAAAAGTTTTTCGTGATGCTGTAATAAATTTATTTGACTGCGACGATCTTGGCGGCGACGATAGCGTTTATCAAGATGTTATGCTACAGTATCTGTGTGTGTGTGTATCTGAAGATCTAACTTCATCGATAATGCCATCCGCTAAACTGAATTTGAAATTGAGCTGTATCATTATGCTATTACGAAATTATGTATTACAGATGGATTGTGTAATGACACAAGATTGGTTGTGAAAACTTTTCAGAAGAATATATAACAATATTAAATTTTATCAGGAGATGAGAAAGGCAAAATTGTGGGTGTATCGAGGATCACTCTGGTCACTCGAGGGGACTTGGAAATGCCATTCGTACAGAAACGTCCGCAATTCCCTGTAAGATAGGCATTTTCCATGACTTATTAAACCACAGGGGCACGATTTTGAAAAGTCGGTTTACGTGTAACATCGAAGGCAACAATATTTACTCATAGACAATTGCTTATGGCTCTATCATAGTGCAGAAGCAAAGTCAGTGCAATTTATAGGAAAAAGTGAATAAGAAACATTTTGTTTTTGAAGAAGCTCTAAATTGAAGTACAAACTAAAATATGGAGATGAAGAAATTAATTTTTGTTCTGTTTACAATATATTGAACTACATAATACAAGTAAGCTACAGTTTTATAATTTGACCAATGAGTAGGAACAGTTGTATAATTTGTACAAAGGGGTTGATCCGCCGTCAGGCTGACAGAGGATATCCCCCCCCCCCAGTTTAAAATAAAATTCTATTTGTTTAAAAAATCTTTGTTTCTCATAATTTTTTATTACGATTTGAAATTAGTACGAGTTTTTTAATTTTTTTATTACTAAAAATGTTTTATACTGTATTGAACAATCTTTTGAAAATTCAGCAAATATGTGTAAAAATTTCAAAAAAAGGTGGTGTTAAAATCCTTCGCAATTACATAAAAACAATTTTTTAAGTTCTAATTTTTTCAGAATTTAAAACTTCTTGGACAATTTCAATTCAATTTTTTTCTTTTTTGTAAATATATGAAAGTATTTCGTATTCCTCTGAATCCAACTGCTATTGGCTATCTCACGAACAGTTTGGAAATTTTGAAAGTAAAATACCAGAGCTTTCAATTCCAAAATCTTTTGAGGAGGAGGAGTTAAAAAATGTTGTGATTTTCACAATTTAAACTAAAAATATTTTTAAGTTTGATTTCTTAATTGCATTTTTCTCATATTGATGCGTTTTTCATTCTTATGGGATGAAATATTTCAAAATGTTTAAAGCATAAACCAGCAGTTCTTAAACTTTCGATTTCAACGACCCCTCTTTATGTATCAGGGTGACATCGTAGACCCTCTTCCCTTCCTTCCAAGATTTTGAATATCGCTCCCCGATTTAATCTGCTTGATCTAAATACATCTTCTAGTAGAGTTTCTTCATTGGGGACAGTTTAGTAATCCAGTCTAGTATGGCACATCTTTCAATTTTTCCAAGAGGCCTTTCAGAGTCTGTAAAAGAGAGAAGTCTCAGCGTTACATGACAAGACTCCGCGGAGAGAGGCATTGAGGCTCTTCTAGAGAGGCGTTGCGGATCCTCAAGGGTTCGTGGACCACAGTTTAAGAATCGCTGACATATATCATTTTGAGGCTTTTGAAGCTTTTAAAATCCTTGGTTGGAGTATTGAAAAATATGTTTGTGTGCATTTTTTTAAAAATAGATTAGTTCTTGTATTTTGTTATACCTTATATCCCCATATTAAACACAATCTATTATTCTTATTTTAGTATACTTTCGATTAATTTCGAAAGTACAATTTTGTTTAAGTGGGAGGTAGATTTTTGGTATTGCTCTTTGCTATATCTTAAACCTCGAAGAAATTTATACTATAGGTAAATTTTATTCAAAAGTTTAGTTTTAAAGAATAAAATAGGGAGGGAAAAAAATAGATTTCCTTTTTTCTTTCTATTGCTATAGGCCTAAGTAAAATATTTTCTGAAGTTTTTTTATTATTATTTTTTTTTTCGGATATCAGTTCAACAGTATTATATGAAACGTATAAAAAACTCTAAACCCCATGGAGCGGAAAAAATGCCCTTAAGAAGTTTCGTCTGAAAAATATTTTTATCTAGCATTTCGAAACCTTTCAAACTGTCTCGGCGTTTGACGTTATTTCTTTCTTCAAATTCAATCCGTCAGTGCAATATTGGGGAATATTGTAAGCATGCATGATTTTTTTTGAAGGTGGTCGATAATAAGCAGTTGGCGGACTTTTTTTTTTTCACACTGAAGTAATAACATTTTTGTTCATTTATTTTCACTTTACATTTAGAGTGTATCATGTACACTCAAAATTATGGGTGCAGTCTCTATTGCATACATTTCGGAGTTAAATCTATGCAATATCTCATTTCTAATATTATGCGTTTAAAAATCACAATTTTACTCTCAATTATTTCTGATAATTATGTTTTTTTTTAATGCTATTCATTTTGTTATATTTACCTTTAGATAGGAAACCCGGTTTTAAATGTTATAGTTATTATGAAAAATAACATTTTCAATATTCTTTTCTAAAATTTATTGCGGGATATTTAAATATTGTATTTAACGTTTATTTATTCATTGTCCAGATTCTGTTTTTATTTAATTCCTTTACACTTAAGGTTTTTCTCATTATGCTTGTATCGTTATATTCGTATAATTAACTATTTATATGAAAGAAATTAACATTTATATTTTGTATTTGCCTAAAATTTTTGTGTTGATATAATATATATATATATATGCTTATCCCCAACTATCCCCCTTCCCTCTTGTTATATGCTGTTTCTTTTATAATTATATATACTATTGTAGTTTACTGTTTGTCTTCCTGCTTGCCATTTCATTAATACTGTAGATATTTATTATTGAAGAAATTCAGTTTTTGTTGAGAGAAAAGTTTAATTTATTAAGAAGTTAGTGTTGTGACTCTAAATTTGACTGCACTTTATAAAAACAATAATTAAGATTTTATAGATATTTTGTAAATAACCTTAATCTTTAATGCTTGACCAGTTCTTGAATTTTAATTATATTCTTCGCGAGAATTTCGCAAGTAAAGTATTACAAAATATAATTGTCAATATAATTTCTTATATTCGCATTAGCAGCTGATCCCATCAAGATAAAACAAATATTTTGTTTAGGTTTCCCTCTTTCCTTAAATTCTAGCTACTCAAATGTGGTGTTTCGTGTCTAGGATAATTTCCAAATTCTTTGCTGGAAAACATTTTTTTAAATAAAGGCTTTTTTTCACACGGAGGAGGAAAAATTGCTTTGCTTACCTATAAATAAATCTTTTTTGGATAAATTATCCATACATATGTAGTCAATGGTAAGCCTCCATGGAATAGCTTATACAGGGGCGTAGCTATCGCCGTATGATCCATATCAATGATACGGGGCGTCCAAGTTACAGGGGCCCCAGCACGTGATAGCAAAAAATCGTAAATTATTTTGAAGAGCCCAAAAAGGGCTACCAAGGAATCTTCGATACAGGGCCCACTTAGGACTAGCTACGCCAGTGAGCTTAAAACACTTTACCGCTTTATAACAATGCAACCCTTAAATGTTTGAAATCTTTGTGTATTTTGATTTTAATTATGAACAATTTAAAAATAAATCTTTTAAATATATATATATATATATATACTCAGGAACATTGAAAATAGTGACCCAAGAAGAAAGCATCGGATTGAAATGAAATTTAATACACATAATGACACAGATGAGAGATTCACCTGATCTCAAAAACAAGACAATTAAACGAATACACAGGGTGTGCAACGACACAAATACTGGGCAACTTCAATAGCGCGTTGGAGCACCTCCATCTGCAATACATGCCGCCTCACGGTTCGACATTGAGTTGATTAGACACCTTATGTTGTCCTGAGGCAGATGGGCCCACAAATCTTGAACAGCCAACTCTAAATCATGTACAAAGTGACACGATGGCATCTGCCGTTTTAGCTGATCCCAACGTGCTCTACAGGGGACAAATCGGGGGAGCGGACCGGCCATGGAAGAGTCTGAAAATGACGTAGGAAGTCTTGAGCAACTCTTGTTGTAGGCGGACGAGCATTATCTTGCTGGAAAATTGCCCCTGGGAGACCATTTAGGAAAGGTCCTACATGGGGTCGAAGAATATCATCAACGTAACGTTGGCCCGTTAAGGTTCCACGCATCACAATTAAAGTGGCCCGGCTATCATAGGCTATCCCAGACCATTACACCAGCTGTGCGGGCAGTGTGACGTAGAACAGTGTGGGGGGGGAATTGTACCGCTCACCAGGGCGCCTCCAGACCCGTACACGGTTATCATCTGTCCCCAAAACAAACCGGGATTCATCACTAAACACAACATTTTGCCAATCTGTGACATTCCACATTGATCTGGCTTGGCACCACTGTAGACGCAGTTGCCGATGTTCCGGTGTTAAAGGGAGTGCACGGAAAGGGCGCTTGGATTTAAGATTTGCTTCTGCAAGGTGTCTAGAAATTGTTTGTGGAACAATTGCTACGCCTACGTCTGCTCGTATTGTTGAACGAGTTACTGTGGGGTCCACAAGTGCTTGCCGCACGATCCTTCGATCCTCTCTCCTCGTGGTCTTCCTGGTCGATCCAGACCCGGTTTTCCGCGCGTGGGTACCTTCTCGTGTCCACTGCTCCCAACAATTTCTAACGGCACACTCCGAACGATCCACTTGGCCAGCAACACGGCGCGTCGACCAGCCTGCAGTTTTCATCCCGATGATCAGGCCTCTCTCAAACTCGCTTAACTTTGAGAAATGTCTTCTAGCACGTTTACCTGGCTTGTTTCGCTTACCAAAGTCTTCCTACAATCGGCGGGTAATCGTCACGTTTATGAATCTTTTTTGATTACGGTGTGTCTGTGGGCGTCTGGACTGAAAATCAGCCCTCAATCCCATATCGTGATAGTCTGAGATGTTGGAGCGACGTTTGTGGAGTTTTACATTCTGCGGAGAGGCTTGCTGGCTATTGGTTGGTTGGAGGCGATCTGGAGGCGTGGCTATGAGTGGCGTCTTGACTGGGAATTTTGGAACATTCCCTGGGAGTTTATGAATCTTCGAATTTGCGCTGGCTTTTTTGCACCCTCTTCCTGATTCTAGCTCCACCTCGGCGTGTATGAGCATGTGTATTGGCACAAAACTTGGATCATTTGCATATCACATTACGCTGTACTTGTTTGCAAAGTTTCGCGATTGTACTTAGCTTCCTTCTTGGGTCGCTATTTTCAATGTTCCTGAGTGTATATATATATATTCCTTTTTAAAATTTTTGGTTATTTTTAACTTTGGCTTTCTTTTTACCACCTTTATTGTACGAGTCGCTTTATGTTTTGACGGTCATGTAATTTATATTTTTAAACCAAGAGTTGACTGACTTTTTATGTGATATATTTCACTTTAAATAAAAAATAAAATGGCATTTTTTTGGGAGTTAGAAATAGTATTAAAAATATAAAGTAGGTTTCTTTTCCCATTTTAATACATGTATTGTGGCACAGCAGACAATGAAATGTATGAGAATTTGAAAATTAACAGTATGTAGAAAATAATATGTATTTCTACCTGAGAATATATTTCTTTTTATCTCCTCCCTTTTTTTATTGGATCCTTCAAATTTGTTTCGAATTCGTTCTTATTTTCCCCTTAATATTCTCTTCATTCAAACCCTTATCACTGCGATATTTTTCTTCTTGCGTTTTTATTTTAGTGTTTCTTTTATTTCGTCGAGAAGCTCGTCTCTTTCCTCCATTTTATCCCCCACCCCTCCCATTTACTTTTTCTTTTCTTATTTCACATTGTGAAGTGATCTGTTCCAGTGATCTTAAAAAGGCTATTACTTTTCTATTTGTATTAAAGAGAAAATCATTTTGTTGAAAAGTTTAGTCGCTAATACTAGACATTTCTTTCTTTACACTTGAAACAATACAATATCGACATCGAATTTCGGAAAGGTTTCATTAATTTAATATTTGCTTTTGTTGAATAATATGTGTAGCAAATTATTTAAAAAATATTACTTGGCGAATTTCTTAACCTCTAGTCTTTTGGTTTTATATGTTGAATGATTTTTGTTATAGCGATGTTATAGCATGAATCCATAATGTAATTCGTCCGAAAATAGTAATGATTTGCTCTGTAATGCTTGTAAAGTAATTAAACTGAAAAATAATATTCACTAAAGCACAGGTAAATTATAAAATGTTCCAAATCGAATATTATTACGCAAAATGCAAACCCAGATGGTATTTCATTGTTTTTTAAGTCGATTACCTTCAGAGATGATGTGCAGGATATAACACAGGAATGGTTACAAACGGGATATAACATATTGGTATTATAATTTTAAAAATAATAGTATCTTATGGAGTATAGTTACATTTTCATATAAATGTCGTTTTTAAATCAATATGAAAGAGCATAGTGTGATCATTGAAAATATTTCATTAGTAAGGATTCTTCTAAATGGTAGTTCCCGAAACCACTATTCCTACTCTGAATGCATCGAACAGAAACCAGGCAGAATAAATTTATCTCAATTGTATCCCCGAATACAGAGGAGAGACACTTAACTGTACTCAACGGAGCGTCTGTAATGAAAAAAGCCCCAATATATGCCAGTCACTCTGACGAAATCACCCTAACAAAGAAAAGTTTATATGTACCAACTTATCCTCAAAGTTGCCTGCATCGAGAAAGATACGAGCTGTAAGCTTTGTCCAGGAACTAGGTGGCAATAAAATATATACAAAGAGGCGTTTCAGAAAGAGAATAAAATGATTGGAAAACCGATAATAATAGTGCAATCTGTGGTGGTGTTAACGTTATACATATTTATGATAAATCGAGTGTTTAAACTGGAAAGGGAAGCTGGGGTATTTTGTATTGTGTGAATATATTTTTAGTGAAATAAATGTATGTGAATATTAATTTCACTTGTATTGACACTGTAAAATTTGAAAATTTTGCTTTGGGTACTTAATTTTCTTCTCAATATAAAATCAACTGTCTTGCAGACTTTTGTTTGTTTGTTTGTTGTTTTTTGAAAAAAAAAATTTTTATGAAAAATTTCTGTTTAAATACATTTCTCAATTGGTAGAATAATAGTTATAAAACGTTTCGTTGTATAAATAGCAATGAACACCTTAAAATTAATAAATAAACGCATTAAAAATACTCAAATCATGTTTTTATGCATCATTTTGCATACTTCTGTTTTGTATGTGCATTGGAAAGAGGGTGCAAAGAATGAAGAAATAAAAAAAAAAATGTGTGTTTCTAATTCCGATTACCCCCCCCCCTCTTTGAATTCCATCCCTTTTCTCCGCAGGATTTGATTTATACTAATACATCTCTCGCTTGGGGGGGGGAGATTTATTTGAAGTTATTTATATTACGTGTGTGTGTACACAAGCGCGCACACCCACGCACATTCATTCATGCATACTAAATAGTATTTTTCTTAAGCTTGTAGTTTAAAACATTAAATTTTGAATTAACAATTTTGTAATCCATTTGTTTATCTTATAATGAAGAAACCCACAATTGAACTTATAATTAATATTGGTTGTTTCTAGGTTTCGAAAAACTATATGTTTCCTATTGCATTTATGTGAGTTAGGTTCAAAAAAATTTTAAGGTTAAAAAATTCAATTCTCGTGTTATTATATACTTAAATTCGATAACAGTTTAAATACATTTTTGATGCATTAAGCCGAGAATAAACATTTTAGCATTTCAGAAAAGATGTTTGAATTCCCGTGTGAAATTCTCAAGAGTTTCCTTCACTTTCTTCGTATTTTAGGGGCAATTTTAAGCTTCATTTTCTTCGATCGTTCTGTAGGCTTAAAAAATATTATTTTTCTGGATAATTTAGAGTAGGCAACACTTTGATTCCTATTTCCCTCCCTTCCTTGTTTCGATGCACTAAGATTTTACATATTAACTAACTAAATACTTTTATATGCAATCGAGATACAATCGCAAAAATAAATTTCATTGTGAATTTGTTTATTCTTGGTTTATTCATGCCTTTGTGTTATAATAGTTTTATGATGCTTTTAAATTTATTTGTACGTTAATAAGTTGCAATTTTCGAATTACTTCTAATAACATGATTTGGTGCTTTTTAAAAATGCATTAATCTACAAACAAGTGCTCGTGTATTTTCAAAATATTCAGTCATACCATTAATTTCCACTGTAAAACTGCATTAATATGAATAACAAAAATTTATTTTTATGTGCGTAAAAGTTTTGGTTAAAAATTGAGAAATTTGTAAAATATTCTCTGGTACACATTGATAAAAGATGCTCAGTTTTTATGTGCTAAATATCTCATTTTTTATTTTTTGGCAATTTAATTCGTATCGAAGGTACGATTAATTACAATGTGCGAATTATTTCGAAAAAATATTTTGTATGTTTTTATTTTGATTTGTGTGATTTTTGTTCATTTCAGTTTTTGTATCGAAAACACTTAATTTGAATCAGCAAAATATGCAATATTTTTATTTTTGTTATGCATGATGATTATAATATTTATCATTCGCGTAACGAGATAATTAATTTATAACGGATACTATTTTCAAGTTTAATTGTTATAATAAATTGAGTTTAAGTAAGTTGTCCTACTATATTGCTTGTATAACTTAAATATTTGTTGAGCACAAATTATTTCTCTACCGCAGCTAATCTAGCTATGTTCTCTTTTAAAATACTTTCCTTTTTGTAAATAAAAAAAGGAAAATCATGATCATTGAACATATAGGGTGCGTATACAGTATTGTGTTGTGCAAATTCTAAAATATATTTTTAAAACATTAGAGCTTATAATTGGGGCTTTAGGTCTTCCGCATCAAACCGAAAAAACATAAAATAAGTTAACCATTCTATACAGTAAAAGAACATGTATTTTGAATTAAGAAAAAGTAAAGCAGTAAATAATTGTACGAACGAGAATTCAAATCAAGTGTTTAGGGAAAAAAACAGTTTTTTACAAAATACCTAGGGATTTTTTGAAGGGTTGTCCCGATTTATAAGGGTTTATTGAAAAATGCATTGTTTATATGTATTCATGATTTTAAACAAAGTTTAAGTTATTTTTCATAAGTATTTCAATCAAATATTGATTTGTTACCATAAGACTCTATTTGTTACCATAAGACTATTTAGGCATATATTTCAAAAAGCTCAACCAAGTTTTATTTTTAAATTTGAAATACTAAACTGTTTTTAATGTGTGGAACTAAAAATGAAGTTTCACATGCTATCCTGTGTTCAGATATTCCTAATTTGAATTTATTTATTTTTGCAGTTTATTCATAGTGTGCTTGGTCAGCATAAGTTATTAGTTACATTTTGCTTACTTCAATGTAGTTGAGCATTCCTTCAGCACATTACTGAGAATCTGAACTACTTGTTTTTGAATTAAGCTCAGTTAACTATTGTTAAATTTTAGCAAATGTATTGAATAGAAGTTTCTAAATAATATTCTGAATTATATCCTGTTTGTGCTGTTGAATGATTCTAAATTATATTATTATGTTTTTATAGTAAGTGCGTGCAAAAATATCAAAGTATAAAAATTTATTTCTAAATTATACTTACAAATCGAAAAATATTGAAATTTTTTAATGTAACTTTTTTAACCAAACTTCTCATGTAGGAGAAACACTATCCATAATTTTTCGGGGGAAAAAAAAAATTGAACAAAAAATACTTGTTTTTCCTCTTTTATCTACAGCTCACAGTCGAATAGTTCATTTATTTATTTTTCCTTTACTGCGCAAGGGTTGACATCGTGACAAGAGTTTTTTTTTTTCTCATCTCGAGAAATTGCGCTCTCCGCTCATTCCGATCTCTGGTAACTCCGATTTTTTCCTCTTTCTTTTTTTAGTAATTTCGCTTTTATTATAGCGTTTTCTTTACCAGCTTTTTCACTACCCTCCCCGTCTTTTTTTTAAACTCCCACCCCAAACCGTTACGACTCTGGGCCGAGGAGATTTATTTTGGATCTCACTAGTGATTTTTAAAATGTCACTGCAGACTATGTTATTGGAGGCCCGAGGTTAAATTTCCAGGCAATGTTACAAAAGAAGAGTTCCTCTCCCTCCCACCATCCTTTTCCTTTTCTTCTGTGCCTACTGCTTGCTTCTCGTATTGCATTTCCTTCTGCATTTTCGGGGACAGTTTATTTTAAAGGGCCGGTCTCAGCGTCCTCAGAGGCATACCGCGCTTTGTGTTTCTTCTTGTCTTGCGGGAGTGTTTTTTTTTTTTTTTTTTCTTCTTGAAAAGGGTTTGAATGTAAATAAAAAATGTTTGATTGTGTTTCTGAAGGCACTGATAAAACTGTTCCTCCGGAGTGAGTTTCGACTTTGTTTGTTTTGTGTACCTGTTCCTCATATTCATTTCGTTGTCTTTCTTTTTCTTAGACGGGATCTTATTTCTCTACGATTGAAAAACTCGTGGGATTTCTTAAAAATTACTTTTTTAAAAAAATGCGTAGGATTTCTTACCTTTTCTCAGGAAACCTGTCCATTTATCTGGAAAAAAATAATTAAAAATGTTTTCAAGAACTTGTTTTATGGGCTGTATGTGATTCTTGCAAAGTATTCAAAATGAAATGTTGCTTGTTATAATTTTTATTTACGACAACTTTTCTTTCAAAAAAAAAAATGCAGATATGGGGATTTTTTTTTTGTGGTTTTTAGATTTGTTTAGTATATTTTAAGAAAGATATGCTACAATTAAGAAGATAAAAATAAATTATTATTGCTAAAAAAAAGGAAAAATTTACAAAAAATAATATAAACGGGGCCCCTTCTGTACCAAAAGTTTATGAACAAATTTTCAATTCTGATGTGGTGCAATGTTATTCCTTTTTGAAATGACCTACAGGATAGGAGATATTTTAATTTTTACAGAAACTAGAGCACTTTATCTTAGTTATTATATGGAATTGCTTAAAATAACGAGATTATATTCACGTAAGAGCAGCTTGGTATGAAGGAAACCGCCCTGGGTGCTGCTTTGCTTGGGACAAGTTATAGGCGAGATAAAACCTCTCTTGCTAGGCTTCGCAGTGGGCGTACTCGAGCTCAACAGCATATGAATGGTGTTAAAGTTTATCCTTCTTGTCCGAATTGCAATGTGACCCAAACTGCTCCTGCCCACATCTTCGCTTGTATTGGTTGCCTTAAGAGCTAGCTACTCTCCTACTACAGTTCTTCATTGTTTAAGAACGCACGTTTTCATGGACTTGATCTAGATGTTTCTGAAGGTCAAGTGGGATAAGAAACAACACGTAAGGAACCGTAAATTTTGTAATAAAACAATGTTGATAAATCTGAAGGAAGGTTGAAACACTTCTAGTATTATACAGAACATACACAAAAAATTTCAGTTAATTATTTTGAGAACTTTTTAGCAATTGCTGTCCCCGTTTGAGCATTTTCAAAAAACAAACAAACAAAAAATTTCGAATAAAACGCGTTTTAGAGTATGACTTCGTGCTTTAAGTAATGGCCTCTGCTTTTACTAAAACACTTGTAGTTTTTGTTCTAGCGAACGGAAAATAATAAACTTGTTATTTCTCTAAAGCTTAATAAGATGGTATGAAAAATAAAATCATAAAAAGTCAATTTTTGTCAACATTCACACTTTTAGGTTATTCGTATACCTTAAGAAAGAAATATAGGGAGTTAAAATAATTCACACAATACTTCTTGAACTAGTATTTTTATGTTTTATTTATATAGATGGTTTATACGTCTGGGATAATTCTTTATTGTAATTATTCGTGTCAATGAAACCGTAATACTGGGATTTAAATACGGTTGCTTAGTATCAATATTCCCGAGTCAAGTAAACTTAAATTAGACTGCAATGAAGGTAAGAATACAATAGATTTTTTTCAGTTATAAAAATCGTCCCCTTTCCTTCCCTTCTCTTAGCCGAGAATAGACGAGATTTCAAAGTTCGAAAATTGTATTCAAAAATTTCTAAATTGTAGAATTTCGATAACTAAAGAGTTTTGAAACAGAAATGATTGTTACAAACATTTGTAATTATGAAATTTTTTGAGCTACATTTTTATAAGATATATTTAAAACAATCTGTAAACAACAAAATATAAAAAATTATATTTTTGTAAAATAATAACAGAGTTATGAAACTAATTGTTATATACGACTTTTAGGTGCTCTGTCCTTAAAACTCCTGAATTTAAAATTTCTTGTGATTAAATGAAGGGATATGCATAGTAAAGTTTTTAATTTAGATGTAATTTAAGAAAACAGGTAAATTTCCAGTGTTTTTTTAAACAAATATCGTTTAAAAATATTTAGACTGTAGTGGATTAAAATTTCTTGCATGAAATTTACTTATCCCCGCGTATGAATTATGATAACTAATTAATGTAATTAAATAGTGTGAGAGAGGAAACAAATTCAGCTTTCTCTGGTTTCAGAAATTAAATAAATTGCTGGTAGCATCAAAGTGCAAGAAAGATGTTGTAATGCGTACGGTTCCTGCTTCCATCTGAAACCCCTTGTCTACCCGCAGACCCGGCTAGGTGTGTGGGAGAAATCGAATAATCAACAGATATGATTTCACACTAACTATTTTATTATAAAAATATCAATCAGACATAATAACAATCTAATTAAGATAAATAATCAAACATTAGAGCCCGGAGGTGAGATTCAATAACACGGGGATACTACGAACCCTCAACTGATTCTACGATAGCTTAAACACGCTCAATATAAACTACGTCGCACACTAATAAGCTAACTTTTAATTAAACAAGGTTCACGATACCTGTACTTTTATGTAGCAGATCCTACACTTGAATCTTGCAGGAGATCTTTATCTGGATTTAATCACTGTCGTTGGATCCACTCTCCGTAATCCGTTTCATGGACAAACTCCAAAATCTCTTAATAATTCCCCGATCCTTCAATATTCAATTAACAAAGTAACTCGCCAACTCTTTGCTAACTCCAACTTGCCAACACCTCAAACTCGCAAAAACAGAATTTATATAATATACTTCATTTGCATAATGACGCTTTCTTACTCTTGAAAGTTGGTTGAAATAAATATTTTTCTAAAAGTGTCATGAAGGAATTAGTAGAACCGCGTATAGATCTGTCACAATGTTTTGTGAGTGTATTGAGGCGGGGAGTCGACACTAAAGTATAATAGATATAAAAAAATATGATAATCATACAGTAAAATTTTAAAAAAATGCTGCTGATAATTTAGACCATCTGAATGATTAAACTTGTTAATGAATTTTTCTTATGAGGGTTACTTTTTTTAACCAATCAGTTGGATTAGCTTTTGAGGAGGGATATCCATTTTTAATTGTAATTGTTTCTACCGAGTTAGTTATTGAAATATCCGTTATTTTATTATGTCATAACGAACATAATTACAAGATAATACGGTTTTTAAGATTTTTAGCACTTAATATTTTACATGAAGTCGTTAAGCATGCCTAACAGTATCTTCGAAATTATCTCTTGAATTTATATGCAATATATTGAAAGATTGGGATGTGGACTATTTAGAGTATTTCCATCTTAAATCTTCGAAAAACTGGTATCTGTTAAGTAAATTTTCTTTGGCTTTTAATATTTATTCATTGATTCATTCATTTGTATCATGATTTTCCCTTGATTTATTGATGGAATTCTTAGTTTTTGTTCAGTTGTAATAAGAATTGCAGAAATTATTAAGGGAGTTCTCATTTTTGACCATACTAATATTACCATTTTTATGTTATCGTAGCCCACGTCTCAACACCTTCAATTTCTTGGATGACGTTATACATCATTTATTCATTTATCATTATTGATGTTGCATAATTACCACACAATATCTTGAATAATCATGTTTTCCGTATTACCAACCAATGGATAACATGACACAAGGAATATTTCTTGTATTCTTCTTTTCTTCAGATCTTTGTGGCCGTGGTAGCCTTGTGGTTATGGTCATGAGCTCGTGGTCGGCGTGTCATGAGTTCGAGCTTAGGGCCACTGAAGACCCGCTGTGTAAAAGGGCCGATACATGTTAAATATGTCCTCCCGTTGTCGTCGTGTGACACCAGCTCAGGTGTCGTCCGTGTCACTTGACCACGGTTCAAAATTACGAGGTTCGTCGCTAATAGTCTTCGAATTGCTTTCGAATTGCTGCGACATTAGTGGCACTCACTCACGCTTCAGTTCATTAGATTATTGTTTGTAATATTTGTCTAAGAAGTAATTTGCTACTTTCTCTGTTGTTACAATTCTTGCTTGGAAATTGGCATTTTCAATTTAGTATCGCGCAACAAATTTTGTTTTAGTACCCTTATGGTACACTACGCTGAATAGCCATTATCTTTTAATTTTGCGAAAAAATCCTATCGTGAAAAAATTGAGTGGATTTTTGTAGAATGCATTTATCTCTTCTTCGTTCCATTGTATGACCATTCTCATCTAAACACAAAAACAAGTTATATTTAATTGCATAGTTGTCAACTTAGAGTCTCTGAGAGTGACAACCCTCCCATGAATGGTAATAATGTTATAATGCGTTCGTGCGATTTGGCAAAACGGCATCCCATTTCTTAAGGGGTCCTTGAAATCAGTTTCATCCACCGCAATTTCGTATGACATCGACTGTCATCCAGGAATAGGGTTCCTGTTACATAAATATATTAAGCATGTGAACATATCCTGGCACTTCAGTTTGCCTTACGGGGCAACTTAATTAGATTCAACCGTCGTTTTTCAAATAAGAAAGGTCGTTGGAACGTCCCAATATTGAACGTCAAAAAAAAATCACAATTTTATATATTGTAAAATACTCATTCGAATTCATCTGCTTGCGTTAAAATGTATATTTACTATGTTTTCTTATCAGGTGCGCAATTTTTAATTTACTGATGTGAAATAAATTTTTACTTCCCAAAGTGTCGCTTTTGGGTCTCATAATGCATATTATTTCCTAGCACTTCAGCTTAACATCGTTCCACTTAAAAGTATAGTATGTTTGACTTTTACTTTTATTTAACCATGGTAGTTTTCATTTTTGAAAACTTCCAAATAAATGAGCTAGATATGCTCTTTTGAATCTGATTTTTTTTTCCTTTTGTTTGTTTACGTTACGGCATTTCTTATGACTTAATTTTTTTTTTCTTTATAAAAGCGGAAGAGAGACGTTACTTTTCCTTAAGAAAATACATGTCGTTTCGGTATTGATTTTAGTTTATTCTTTCTTTTATCCCCCCCGTCCCTTCCCTTCCGTTTGCTCTTGCCCAGATTTTTAACTGTCCTCCCCACCTGCTGTCGAGAAAGAATTCTCTCTCCTCCCTCTTTCTTTAGTGATGGAAAATTTCCATGACAATAATAATGTGTTTGCAAAGCGAAGTCATTTCCAGATTAGAGCATTAATTCTCCTGCCTAATCGAACGGTCGACTTGATCTCGGAGTGTACGGATTCGTCTCGATTTTTATTGAGTCGTCGTCTTCTCTTTTGAAATGCTTTAAAATGCTTCCGATGTCGAAGGCGGAAGATTAGTTTGCTCTCCAGCTGCTTCACTCGCCAAACAGCTGACGTCTTTTACTCTACCTTAACGAATCAATAAAGGGTCGAGATCCAGTTTTGCTTTCAAAGACTGTCTTATCAGGAGAGACCCAGGAATGGGCTCTGAAGAGGAAGTCACCAACTTCCTCAGAGATGCTATTACAGATATCTAGACGATGAAGTTTGGGGGCGGTTTGTGAGGCGTATCTGATTTGCCGCCCCTGGGTTACAGGAGTTTGATTACTCTGTTTCGTAATCTTCCTCCGAGTGAAACTTCTAATTAAAATCTATTGCTGTCTTTTCTTGTTTTATTGTAAGAGAATCAAAGACTTTATTGGATGAAAACATTTTACGTATTGTTTTCTCTTAAAAAATTTACTCTTTAATATAAAAATAATCTTTGTATTAAATTGTATTTGTGTATGATTAGGAGTTACATATCTTTAATAATAATTTCCATTTAATGATAATTTGAATCATTTGACGCAAAATAAATTCTAATTATTTTGGTTAGGTCCGGGAACGATGCTCCAGCATATCCCTCACCAAAATTAAAATTTATCGTACTTAATGTTTTTATAATCTTGAAACAATTCAATTTTACAGCCTTGCTTTGAAATCTAGTATTTCGACAAATTTAGTTGTTGATATATATAAGTAGTATATATAGTACTCCTAGTTTGGGACCTTTGTTTAGATGGTGATTGTTAGCAATAAGAAAAACGTTAAGTTTTCCCGGTTATTTTGAAAAAAATTGCTATCATTAAATCGTTTTCTCATGTGGCAGACAATTATTCAATATTTAAATGGAAAAACCCGTGTTTTGCAAATTATTGGAACTATTTGGACTTTCTGAATTTAAAGGATGTTATGGGAACAAATACATAAAATACCCTCACACTTCGATAGGTACTTCACAATTCTTTATTACAATTTACATTTTTTAAAAGTTATTGATCGCAAGTCTTAAAAATAAGCTTTCGATTGTATTCCCAAGAGTCCAAGCCTCTTGATTTAAAACGGATGGGACATGAATTTCTGAAATGGAAGTATATATTTATCTTCTAAGCTCTCCTTTCCCGTTTATAAAACCCATTCGATAAAGTTCTATGTTGAACAAAAGAAACCTGCTTGTCAAATTTAAAGTATGTAGGTTTATAATAATTCAGAAAACTAATTCATAGCAGATCTCTACTCATCAGAAGGAACATGCCTGCCAAATTGAAAACCCTTTGGTCTAATAATTCCTGTTATCTCTGGATGAGTGAGCAAGTCGCTTTTCTCATATATATATATATATATATCCTACGAAATTCATCGTGGCAAAGGGCTAGTTGTACACCTGGCGTTATTTGTAGCTTTTAGCACGATGCAGATGACAGTACTTTTTGGCTCAGTTCCACCCCTATTTTGAGGGAACACACCCTGGGGATGGTCAGGGATGTCCCACCTCTCTTCCCCTTCCACCAACCTCACGAGAGGACTTGAGGCTCGATGGCTATTTAAATTACACCCATACCTTCTCCGGAATTCAAACTCAGGCCCTACAGCATAGCATCAGCTTCACTAACCACTATACCTGATGGGTGACTTTATATATAGATAAAATTTTCTAAATCTATTAACTGAATGCGATACATTTGAACACAGTTTGGATGCTGGTTTACCAGAATTATTACCAAAATAGGGGATTAACGGAGTATAAATTAGTTCTAACGATATAATTGTAAACACAATTTTTTGATAGTCATGTTCTGTGTAGTGCGTCTCACTATAGATTAGCTTTTTTTAAATGGCTCAAACATATTGAAGTTTTGCTAGAAAATTCTGTAAAAGTAGTTTTGATGTTATAACCTAGTCATTTTATTTGGAGTTCAGAAGAATTCACTTGAAAATCACACTCTGGTTCGCAGCTTATTATTCTGCCTTATTTCTTTTCTGGTCACGTTTTCAATATTTCCAAAACTTTCTCTTTTTTTGGAGAATTTTGCACTTTCATAAAAACTGAAGCTTGTGTATAACAAAATGAATCATGCGTATTTTTACTGGCTTAGGGAATTAATTTCATATATTCGATTTATTATATATAATTCTTTTATATGTAGTTCATTTATATATAGGCAATTTATTATTTACATATAGGTAATATATTATTTACATAAGGTAGTTTTTGAATATTATTTATGAAAAGTATTGCCTACTGCTATAAAATTTACTGAGTATGTTTGTAAAGATAAGGCTGTGTTAGTCGAACCGAACACAATATTTCATTGAAGTACTGATTATATTCAGAGAGCCACAGAGAATTTTTTTATGTAATTTCGGATACGCTTTCTAAATGGAAATCTGTAAAGTGTATATATATATATATATATAACAGGTTAAAATATTATTTAACACCCTTTTATAAATTTCACTTGTATGTAACAGAATCTTTGAACTCAATTATTTTCATCCATTTTAAAAGGTCAGATTAATTCAAAATTGTGTTCCATTGTCCTAATCAGAATCATCAGGATTAACGATGATTTCCCATTTTCAGATCCCATCCCGCACCTGGCGACTCATTTCAGATCCCATTTCCAGATTTAGAGATTACATTACAAGATTTCCATTACAAGATTGAGTTACAACTTAGTACAATTAACTATAAAAGAGGATGATTTTTAAATTTTTTTTTAAAACTATAATTTATTATTTTTCATAGATGAATGGCAGATAAATGTAAATGCATTTTTTGTTTGATACGAAAGATTTTGCATCATTTGTTTACGTAATAACGTATTTAATTTTTAAACAAATAACGGCTGTGGTAGAAGAGTGACCATTATATAGTACCCGGAAATTGCTGCAGCAACCGAGTTGGGACTCCAAGTCCCAATACAACTAAAGATCAGTTGTATAATGGAGATGATGTGTGTTAAATGTATCAATGGCCGTGGGTAGGCCTAGTGGTTAGAGCATCGGACGCCAGACCGGAAGGCCTGGGTTCGATGCACGTCGCTACCAAATACTCGCCGAGTATACACGGAGTACGTGTTCGTTAAGTCAGTGGGTCCAATTGGTGTCGCCATCTACCGTGCTGTACCGAGAAAATCGTTCTGTCACCTTCACGGAGCTCAAAGCTTAGGTTAACGACAGGCGTAAAATTCTAGCCCTTAGTCGCGATGAATTTCGTGGACCTTGATCTGATATTACTGTCGGTCAGGTGGCATAAGCAACAACAACAAATGTATCAATGCTCGAAATTCTCACTTTAACAAGGTGTCGAACGTCGTTCAAAATTACAATGTCTGTCGCCAATAGATTTTATGTTGCTTCTGAATGCATCGTTAATAATCAATTAAATCCATCTATATATTACCTGATTAACAGTATGTCGCATTGTAAGAGGTCTTGAGTTGCAAGGTTTGTTTTTAATTTGTTTATTTTAAATACGACTAATTGTAAAAGTATAGCATTAGTTTAAAATTGCTTTTTTCTTTTGTCTGAGGAATGTTATTCTTTTACGAAAATACTTCAAATAACGAAGTCGTTGGAATTGGTAGCGTTTCCGCTGAAGAATTGAGATTCTTCCTTCTTTTCCCTACTTTAATCCAGGATTTATTTTCAAGTTGCTAAAACTCTTTTGGGATCTCATTTGATCCGTAAAAATAAACGTGACTCGAACGTTTCCTCGCTGCTATCAAAGACCGTAGTTTCAAATTTTAGCCCGCGCTTAGGCGACTCGCTATTTTCCTTCAGAACGGTTGTTTCTAAGGAATTTCTTTAAATTAACTTTAAATCTACTTATCATCGATTCTTTTACATGTTATAATGATGTAATTGCACCTTAGAGAAATCATAGGTTATTCGGTGATTCTACATAAAAGGAGTATTTTATTTTTGTCATGTAATTTTTTTTAAGTTAGAATTGTTGTTCTTGTTTACAACTGTTAGCTTTAAATATATATTTGTAGTAGAATTTGATAAAATAAAATTTTGAATAACAATTATTTTGTTCGTATAATGACCGAAGATTTAAAAAAAAAAATTATTTAAGTATATATATTTTTTTGCTTTCAGTTGAATACTTTTTATTGTAAATGTTTTAAATATTTTGTAATTTGAATTGTGACAATGATATATTACTATTTTATTTAAATGATATCGTAATTGAGATTTTAGTTATTTACTTTTGTCGAATTAGTAACGTGCTCAAATGAAAAAAATCGTGTTAAAAAAATTGTTTAATTCCATTGCATGGTTTATACACGAAAAACTATTTTTGTAAGTCCGCTAACTGCATTTTCATACTATATACCAATGTGTTTAATGTGGGATATTAAAATTTTCAATAATTATTTATATAATTAAAAAGTAATGATAAAGACAGCTTCATTGGAAAGTTCATTTTTTTGTTGTGAGGTTATATCAGCGATTCTCAACCTGCGGGTCGCATGTGGCCCACCGAGCTTTTCTGAGTGGCCCGCTTATGGCCCATTGCCCTAAGAAATTCAATTATTTAAGAACAATGTATTAAAAATTTAGCGGGAAATCTTCTAAAAGAAGCGATCAAATCGTCAAATTTTGCTGTCGATGTCGTACGGGTGCGAATTGCAAGATCTTTTTTTCTGTTTGGAACTGTAACGTTTAGTAATAACAAATAACAGTGAAATAGGGAATGAAGTGGAGTAGTCTTCAGGGTGAAACTGATTTTTAATTATAAATAAATAATACTTATTCCAGTCTGGAATTCAGTAAAAACTCCTCTTTGTTGCCATTCTGCATTTGATCAATTAATGTTTGAAATAAAAATAAGAGAGCCTTTGTCAAAAGAAAAATCAAATTATCAAACGACTTGGCAGTTTTGTTTGTGTGTTTTGTTTTTATGATCATGAATCAAAAGGAACCTAAACTACCCCATAACTTAGTAAAAAATGTATAAAAACGATGAGCATTTTTTGTGTGTGTTTGATAGAAATTAATATACATACAGCATTAAAAGCCAAAAATGAGTTTTAATATTTTGATCAATTTTCCACATTTTAAGTGTCCAATATTACCTTGCTCTTATGGTGTTTTTTCCGTTAATCCTCGTGTTGTGACCCGCATGAAATATTTGCCACATGTATGCGGCTCGGCGGGTAAAAAGGTTGAGTACCCCTGCTCTATATTCTACATAAGGATGAAAGAATATATTAATATTTTCAATTTATTGATACACACACATTTAGTCGCAAATACAATGAAATTTTCTGTAACATTTTTTACCTTCATTCATATTTCACAATTGCATTATTTTACGATATTAACTGATAGAGATTCATATTGTTAACTTAAAAACCGTTCTATTTTTTTCAGATCGTAGAATCAAAGGGGAAATATTTAGACGCTGTATGTTAAAACAAAGACGAACTTTAAGTTTAAACTTTTGTTGTTTTACAATAAATTACGAAGATTTTAAAAATCTTCCAGATCTGTAAATTACACCCCCTTGCACCTTAACGTTGGCTAATCTTCTTTTGGGAGCTCCCCCCCCCCTTGCAATTATAATGAGTAGAGTTTCTATTCACATTTGTTCTGTCTACATCCAGTTGAGCAAAACGCCATCAAAATATTGAAAACTTCTATCAAACAGCAGAACAAGCGTACATGCTCCAAATTTGAGAGTTTGTACTTCAAGAGAAATATCTTTCGGGATAAATTCCGACATATCATTAAAGTTTTCATTTATATTCTGTATTTTCGCATGTAAGTATTTATTCAGTAAATGCTTGTCGCGGTCTTATGTAATAAGCCTTTCTGATTTTTATTGTATTATATAACCTCCCCCGGGTTATAAATATACATTTTCGTTTAAATGTAGCTCGTCAAAATTTACACCAGCTATAGGATCCAACTGGATATTGGACGAACATGGGCTGTTTCTGGCTGGCTGTTTCTTCATGGGCTGGCTTCGGAAAACAATGCTATAATGATTTTGAAATTTATCAGTAAAATTCTCATAACCTTCTTAGGTCTTTTTGTTTAAATTTCACCCTTTTTTTTTCTGAGCCAAAAAAGTTAGCGAGCCCAAACACTTTTGAATATATAACCTACACATACAAATTTAGAAACGCTATTTTTTTAAGTAAATTTATTTGCAAAACTCCTCATGCTCCACATTGCATAACATGAGGCTTACAGACGTAAGTGGGAACAACATTACAAAACAATAATAATGACAAAAAAAAACATAATTAAGAAAAAAAAAACATAAGACACAAAAAGGGGAAAAAAACATAAAGAGCCAAAACTAAAATAAAGGAAGGGAGGAAATACACAAATATAAAGAACGGAAAGTATCTGTAAAATTTTAAAAATCTATACTGTAAACAAATTTTCTCAAGACAGAAACGCTATTTATACCATAAATATTTTTCACGTCAACAAAACTTATGTAATATCCATTCCCGTTAAACTGGACATAGAATTCTCATTCAAATGTTCATTTGACACTAACAAGTCCCATGTCACAGGATAATCCCACATTTTTCACGCATTCGTGAAAAATATTTCCTCTTGTTTTTTTTTTTTTTTTCCTTCTGTCACAATCTGCAAAGTTTGAAATGACTTAAATATCCAGAACTATCAGTATGTATGGAAATGACATTAACAAGTTCATTTAAAGATATGTACTCTCATCACTGTCATGTTCCATCAAATGTCAAACCACGCTGAACAGTTTCATCAAAGTCATTTAGAAGTTGACCTACAGCAAAACTAGAAATGTACTAAACTTTTTTCAAGTAATCAGAAAGCTATCTTGGAAGGAGTATTCTCATTCATAGCTGGAAACAGCTTCTTCTCTTCCTTATGTTTCTTTATTTTTAAACACCTAGGACAACAAAGATAATACAGAAATCACGTCGCTTAGTTTTTTAAAAGAATAAATTATGCTATGATTTTTATTTTTCCGAAATATATATTGGTATAAAATCAAACCAAAGTTTGATTCCTCACTGCTGTCGAAACAGGTACAGTATATTTATCTCAAACTTACTGTAATATATATCTCCTTTAAATTTATATTTACTTGCTGAACTTCTTGATTCCATCTGTTGTTTACTATTTCAGCAAAGTTTGTTAAAACACTGGATTAAGCAAGTAAAAACTTTGTGACCGATATAGCTGCCACGGTATAGCTAAAGAGGTTTTTATTGATCAAAACAAAACCACGGTATTGCCAAAAAGTAGTTAATATTTAAAATTTATTTGATTTTGTGTTAACTATAAAAAGATAAAAATGATAAAAATGTGGAAAAATAGAATCTTTGGATGATCCACAATAAAAATATACATTTTGCTAAGTTCTTTGCATCATTTAACTAATTTGATCCATTTATCAAATCTAATAAAAATCAATCGTTTTTATTGACTGAAAGGAAATTCAGTGTAGCTCTATCTCGCCGAAACCTGCTATTGCATTAACAGTTGTCAAGTTAAAATATTCATAAATTTATTTTGGGCACTTGTGAGAAAGAATGGAACTGTGTTTGTTATATTGATCAAAATATAGCGTTGATTTTTATTACATAGGTTAGAGAAGGGGACTGTAGTCCATGAATATTCTAAAGAAACCTTGTCCCTCCGTGTTTGTTTACCGAGAAACATTCAGGAAAGCCCCGGAGTTTGGGCGAATGAGGGGCCGCTAGGGGCGTTCTTGCGCAGTGCCTTTCGAATCCCGGGCGCTCAGGAGCTGCCTTCCTGCTCCCGATTTCGTCACCGGAAAACAACCATTACTTCTTGATGTATCGTCGTCCAGGTGAGATACGCTTTGGCCACGCTCGTGTCGTTTGTCCATGGATTAGTGTCGTTACGGCTACAGCTGTTTTCCCCGTTTCTGATTGGTTAATGAGTTCTTTATTGACATTTTAATATCATCTTGTATGAATGTGGAAAAACTACAGCGGTCGCTAACGACTTGGAACTTGTTGATGTTTGTGAATGAATACCGGTCATTATATTGGAGTCATTGGATCATTATGATCGACAAATTTCGTCTATTCGTGGATTTGATATACATTTCACTCATTTCTTCGTGCTTACCTGAAACTTATCACCAGGGGAACTAATTATATCATGATTTGTTGAAATACCCTCATATAATAGTATAGCAAAATACATATCATTTAAAAGATGTGAGCTTTCTTTGTTTTTTTTCGTGGACATTTCATAGTTTTAGGAGTAGGTTATATAGCAAAAGAAACTAGTTTTCCTCTTTATACTTTTCTTGATCAGTGGATTGATTTTTAACTTGTTGACATATCTTAAGCGTTGATACATATCTATGAAATTAAAGTCATCTATTGGGTGAGTTGTATTTCTTACTCTTTCTTTTAAAATAAAAATTTAATTATCTACGAAAGAAAACAATTGAGCTTATGATACATATAAAACACGGTATACTCGGCTCTTTTGACATTCAAATATTTAACCTAGTTAATTTTAAGGTGGGATTAAAATTAATAATTTTGTCAGTTAATATCATGTAAAGATAAGAAAATGCGCAAATTTAATTTTTTTTCTGTGTTTAAAAATAATAGCGGTAGCGACAGACAACTATTTTTTTTTTTTAACGAATAATCAGATCCTTATTTCTTTCTATTCATAAATTGTAAGAATCGTCTAAAAAACGCGTTTTCTATTTTATTATTATTAAACTTAAAGTGATTTTTTTTTTCAAAATATTTTTTCAGAATTCAAAAAATACTTTATAGAAAACAAATAAGAACTCATTTTAGAGATATTATACAATATTGAAGTATAACCATTTATAATTCACAACTTATTTACGTTACCTATATATATATATATATATAGAATTTTCCTACAAACGATGGAGTCAAAATTTATTAAGCTTATGTATTGTTTCAGGCGGCATTTTCGGCAACCGATGGCCGGGTGGGGGTCCGGGAAAAGGACCTAGCAGACGATCAACCCGAAATGGAAACTTTCGAAGTTGAACTAGTCAAGGATCAACAAGGGCTTGGGATAACTATTGCCGGATATGTGTGCGAGAAAGGTAAGTGATTATTGTATATTATTTTAATATTTAAGGATTTTTTTAAATAAACTGTTATCATTCGAATGTATACGGAATTTGATAAATGTACTTTGTAAAATAAGAATTTTATATTTTGAAATTACAATTTTCCCCCGTTTCATCAATTAACGTGTAAGAACTCTAATAACTGAATTGTAAAATGTATACATTACACAATTACGTATGTCATTTGAGGTATGGATTATTGTAAGCCTTTATCTTTTAAAATTTAAATAGTTAGCGCAGTTTTTAATTTTTGATTATGTGAAGAAAGTAAACCAGCTTATTGTTTTATATGGGGAATGAAAGTTGCTTCTTATTTCGCGTTTATTTAAATTAAGTCTTAGCTTTCGCCCTCTATGTTTCTCGGAATTATATATTGTTACACCCGTAGGTGAAAAGTTCCACAAATATTTTAAGCAATTCAGTGAGGTCATATTATGAGTTTGTGCGTAAAGTTTAATTTATTTTTACTGCAGCATGCTTTAAAAAAGACTTTGATTCTTTAATTTCTATTAATGCCCTTCATTTTCATGTAACAATGGTAATCTTTTCTGAACAATAATACTGGAAGTAATCAATATATTTTCAGAAGTAAAGTAATAAGTTAAAAGGGATCATTACCTTTCATTTTTGGCACATTGTAGTAAGTAGAAAAATTGCTGCGTGTACCGATTCGTGAAAAGTCGATTGGTTAATTCTTGAAATTGATCGTATTGTACTAACTAGGTTAACTATCAAGTAGATGTATTAAATAATATTGATAAATAATCTTTTTAATTATAGCTTTCAGTTATTCTCATGATGATGCAAAATTGTTAAATCGCGCTTTCGATCCAAATGTACTGTTCTTTATTAATATAAAATCCATAAAAAAATTGTAAGAAAAAGTAGAAATATTTAATGTTTCTTGCATTTGGTTTAATCATCTCATTAGTTTAAAATGATTTCTTAATTATTGTCATTTTTTTGTGACATATTTAAACACTTTCTCAATCTAATAATAAGATTTGTTTGAATTGAATCACATGTATTGAGTGAGTGTGAATTGTGCTAAATTGTACATGATTTCCCTATAAGGGCTGTTTTAGACTATTTTGTTTCAGTTTTTTGGCAAGGATTGGGATAGAGTATTTTAAACTGTGTGCCGTTTAAAAATATTTGCCATTTTCTGATTACAGACGAAATGTTGTGCTTAGTAATGCGTAAAACAATTGGTAGTATTGTAGATTTCTCTCTTTTTTTTCTGTTTTTTTTTAAATACGTAGAGAATTATTTTAAACTAATAAAATTGGATGTACAGTTTTTTAAAGAGTAAAACTAAGTTATGTAAGTTGAATCTGATCCGTTTTGTCCTCTCAAACGCATGTTAGTACTTTGAACGAAAAAATGCTGTACTATTATGTAGATTAATTATTGTAAAAGGCTTTTCTAAAAATTAGTCCAAGATATTATTTGTATTACCTATACGTTTTCAATTATATCGCTAAATTAGACAAAAACGAAGCGAACAACAGATATAAAATGCTAAAGAAATGTATAAGTGTGTCCTGTGTTTATTTGAAGTACTTTGTGGTGTCTTTGCACTAATTCTTTACTGCAGTATGTGTTCAGCTCTAGTATGTACTATTCGATAGTCAAAATACAAGTAATATGTTAACTAAGACATCTTATTTGGTTGAAGTACAAATACATGTAACGACTTTTCTTGTGTGTGTCACTTCTAATGATGTTTTGACGGAGTACTGTTCTTGGCTATTCACCATTTCGTGTTTCCACCCCTACCCCCTACCCTCTCTTTCTTTTCTTTTCTTAACAGTCCCTCTGAACGATGGCAATTATGCACGCTTTACCGAAGAAAATAAAACCCCCTGAACGGTTAAAAGGCTTGCGACATTAACTGAGGTGAATCACCTGTTGAATGCTCTTCTAAATAATTGCTTCCAAAAAAAGATCTTCCGCCATCTTGCCTATTGATCGAGCAGACCGTCATATCACTTTGCAAAAGAACTATAATTTTGTAACAGTATCTACTAATCTCAATAGTTTTTTTATGGGTTTTTTATTCAAATGTGTTAATATTGCGAATGTTGCGGTAATACTGTTTGAAAGAGAAATCGATTTTTTACCTTAGTTACAAAATCAAAGTATATTTCTATGTCAAGTAACATTGTTTAAGTTTTTATTTTAAATAATACAATGTACGAGTGGTTCATTGTGTTTTCTCTAAAGAGTTAACTGTTATACAACGTTACGTTTTATTCTTATCTATTCTCTGTATTTTAAGCTTTATTTTATTTGTTTTTGGTGTTCGACTTAGAATTCGAAAATGCTCAAATAGAATAAATAATGAATAGAACGTCATTTACAAAAAAAGGCATGTTAATATTTTTTTAAATAAAATAATTGAGAATGATGGAAATGGATAATAAATATAGTAGTAAGAATTAATAGTAAATATTTCATTTGCTATTTCTGCTTTTTAAAATCGGTTTTAAATGTTTCTTTATAACGGAAATTTTCTTCTTTCCATTTAATTGTAAATAATTAAAATTTTAGTTTATTTTCATGAAAGAGGACTTCCAAATGTAAAATTTTTACATCTCGTTATCTCAAAGACTTAATTTAAACAAGATATTTTTAAAGAATTACTCTAGAGAATTTTTTTAAAAAGTACCTTTGGGATTTCCTTGGAATGCAGGATGCGGCTCTTTAGTATTTTTAATTTCAATTTATTTGTGAGTGTCAAACAAAAAGGAATAGATTTGGTATAACTGTCACTACTTCTTCTGTTTTTACTTTTTGGCGGGCTTTGTTCGCATAAGTATTCGTAGAAAACATAATTGTGTTGTGTGGAAAATTGAAGAAGAAACGAGGGGGACTTTTAAAAACGTATTAAGGTTCATAAATTATTATTAAATGCCTTTCTGTCTTATAGGTTATTTAATTATCATCGCATTTTTGTTTGTTTTCATTACGTTTAAATTATGGAAATATAAGGAGCATATATAATTCGCACTAAAATTAGGCAGACTGTTTGCAAATATAATTTTTTTTCAGTTGCGTCTCCAAAATAGCTGTTTGCCTACCATTTAATTCTAAAATTAAATGACATTTTTACATACATTAAGCATATTTTCTTAAGGAAATGTTAATTGCATATTGATTCATAACATCTTCGGATATTAATAGTGATTTTAATTTGGCAAAATTAATTATTAGGCCGTAAAAACGTTAATGAACATCTTTGGAGATTTCAGATTTTTTTAAAGTGATACATTATTGTGTTAGTTTATTTTATGTAATCAGATTTTTTAACTTTTTACAGAATATAATTTTGTGTGTATTCTAGAAATTTAATCAAAGATTCATTAATTTTTTTTAGGTTATCAGAATTATTAAGTTATCTTTTGGACAAAGGAATCAATAATTATTCTTGTTAACAAAATATCTCTGCGAAATTTTTCTGGTAATATAATTATGTGAGGATATTTAATTCTATTATATTAATGCCCAGGGAATAGTTTCAAATAATGCATCGGCGTAATGCTGTTATGGAAATTAATTTGTTCCTTTAACTTTATAATTAACACATAAGCACAATGTTGATCATTTAATTTTTCCAGGCATCGACGTTTATTGAAACTTTTGTATGTATTGCGCATTTTTTTTTCTTTTTTGACTAATTTAAAATCTAAATTTTATTTACCTATATATTTTAGCAATGAATTACTTTCTTGTGTATTATACAAGCAACATTAAAAGAGTTATTAGAAGTGTAATTACTTGTCAAATTCAGTTTAGAATTCTAATTACATTGGTAGCATTTTCTACTGAAGTATTTTTCTACGGACTAAATCAGTGCTTCTCAAACTTTCAATGTTTGCGACCTAATTTTCAATCATAATTTTCATCGTCCTCCCCCAATCATACATTAACAATGTATTGAATTCAATAATGATGTACTTTGATGCTAATGCTACTATACGACTTTAATTATAAACCATGCAGATTGTCAAGATAAGTATTAAATTTTGTATATAAGTTTGTATACCATGGTCAATGTCCATGGGTAAATTAAATTATATCAACTTAGCCTATTAACTTAGTATTCATGGCTTAATGATAAAATATATTGTGCAGTACTGATACATTTATAAGTGTACTAGCTGTTACCCGCCCGCTTCGCTGGGTATTTCATGACGTTTTATAAATTTTTGCTGGTTATATATATGTATAAATTATTGATATTTAAGTCCTGGCATATTAAGAATTCGATTGTATTGAAGAATATACGCCCCTTACGCACCCTCAACGCAACTTGGGAGTCGATTTTCACGAAACGCATTTTGTGACGTATCTCTATTCTATGAGAGGAATCTGCTTACCAAATTTCAAGACTGTGCATCTAATAGTTTAAAAATCGGAATAATTACTTATATCTCCCCTTAACCGCCGCAATACCCCTTGGGGTATTTTTCCCAAAACCCATTTTGTAGTGGATATTTACTCCATGAAAGAAACATGTCTACCAATTTTCAAGCAGGTTGGTCAAGTAGTTTAAAAACGAAAATATTTATCTTTTACGCCCCTAACCCCCCCCCCTCCCCCCGCAAAGCCACTTGGGGTTACTTTCCCAAAAACCATCTTGTATCTGATCTCTACTCTATGAAAGGAATCTATTTATCAAATTTAAAGACTGTGCGTCTAATAGTTTAAAAATGGAAATAATTATCTATAACGCCCCCGCAACGTCACTTGGGGTTCAATTTTCACCGAACTCATTTTGTAGGGCATCTCTACTCTATGAAAGGAATCTGTTTACCTAATTTCAAGATTGTACGTCGAGTAGTTTAAAAATGGAAACAATTATTTATAACGCCACTTAACTCCCCGTAACGCCCCTTGCGATCCGAATTTCGCAAAATCCGTTCTTAGCTGATATCTACTCCATGAAAGGAACATGTCTACTAAATTTCAAATCTGTAGGTTGAATAGTTCCGGAGATATCGTGATTAGTCAGTCAGTCAGTCGCTTTTCTCCTTTATATATATAGATTATATCAGTGTACATATGTATTTATAATGTCGGAATGTATTTGCTTTTGCTTCCTTTCAGTAAATTAATACTTTTTAAATAATCTTTTATTTTCAACTTTTCGATATCCTGGTGGGATTATCACGCTCCCTAGGGGGGCGCGCGCCACAGTTTAAAAACCGCTGGATTAAATCAAAAAGGAATAGTAAAACGCACAATAGTAATAACTTCTCAGTTACCCTTTGATTGAAAAGGAAATACTTTTGTAATTTCAGATTTAAATTGGAAATTTGTGTTTGATTTCTATGTGTCCTCACCAAAATATCATTTTTCAAACTTATATACAAAAGTACTTTGCCATAACAGTAAATAAAATGTAGGAGTTAGTTCGCGGAAAAAATTGTATAATGCGTGCGAGACGTGAGGGTGCGTCTTTTTGTTATTTAAGATGAAATAAAGCTTTTGAATTCCCAATTTGAAATTATCACGCTATGCGGATTTATAAATCTACCGATCCGGCGCCAAAAACGAGTTACGGTAAAATTTATCCGGCATAAATTACGTGTCAGACTAGCGAGGCAGCTATCAGGATTTTCTTTGAAATTATTACTCTTTATCGCTCTGCCTCATGAAGCGTATGTTAATGAGCCAGAATCGCGAGAGAACCCTCTTCGAAATATTTGTAGCGGAACATATTACGTTAACATGTTCCTTTCCTGTCTTCCCGTGGCAGAATTCTGAGAAATAAAAGTTTTTCTCTTCCCCCTCTCTGCCTCCCTTTTAAAAAATATTTCCGAACTGCATTATGCATAAATTGATTCTACAAACTTCACATCTCTTTTCCAGTTGGGAAATTTTCACCTTTTCCCTCTTTCTTTGAGTATCTGCACTATAAAGTGGAAAGGGATTGCTTTTAAAAAATTTACATGTACATACACATTCACAAAAAAAAAAAAACTTTCTCACAGGGCTGATTTGTGTTACATGAGTGACAAAAATAAAAACTGTTTTTCTTTTCTTCCACTATTTTACTTTCTATGTTTTAAATCCCGCTGAATTAAACCAGATCAAAGGGTGAAATAAAATATTTTAGATACATATATATGTTTATACCAAATAGGTTTGAGTTGCAATTGGTTTGAGTGCAGCAGCTATTTATGATTTCTGCTAATATTTTTAATGCAAACTAAATGAATTGTCTTCATTTTCATCTTAATTTTTTGATTTTTTCTTTCTTCTTAGGTTCGGGTTATTTCTGATATTTTTTTTAAAAAATTGTTAAGGAGACACGGTTCCATGCACACATTTTTATTTGTATGTTTGTATGAAAATGTTTACATGCACTGTATTTGAATACACTTGGAAAAAACATTTCGGAAGAAAAATACTGTTTTTAAAATAAAAATAAAAAATTTTTTTACACATTTTAAAGTTTACAATTTTTAATATTTTAAAGACATTTTTCTAATATTCTTGAAAGTGTTTCTCTTGGTTCTTTTCTTCGACTCGTCATTACGAGTGATACTTTAATTTGTACAATTTGCCTCGTGTCACGCACTGTAAAAAAAAACAGCTATATCTAATTTTAAAGATTTTCCAAAAATAACTATTCACATAAATCCTTATTCCATGCACAGAATCATCAAATATAGTATACGAAATAACCAGAAAAATTTTTTCTAAATAAATTTTCCTTTGAATATTAAAAAACCTTAGAATTTTAAATGCGTGATTATCATGAAAAATAAAAACCTGAGAAAAAGCTATTTAAAGTTTTAAAGGTCATTAAAATAAATAAAAGAGCTAAATGCTGACCTCATGGGTTTTAGTTTTGATTTTCGTTTTAATTAACTGGCTAAATAATGTAGCTAGAACTACAAAATTTTGTACATATGCTTAGGATGGTTGTGCGGTTAACATTAGGCAATGAAATAAATCGATATTCGGTTGTTTTTTGGGGAACGTGTCCTATTAATTCTGGCTATGATTTCATTTTTAAAAATTTAGAGATGGTCTTTGATAAGTCTTTATCACACACACACACACACAAACTATCAGTTTTTCCTGCATGTAGAGTATTGATGCTGGGAATGAAATATTAAGAAGCTATCTCTTTATTTATTATTTTTTAAAAGGTTAGAATCCTAACATTTTAAATGTTTGAAGGAAGTTTAGTTACATGGCATGAAAAAAAAGCGATTATAATTTTAAAAAATGCAGTATTATTTGGACTACCAAGGACGGCTTGTGAATCTTTATTATTGATTAAATTTTTTTAAAAATGTACTTGTACATTTTTTGTCTAAATTTTTGCCTTTCAAACCATTTAAATTTTTTCTATAAATTTTGCTGATGGAAAAATTGTTTATTGGTATTTCTAAAAAGTTCGGAATCTCCTAATCTACATGTACACTCGTATAAACGTCAGACCATGAGCTATGGGAAATTCGGCTCACCCGAAACCTTGTCATGTGCGAATTAATTACATAAAACTAATTTATTTCAATTCCCTAAGCACCCTCCTAGTTTAGCAGAAATGCATCCCTCTGTTTCATTAATTGCTTCCTTTAATGGATCTGTGAACGGTTGAGTGGTTTAATGACTGGAATTGAATCGTTTTGACTGCTGAGCTAGAGGAATAGTTGCTGCTATTCCATAAGAAGTTTGATTAACTTTTCTCTGAAGTAGCTTACCTTGTATATTTATCTTTATAATTACTTCATATGTTGGTGTATACAAAGGTGAGTCAGGAAATATTCGTGGTACGGAAGATTTTTCTTTTCTCCTTGTGATGTTGATCCTGTTTGCCTGTGTACTGTCAGTAGGTGATGCGTGTTGCGTGATATTGTTAGTGCAGACTGTAATTGATTGCTTTACTCTCCTTATTTCTCTTAACAATTTTGTGTTTCGTCAAGGGAATAACAGACAGGTGGAATGCTTTTCTTGCAGTTAATGAAAGTTTTATCCCTAAGTACAGTCTAAATGGGGAAAATATATGAATATATATTTGAAGTTGAGAACCAGATTTGCTGTTCTTGCATAATTACTAACATGCTGTTGAAAATACTACACCTAAAAAATTATGACAATTATGCGTTTTGATAACGTTTTCTGAATTATAACTATTTTTAAGACAGGATTATTTAATCTATGTCGTGTAGTATTTTTTAAAAAAAATTAAGGTTACGCATCGAGAATTCACTGGTTAATTTGTCAATGCATTTAATAAAATTCTAAAACCATTTTCTTCCTTGCAAGCAATTGTCTAAAATACCTTTAAAAACCAATATTATTTAGCACAAAATGTTGTAGAAAATGCTTTACAGGAATAATTTAGTTTAAAATTCAAAAATTAGTTTTGAAATTTCATTTATATTATTTTTCAGAAGATGTAACTTTTAAGCTAAATTGCTGTTTTTATAAAACTAATAACTAATATTAATTTTATAAAAACAGCAATTAGAACATATAGAAACTTTTTTAGGCACAAGCATGCTTTTAAAAAATTGTGCCTAAAAAAAGTTGTATTGACATAGTTAGCATTAACGTATTTCTACTAATATAATATTGGTTAAAATGAATCCGCATTGCCATGATTTTAATTGGTGCTTTTCTATATATATTTTAATGAATCGCACCGAAGAATTGTTGTTATTCTTAATTTTGAATTTATGATGATGCCACCCTCTGTAGCGCATTGTTCATTAATGTTTAGAATTCAAAAATATTTCAGAAACTATAAAAATGAAAGGTTTAATTAAAACAAAAATCCTGCAAAGTGCAAACATGATCTCTGTTGATGTTTATCAATAATTTATGTGCATAAATTTTTTTTTTGTGCCGTAATTGGATGTTGAGAAATGCTATAAGTATAGCAATGTGAATGTACGTTCAAAATCCTATTTATTTGTACAACTATTCATTTCGTGCACATTTCAGATTATGGCTTTAAAAAGTGTCTGAATCACTGGAATATATTGGAAGTAAACGAGCTCGGTAAGAAGGAGAGAATGTCGTAAAAAAAATGCTTTACAGTGCGTGATTTTCAAACATTGGAAACAGTATCAAATCTTTGGAAATAATCATAGACATAAATTAACAAGTCGACCGTGGGTAACAACAGCTAGACGAGATAACCCCCCCCCCTTAACTGCGTGATATAATAAAACGATATGTATCAGACAGCTGTTTTCAGAACTTGCTGCAGCCACGGGTACAATAATTTTCACGCAAAAAGCTAATAAACTCAGGGAGACATAAACCTGTATGACATTGACTTTTGTGCAAGCTAATGATACTGAAGAATCATAATTCATTTTAAAAAGTAGTTCTCTCGTTGTAGCATAATCTGGAGATAACGGGAAATACATTACAATTTTTGATGGCCATCATGTCGGTGACATATTAGAGTGGGTGAGTATGTTTGTTCGATGCATACAAATCTTCACACTTTCGGAGGAGTCTCCTTTCTTCGCGATTGGTACACATATGTATCATCTAGATTTTAAAATTCTACAAGTTCAGATGAAAAGGTTAGCTGAACAAGCTACAGGGTTCTGGTTTTGGTCCCTCGTCGTCTTTTTCGAGGAGCTACAGATCCCAATTTCCTATTCATAAATGAAAATAGGACGCTACACCATTTTCAATTCATAGAGAAATATTTTGAAAGGGTAAGTATCAAAAGCGCGCATGCACTGGCCAATAAGATCCCCTGATTAATATACAAAACCAATTGAGCCTGTTGGATACGTACTTGATCGCAAAGTTTCCGCTCATTAACCTCCGTCGAGGGACATTGTTGAGTTCAAAATCATTCTGCTGCCGGATGACAGGATTTGTCAAGACAATTGATCTAGACTCTCATTAATGGAATGAAACGTGACTGTGATGCTTTTATTACAATCAAAGATGACCACGTTCCCTACTAACCAACTTAACAGTTCTTGTAGCGATAGGCTAACATTGATTTTGTCCAATTTATGTTTATTTGTATTAATCTAGTAATAATTTCATTTTCGTGCACACTTTAACTGTTTCTTTTATTTGTAATCGCTTTTTTAATTTGATGAAATAGCCATTAATCTTAACTTTTGGGTAGGAACCAGCGTGTATGAATGAATTGAACAAGTAGTGAAAATCGCGCGTGTCTGCCGTATATTCATTGTTTGCTTGTTAATATGCTTATTTCAGCAATTTCTGCAAATAACAGAGGCTTTCCATGTTTGTCAAACTCTTAGCTTAGAGCAGCGGTTCTGAAACATTGAGTTTAAGATTCGTGGACCCCGGATTGCACAGCTCCTTTAAAAGGGGTCCGCGAAGAAGTGCTTCATTATAAGTATATTTGTGTTTGAGCACATTTTCTCAAACGTTACCGCTGTTAGAATGTATAATTTCTCTACATTTTGAAAGCTAGCTATTCATTTTTCTTGAAAATAGTGGTAATAAATTAACTGCGCACGGCTCTCACTTTTATAAAGAAAATTTTTTCTTTTTAACTGAACAATTATTTCTATCTTTATCAATACCGTTGCTCAAATTAAAAACTTCAATTTTACTATGATTTGTATTTTTAAAAATGAAATCTTTTCTGCTGGATTCCAAATTATATATTTTTAAAAAATGAATTAGTTCCCTGTTAATAATTCCCTGTTAGTTCATAATCTCTCTACATTTTAAATGCTAGGGATTCATTTTTCTTGAAAATAGCGGCAATAAATTATTTAATTGCGCACAGCTTTCACTTTAGGAAAAAAACTGTTGCAATTAAATCTATTTCTTTAAAACTTCATAGTTATTTGTATCTTTATTAATACTGTTGCTCTAATTAAAAACTTCAATTTTATTATGATTTGTATTTTTTAAAAATGAAATCTTTTCTGTTGGATTTTGAATTATATATTTTTAAAAACTGAATTAGTTCTCTCCCTGTTAATATTAGTTCATAATTTCTCTACTCTTTAAATGCTAGCGATTCATTTTTACGGAAAATAGCAGCAATATATTATTTAATTGCGCACAGCTTTCACTTTAGAAAAAAAAACTGTTACAATTAAATCTATTTCTTTAAAACTTCATAGTTATTTGTATCTTTATTAATACTGTTGCTCTAATTAAAAACTTCAATTGTATTATGATTTGTATTTTTTAAAAATGAAATCTTTTCTGTTGGATTTTGAATTATATATTTTTAAAAACTGAATTAGTTCTCTCCCTGTTAATATTAGTTCATAATTTCTCTACTCTTTAAATGCTAGCGATTCATTTTTACGGAAAATAGCAGCAATATATTATTTAATTGCTCACAGCTTTCACTTTAGAAAAAAAACTGTTACAATTAAATCTATTTCTTTAAAACTTCATAGTTATTTGTATCTTTATTAATACTGTTGCTCTAATTAAAAACTTCAATTTTATTATGATTTGTATTTTTTAAAAATGAAATCTTTTCTGTTGGATTTTGAATTATATATTTTTAAAAACTGAATTAGAGTTCTCTCCCTGGGTTAATATTAGTTTATACTTTGTCTACATTTTTAAATGCTAGCGATTCATTTTTCTTATAAATAGCCGCAATATATTAATTGCGCACAATTTTCACTTTAGAAAAAAAGCTGTTACAATTAAATCTATATCTTTAAAACTTCATAATTATTTGTATCTTTATCAATACTGTTGCTCTAATTAAAAACTTCAATTTTATTATGATTTGTATTTTTTAAAAATGAAATCCTTTTCTGTTGGATTTTGAATTATATATTTTTAAAAACTGAATTAATTCCGTGAACACATTTATAAGTTCGGCAAATATATATCAAACTTTTAAATCCATTTCCCTCCTAAAGGGATTACGTAAATTTTTCAGCTATTGATGTAGATATATAATGCAAGAAAATTCGCTTATTTCATGCAAATTTAAACCATTCAAATTTTTATATCCCGGTACATAGTTTGAATTTTCAGACTTTTTAATGAAAGACCCAGATAGTAGCTAATATCGTGGTTAAAAGCTTAATTCAAAAACCATGTCATATTTTTACATGCCTTATTAATTAACTCGCTCACCGAGATAAATCTTCCTTTCAGCGATTTATTAGATTATTCATTTTCTCCCGCTTTATTTGATCAGAATACAATATATCCGTCTGGTGCATTAATAAAATGATGAGCATTTTATTTCTGTTTAGTGGTGATTAAATGAGAGATGTTTATTCCATTTTCATATAGCAGTCTTTAATATCCAATAATTAATTCAGGGAGAAGTTTCTCATAGTTTTCTTCTGTCTCATAATAATGAATTAATCAAAGATTAGATTATATATAGTCGAAATTAAGGTATGTAATAAATGCTTGTTATCTTGAATGTGATTAATGTTATATTTAAATGTATTAAATTACCCGCGCTTGATTTTAATTAATACATTCTTTGTCGATTGAATATTATAAGTTTATGAAAATATTTGGATATATTTTTTAAGTTTATTATACAGTTTATTAACTTAAGGGACTGAAATATTTTTTTCGTGTTAAAAGAAATTCAAGTTAAAAAATATTGCAAAAAAAAAGTATATCAAGAAAATTAAGTTTATTAGAGTTTATTTTACTCGCATAGATTTGTTTCCATGCATATCTTTAATAAAAACCAATGAAACAAAAGCATCCACAAGAACTTTCAGCAATTTAATTCAAAATTTTTGAAGAACAATACATTTAGTAAGTTTTTGGAAAATAATCTTATATTTTTCTTTGCATTGTTTTTTTAACATCAAATTTTTACAAATTGTTCGATGTCGTCCATTTTGTTATTCATTTCACCATTGGAATGTGCGTCTAAGCAACTGCGCGTACTCTTCATGACGTTCTTCATTTCAGATGATGTGGGGAAAAGGAGGGGTATTATCCATTTTACTTTCGTCGTCGGAATCTGCATCTATGATATTTTTTGAGCTTTGCACAAACTCCAAAGTTTCTTTGTCTGCTATAATTGGAGTTGTACACACATAATCATCTACTGCAATGTGAATTCTTTCCATAATACAATAGAGCAGTCCAATCTGGCTGGTATTTTCAGTATTTTGTTCATTCCTGGAAGGGAAATCTTTTCGTGTTAAGCGACATTCGTTTCGTGTGAAGAAAAAAAAAATGCATGAAAATACGTTGTAATTTGTCCGACCTTTGTATCATTTCGTGTTAACTGATATTTTGTCTTAAGCATTTTCGCGTTAAATCTATTCACTGTATTTTTAATTTTTATGTTTGAATGTTGTTGTAGGATTAGGCTGCTATAAAAGGACATGTTGTTCGAGAAGAAGTTGGGGGAACAGATATATTAAAATTTCGGTTTTGTTGAAAGGGTTCATGGCGGTCCTCATCATTTTTTTTTTCTTAAGTCCGCTCTATTACTTCCCCATGGGACATTCAGGAAAAAAGATTTCTACACCAATCCACTGAAATGCAACTTTAATATTTTTTTAAAAAATTTTTGAATATTTTTTTAAACGTACTAAGTGATCTTTTTATATGTTACTAAGCTTTTTGGTATTAAAATGGAATATATGCGTTTTGCAGGAAAACTACATTTAATTTCTTGATCAATATAAAATAAATTTAACTTTTTCAAATACACATTAATATATATTTTTATTTTCACAGGTAAAGCTCACTTGTTTTAATCATGTTCTACATTTTGTGAACAGATTAGTTTTAAGTATTCCAAATTAAATAACCCCCTCTTTTGTTGTAAATATTCGAATTTTTAAGACTGAAATCTTGGTAGGATTTATGATTTTTCCCCCTTCTGTTTAATCATCCATGTGCTAATAATTCGCTTGTAGAAGAATTGAATGACTTCTGGAATGTATCCGTTCTGTTAACAAAGAAATGATCAAGTTTAATACAGTCGGGCTTCGATTTAACAAATTCGTCGGGACTAAAAATTTTGTTCGTTAATTCAGGGTTATTTGTTATATCGGGGTCCAAACAAAATACAAATTTTTTGCTCTTATCTTTTTGAAATTCCCTATTAAGCAACTACGCAGAAAAATATTTGTTAGAAATTACACATTTTTATTCATTAACTAAAAATACTATTAGTGAATTATTATGCAACAATTAGTTCAAAATTTTAAAATACTGACTAAAAGAGAGATGTTATACAATCTATTTGATTCCTGACTTGGAAGAGTTCTTTCTCGACTTTATGCTGAGGAGAAAATACTGTATCATTTATATCCTACTGCTTGAGGTATATTTTCAGTTTCCAAGTTATTTAAGGCATTAGTAAATGCAACAGTTTTAATAGAAGTTTTATTATTATTTTTTCTGCATCAGAATAGCTATTCATTGGCCCCGACAGATCAACAATTTCCTGAATTTCATTTCGATAAATTGACAGTCCGTCATCAAATGTAAAATGATCGCTGAAATTTTAAAATATCCCATTCGTCCCAGAGTGGGAGGAGATACGTCAAGTTTTCTGGCCTATTCAAAATTCACACTCATGACTGCACTCATGACTCATCTGCACCTGTTAAGTCCAAAAACGTTCTTCACCCTTTCCCGTGGAAATTTGCTTCTTGGAAGGCAAAATTTTTTCTGCTCCGGAAAAAAAAATGCCATTTAAAAAAATTCGGATTTTTCCTAGCACAAACTACAGTAGAACGTCGTTTATTATCCGGACCTAAGTTCGGATACGTTTTCGAACAGTGCAATGCTCAACAGTTGTTTCGCGTGAGGCCAAAAGTGACGGGAAAACCCTAGGTGAGTGATATTTGGGGAATTTTAGTTTTGTGATTTAGTAAACATCTGTGCGGAATATTAGGTTGGTTTGTTTCCAAGTGAGGGGGTGCATATGTGCTCTTTTGTTGAGTTATGAACTGCTAAGGCTTTGAATTCAAAACGGAAGCGCAATGTCTTCAAAATAGAGACAAAACTTGAAATAACCGTAAACTTGAACTGAACCGTACCCCATCAAATGCTGACGCGTTTGTTGCGTTAGAGGCAGCTATGGAGTGGTACGAACAACATTTAGAGTGCTGTCCTACTCAACTGCTGCTGCTGAAGAGAATCAGAGACCTTGCAGCGAAAAAACAAAGGTGTACAATGATACAGCGAAAAATAAGTGATTATTTTCCGCAATAAAGGTAAAATTGCGACATTTTGCACCTACTTTTGCTTTTACTTCAAGCACATGTGAGGATTTTCAATATTCGTGTAGTGTCCGATTTTATATACTGCATGGATCGCATTCGGTTTTCGGTTATCCGAACAATCGCATATCCGGACGGTGTCCGGTCCCATTTGATTGGGATAAATGGCGTTATACTGTAATTAAAATGTTTTTCAGGTGTTGAAGTAATTCGTTAAATCAGGTTTTATTATTCTTTAAGTAGGGAGTTTTGCTTTCATTTTAATCGGGGAAGAGAAAAATTCGTTAAATCGCGAAAATCATTATAAGTAGAGGTTCCTTAAATCTAGGTCCGACTGTATAATTATGATCTTTACTCTTTGGTTATTGAAGTGGTCGCAGTAGCCTAGTGGCCAAGATAACGGACTCGTGGCAGGCATGTCATGAGTTCAGCCTAGTGCCACTAAAGGCCCGCCGTGTAGGGGAGCTATGCACGTTAAATCTGTTGAGATCCGAAACGTCCTCCCGTTGATGTCGTGTGGGTAGTTGAGAGGGGGTTGTCCTCGTCACTTGACCATGGTTCAAAATTGCGAGCGTCGCCAAAAGCCCTCGAGTAGCTGAACAGCGCTACGTTAATATTCACTCACTCACCCACGGTGGTTATTGAAATATACAGCGATATGATTTCCAGTTCATTGCTAGCGTTCAGAAACACGTGTAATTGGATGTAATGTATTTATTCAGATAATTGATTAACTTGCCTACTTTTCTCTCTCTCCGCACTCACAGTCATTTTACGTTAAAAGGTACTTGTTCTCTGTACTTTTTTACAATTAATTACGTAGCAAGAACGATATAGCGGAACAATATTTTTAAATCTTTTTTAGAAACTTGTTTTATTATTTGAATATTCTTGCTACCGAGCGTTGTGCAATCGTGCATACTTTTTTTACACTTCAGGTGCTTATGACAACTTAATTAAGCCTGTACTGAATTTTATTATTTTAGTTACATATTTATTTTACCGTTCATTATTTGTGATTACCGTTAAGTAAAACACTTTTCGTCTGGAGAAGGAATTCTAAAACTATATTAAAATATTTTAATATTCTCTGGTTGTGTTGTGTTGGTATTTTTTAGTTTTTCTCTTTTATATATTACAATCATGTCCATTTATTAAGAATACTTAGAAGCCACACGGAAATCGATCTGTAGAGCAAAAATTTCCCGTGTGAAATTTTCGCTCAAATCTTCAAGAATAATATGCAAATTACAGGAAGCCACCAGATGATGCTGATAGCACTTCATAATGACGAGACTGTAAGAGAGGGATATAAAAGGAATAGTTGCAAAAAAGCAAAATTGTTCACAAGTGTTCTGTTATGTCACTCAGTGCCATGGCCGAAGTTATCGCCCAGGTGACGCATATAGATGTTCCTCTACGTGGTAGAATTATCGCCCGCCTGGAATGTGGTCGTACTCCGATGGAAGTACCAGAGAAATTTTGAATTGCCCAAAGTGTTTCCTTTAGGCTTTGGCAACGATTCCAAGATGACGAAAATGTCAGTAAACATTACGGTACAGATCGTCCCCAAGTTACAACGCCGAATGAAAACCGATATTATAGGCAGTAACTCTGCGAAAAGAAGCGGCCGAAAGAAGTCCTGTCAGATGCGTTTCGCTCACGGCAACTCACTTTTGCCAGCGTTTAGCCTAAAGTAGAGAGCATGCAATGTGTGATTGTGTGGACATCGTCACAGTGGGCTTATGTGATGTTTTCCGACGAGTCCATGTTCAGCTTGCAGTCTGATTCATGTCGGACTTACTTACATACGAGCTTGCTGGGCACGCGAGTTGCAGTCTGTCAGCCACCTCCTACGTATGTACCAGAACTTCCGAGAGCATTGTTTGCTGAGTGGACTAACTTTCTTCAAGACTATCTGGGTAATTTGATACTCAGCATGTCTAAGCGTTGTACTGACTTCACCACATGGGTGACATACAATGTTTTAACCGTCATTCTAGCCCTGTAATCTCGAGTAGTTGAATAGTGCGACGTTAATATTCACTCACTCAACCCTGTAGGAATATATTTTTGTGAAATGGGTATTTTTTATAATTTTTCCAGGGAGCAAAAATCGTAATTTTTAGGAATAGTGTCATACATTAACCATCTTTTGTTTAACTAATGGAATGTATGAATACGTCATGTTTTTTTTTTCTGAACTTGTATTTGCCGGAGCTAGCATTATCCATAAATTATGGACATGAGTGTATTATTTTTTTTAAAATTTATTCGTTAAAATTTTCAAAACAATGTTTAAACCCATCATTGTTTTTCGCTTTGCTTGCTACAAATCCTCTCTTGGAAATGAAATGTATATATTTCGCGTTTAATTTACTATTATAATCGTAACAATTTATTAACGTTTTAATGATATTGATATATGTCAATAAGTCCTTGTCTTGTATACTATACTATGCTTAAATTTTACCTCCTAAATTTCTCCATATTCAGACATTTATGAAGCTCTGAAATATTAATCTGAGACCCAATCATCGCTCTAAAGTTTCATCATGCTTCGAAATTCATAAATCAAGTGGTGGGCTACTAAAGTTTCGGGCTGTCCAAATGGCGTTACCATTTCAATTTCGCCGTCGGTCACTTTTAATGGCCACATATCTCACTCGGTGAGAACTTTCCCTTCAGTGCGCTCTCAATTCGTCGAAAATAGATTAGTCATGTCTCGTCAAAATTATTGATCGTCCCACGACCTCGCCACTAGTTTGAATTGAAATCAGAGTTGAGGACTTCTTGCATGCTCTTTCGATTTCAGTGATTTGAATTCCGTTGGAAGAGAATGTTTCGCCGACTGTGTTTTGCCTTATATCCACTAGGTTAACCTGTGTCCTGTCTTTCATCGGAGACTCTTCATCGTGTCGTTTAGAAACTTAATTTAAATTACCTTCTAAATATTTCAATATATCTAATTTAAATTTTGTGAAATCGTTATTGTTTTATGATGACTGACTACATTTTGAACAGATCTTAAAAATGCGTATATATATATTATTTTTTTGATGTTGAGGATCATTTGAATTAGAAAATACATACAAAGTTGTTTTAGAAATATTATTACAAAAAAATAAGATTAAAAATGCTTCGATTATAATATTCTGACTATATATAGTTTAGACTTCTGTACAAAGCCTGAACTAGGATTTTTAAAATATATTTTAGAAGTAGAATTATCCATATTTTAACATATCAGATTAGAGAAAAGTTATTCATAAAAGGAGAATACTTTGAAAATATGTATTTGTTTCATTTTTTGCCCAAATGTTGCGTTTAAATAATTGTTCTTGTAATAATAATTAAAAAATTGTATATATATAACACTAATATAAAAAAAATTCATTTATACTCTTTTTCAAAATCGCGGTTCACCTTAATTCAGAAACACTGGAAAGAAACTGCTCTGTACATTTTTAAAAGATAAATTCTGTTGTCAAGGTGTTCTTTTAACACTATATATTCTTTCGTAGAATGTAATAGCTCGCTGAAGACTGTTTTAGGTTTAAAATACTTAATTATTCAGACTTGCTTTCATTATGCAATAATGGTCCTAGAAAATTATAAACAAAAAAGAATGTATTAAAATTATAACTAATGCGATTACATGATCACACTTGTAAGATATCCTTCTTTCTCTGATGTCGATTAAAATCCATTAAGTTCTACAGCACTTTGAGAAGTAATACAATCACGTATCTCCGAAAATTACTAATTAAATACCCTTTTAAATCCCCCACTGATAAAAGAAAAAACGCATCTTCTTCCAGACATTGGTAATTGAGTCACTTTATACAATAGTATTTTAAGATGCTGAAACTCGCTTTGATTAGAATTGCAAATGTCCTAACTTTCAACCCCCTCCCACTCGAAGCGAAAACGATATTTTGTGGGGGAAATTAAAACTAGAGCGTTTCCTTCTAAATTTAGTCAATTCAATTTGAAATTCGGAAAAGAGAAGTGGCAGAAACGTAAAAAATTTCTAAATAAGTTGGTTTCTATAGTAACCACGCTCCAAAAATTAGTTGAATTTCGAAAAAAATCTTTTTTTTTTAATTACTAAGACTGTAATTTAAAGAATTATAATAGCTCTTATGCACATAAAAAAGACGAACATTTAGTCACAATCGCACAAAGTAAATACGCTTGATTTGATTTTGAAAAACTATAAGCCACATCAATTTTTTCCCCTTTATCTGCGGAAGGATCTGATTGTTCTTTATTGACTGCTCAAACCAAATAGCATATAAGCTGAAAGATTCAACTTCATATTTAACTTCGAACTTTAACATGCTAACTTTCCTATTTAAAGGTATAAGGATGAAACGGCTTTAAAATTTCCTGGACATACTGTATGGAGGGCTTTCCATTCCATCGAGGAGGGAAGTCACTTTTTCAGTTGATCATTGATGGCCGTCGAGAATTTGGACATTTTCCAGGTGGTGCTAGGTGAGGAATATGCCTGGCTGTCTTTGTTTTCGACATCGGTAAGGCAGAAGAATCAATCGCTGGATATTTTTATAACGTGTTTGAGTTGATGCTTTGGTAATTTTATTACTATACTTGTCACTTTCGAAGTTCAGTAAAACCTCGACTTACGTTACCCCGACTTACGCGAATCCGGAGTTAAGTGAGCTTTAAATCTCGTCGATTCGTCTTTTGTTTGAGCGCTACACAACTCGATTACTCAATCCCCGCTTCCTGTTTAGTGAGCTTAGTGATTGACGAAGTTGTCGATCTTGTCAGGGAAAAAAATTTTAAAGTGGATGGGGATGACGTTGAGGAACTGCTGGATTTCCTCAATCAGGAGCTGATGATGAGCTCATAGAAATGAAAGAGCTAGATATTAAAGAACTTCGGTCTTTAGACAAAATTCAATTGGAAGATCGAATGAGGATTGGGAATTGGACAGAGAGTCTCAGTTGAATTGGAAAAAAAAGTTACAAGTTTTAGAAAATATAGACTCCAACGAAAAGCGTATTTTTTCAACAAAACAAGCAACAAAAAAAGTTGTTAGCATACTACGGGGAAATTTTGTGGAAGAAAAAAAAAATTATTTTAATCGGCAGACTACTTTGTTAGATTTTATCAAACCTCTTACTTCAAAATAATTTCCTTTTGCGATTTTGTATTTGTGTTACCTAAACATTTTTTTTTCTAAATTAGTATTTTCTTTCGTCCTCAACTAAAACTATCTTACATGTATTTTATATGAAATTATTCCCCGAGACTTCGACTTACGCGGTTCTCACTCAGTCCTACGTATCGCGTAAGCTCGGGTATTACTGTCTGGGCTCCGTCGATCGTAGTAGTCAAGTGGACGCGAACTCGAACCAGCATTGTCGAGTCGCCGCTGTGTAGAGAGGCTAATCCACGTATCTGTCGAGGCTCAAAGCCCTCACGTTGGTGAAGAGGGGAAGTTTAGAGAGTGTTTAGACGAGCTCAGATGTCTCATCCTCGTCACGTGACCGTGGCTCAAAATTCGAGGTCCGTCGCAAATAGCGCGCTGTTTTAGAGTGCGGTGTTAATACAAATCAAACAAACCGACGGCTTTGTCAAATTGAAGTAGCTTTTACTATTTGGATGATAGATTCGATACAGAAGTTGTGCTGGAAAGGTTTTGGATGTTGCTTTGCTTTATCGGCTTTACTGTCATAGCAGTTTTCTATGACGGTTCATGTTTTATTGGCTGGTCTGCGCTATTAGAGTGAGTAAAAAATCGAAGAACGATTTGACCGCAAGCTTTCCGAAACAGTATCACCAAGAACCGAAATTCCTGCTCCGACCGTGCGTGATATATTCTAACTTAATACATAACTATAGTCTTTTCGCTCTTTATATCCAAAATTAAATAGTTTTCTACTTTTAGCACTCTGTAAGAATCCTCCAATTTAGAGGACAGCTTAGCTACTCGTTTTACACTTTTAAACTTAATTACTACTCTTCTAATGAAACTTGCTTCCCCTCTTTTATACATCCGTAACACGATGCTTTAAATTATAAATGAGAACTTCGGGACAATGCATTACTACTGTATATCACGTACCATTTAAAAATCTCTTTAAAGCGGTCTTCGCCAAATATTAAAAAAAATCGCAATCTACACTCAAAACACATTTTAAAACATAAAAATGTTTGAAATGTTGGTAAAAATTTTAAAAGCACTGTAATTCATGCATTTTTTTTACAACAGTGCCTTTTTAAAATTCTAAGGCATCCTAATTGAATAAGTAATGTTTTCCTTTAACAGTTGAAATGAAATTATGCTATAAAAAAGATGAAATATGGAACACATTTTATACCAGAAAAAAAGGGGTCAAACTCAGATTTAAAAAAAGAAAGTAACATGATAAAATGTACTGATATCTATTGGTTAGCCAATTTAGAAAATATTAGTGAAGGAATAATTTTTTTATCGTGAAAATTTTTTTCCTCTAATTTCAATCGCCTTGTTAACAACAAAATATTATGCTTAGACAAGTTTGAATACCCTTTCGAATCAGACACTAACTAAAATGATTTTGGAGGAGGGGGGGGGCACTTTTTCCTGTAGACATTGAAAAATTCAGATCATTTAGCACTGTAGTATTATTAGATGCTTGCATTCGTTCAAGATAAACAGCAAATGCCACTGTTATGGATGAAACATCTCTAGATTAATCATATATTTTTTATCGTTATTGAAGCCCAATTATTAGTTTATAGAAATGAGTATATTCAGAAGGGTATAGTATTGTTTTTTACACTACATTTTAAAAATTGATGTTATCTGTACTCAGTTCTCATACATGTTCAGTATTTGAAAATATATCATCATTAAATTACATATACAATGTCCATGAACAAAGTGCTCATTAATTATTAACGCCGCATTTTGAAGTTACACAAGGGCTACTGATATCATAATTTTCACCACGGTCTCATGACTTAGCAGTACTTCAGCTGGCACCCCACTTTCAAAGTTTCACGCCACACCGCCATAAGAACTTTGAACCCCGCAGGTTTAACATTTATCAGCCAATTTACGCGACTCTAAGCGGCATCAGGACTCGAACCCATGTTTCGATAAAAATAGCATTAGCTACTAGTTTGCAACCATTACTGGGTCTATCGCAGCTACGTTGTTATAATTCATTATTCCTTTTAAAATCCGTGCGAAATGTGCGAATGGTGTTTTTGCTTCTTTCACCAACTATTCATTCCAAGAAGGAACGCAGGCTGTTATTTCTGCTATTGATTAACATTTCTTAAATTTTATGTTTCATGAACTGTGGGTTGTTACTGAAATATTTAACATTCATTCTTGTTCACCCCTTACTGTATTGCAAAGTATAATAAAGCTCTGGGGTATCCGTTGTAACTTTAATTTCATTTTTTTAAAGGGAAAAGTGCTTTATTAAACAGAAAAAGCACATGTCATCTCTCTAATATCAGAAGAAGAAAAAATTACGGCACAAAATTAATTGGTGTATATCAAAGTTGATTTTAAGGTAAAATATTATTTAAAATCTTTGTTATAACTCTTAAAATTGCCTCTAGAGATTTTGAAATTGCTTTTGATCTCCACTTTGATCTCCATGGATTAAAAGCATTAAATTAAAAGTTAATGCTGACTAAAGCATTCAGTAATGTTAGAAAATTAATAACATTTTAATCTTTTAACACCCTTTAGTTGCTAGCAAATAAGATATCTTTAAAATCCTCAAACTGGTAATTATTAAAAATAATTAACATGATTTAATTAGATGAAAAAACTATTTTTCTCGTTTTGTAAAACTTAATCGGTTAGCATACTTCATTTAACCTAGTTTTATGATGCTAACTATCCATTTGGAATTGGACGTACATTGTTACACCCTATTGGGTAACTTACAATATATTTTTTGTGTGCCAGAAATTATTAATAATAAGGGAAGACTTATCTTCCAAGATATTCCCATTATTCGTTTTTATATTTAGCCCCTGTAATTTATTTAGAGCGAAAGATGTGTAAATTATACTCTTGGACCTCAAAATCATCAGCCACTGGTTAAAATGTATTTGGTGTTATAACATGTACTTTTACTGCTCTTCTCGGGAATTCCCCCCCCCCCTTATACATAGAAATCGTTATTTGAAATGAGATTCTAAACCCTTTATGATTTTTTTTTTTATAATTTGAAGTAAAATTTTTAAGTTTTTGTAGAGGGATAGTTTTTCTAATTTCCAAGGAACAAATACAGAGACAAATCTTTTAAAATTTTGTTGGGATCGATTTTCTTTAAAGTATCCAACTACTTTTGACAACCCCCCCCCCCCCCAAATGGAGATATGGGGATTTTTTTTTAAAAAAAATCGTTAAGTGCATTTTAAGAAAAATATTCTAAAACTAAAAAGACAAAGTAATTATTATTACTAAAATGTGGGGAAAAATGGGTAAAAATTTACAAAAAATAACATAAACGGGGCCCATTTTGTACCAAAAATTTATGAACAAATTTTCAATTCTGATGTGTTGCTATGTATTAATTTTTTGAATGATCTTCAGGATAAGAGATATTTTAATTTTTTTACAAAAACTAGAGCATTTTATCTTAGTTATTATATGAAATTTTAATTGCTTTAAAAAACAGTGATTATATTAACATAAGAGACTGTGAATTTTGTAATAGAACAGTGATTGATTAATCTAAAAGTTAAAACAATTATAGTATTATACAGAACATACACAAAAAATTTCAGTTAATTATTTTCAAAACTTTTTGAGCAATCGCTGCCCCCGTTTGAGCATTTAAAACGCACACGCATTTCGAGTAAAACGCGTTTTAAAGACATCTTGCTTAAAGTAATGGCATCTGCTTTTACTAAAACACTTGTAGCTTTTGTTCTAGTGAAAGGAAAATAATAAACTTGGTATTTTTATGAAGCTAATAAGGTGGACTATAAAATAAAATCATAAAAAAACTTTGTCAATTTGTGGCAAAATTCAGTTTTAGGGTAGTCTGATACCTTAAATCGTCAGTTGACTTTTGAACGTACTTATACCCTAAGAGTGAGTGATATTGTTATTGACTTTTTGTATCATGCATGTATCTTAATTGATCCTTTTGCTTCTATTTCTCCCTCTGTTTTAAAACTCTCAAATGACACTTAGTCGAAAGAAAGCTGAATAAAATGTGAAATAGAAACACAGTGTATGAGACACTGATAATTCTTTAATTTTATGCAAACATGCAAATGATCTTTTCCCTGAATACTGTTATTTTTTATAAATAAATGCTACGAAATTTAGAAAACAAGATATATATTTATTTCTACTTTTAAAATAATTTTCACATATTTCACAATTTTCAATAGTATTACTCGATTTGTTGCTTTATTTGTCCCTTTGTGAAATACAATGATAAACTAATACTGCACGACTTCATGTTTGCTTGTTTTGATCTTGATTTCATATCTCGGAAAAAATAATTTGCAAAACACTTCTTCTCATTATCAAAATACGTGTTAAAAATCATTTTGTGCAATTAAATATAGCAATATCTTCATTTTGTGTCCGTCTTTATTTTCTTTGATCTATTACTATGCATGTTCGTGTCCTAGAATTCAGTAAAGAAATACCCGAGAATTTACTGTGACTTGATTATTTTATCTATTATTTGAAAACATCTAGCAGAATTCTTTTTCCTATCAAGTACATTCATACGAAAATAATTTTCAAACCATAACCGATGTCTTGAAATTAGAATTCACAGGCAACACGAGTTTCGAATTTTACATTGTGATACGGAATTTTGAAAAGTTTTTAAGGCTCTGAATTTCGAGTACTCTATTTGACCTTAAGCTATTTTGCATGTGATGTTTTGTTTATTTCCTTTGAGGATCTACAAAGAGAAAATAACTTGTGATAAAACCATAATTTCTTTGAATATCGAACCCTTGTCGAATCTTATGTACAGTTTTTGTTTTGCTTGAAATGTTATAGCTGCAAATTCTAAATTTAGTGTAACTTTTTTTTTAGTTACAATTTAAATGTGACGATCATTTTGAAAATTACTTCAACAGGACCAATTAACGTAAATTTTCTAACACTTACTTCAAAAATTTTCTTTAAAAGAGACCGAAGCCTTTAACGACGTAAAAGGTTCCTTTCATGTTGAAAAATAATTATGTTTTAAATTTGCAAATTACTCGATTGTTTTATTAATTTAATGCGTTAATCACAGAAAATTATGTTGTAACATTTTAAACGTTGGAAACAAAAAAAAATTAATCTTAAATTAAAAAAAAAATGTAAATGTAAATTGCAAAAAAAAAAAAGGGTAGTTTTTTTTTAACGTAAATTTTTCGATTTAGCAATTATTGAGAACCATTATTTCTATTTAAACTTTTGCGCAATTTTAAATGGATTCTTGTTTTGATCTTTTTTATTTCTTGTACTTTACATAATTAACACTAGAGTTTTAAAAAATTAATGGGATTGCAGTGAATAGAGAAAAGAAAGCACCAAGACCAGCCTGTCTTTTGTTAAATTCAAGTTAAAAGGAAATTAATTAAGTAAATGTGTTTTCTATTTTCATTTTCTTCTCCTTTATCGCTTACTCCCCCCCCCCCTTTTATCTCAGAAACAGATATGCATATTTTTGTAAAATGAATGCTATGCCATACAATTAAGCCTCCAGTTAAATTGTGGGAAAATATTTTTTTGCATATACGCATACATCGATGATTTCTCTAATGAATAAATTTACTTTTACTTGTTTTCATAATCGCTGATTTAATTTTTATTTCCTTTTTTAAAAAAATTAGAACCATATTTTGTAATTTCTCTTTTCACATGAAATGTTCTTTTTTAGTGAATGTTTCCAAAGTTTTGTATGGTTGGAAAAATAACATTTTTTTCGTTAATTTTTTCCCCCATTTTTTTTTTCTATCCTTTTTCGCACTTATACCTCTATTTTTCTTCTGATTCATTTGTTAAAATTAGAGGAGTATAATGCAGCAATGAAATCTTCAGAACTGTTTTTACCAAAATTTTTGAAAACTTCATCACCAGTTCACAAAACTAGCAGACTTTATTTTTATGCATACTTAAAATATCTTATAAATTTACTTTGTTTTCATTATTGAAAGTCTGGCCTCTTCTTGGGATCAACTGTCTGTTTTTTTTGGAAGGGGGGGGGGGATTTGTGTATCTCGTAGGAATTTTAGTTTTCAATACCCAGAAACTTTTTAATTGTTGAAAGAATTTTCTGGTGTATAAAATATTTTCAGTTTACTAAAAATATTCAATCTCCTATTAAAATTTTGTTTTGTAAATTATAATTCAAATACTTAAGATATATATACGCGTAAAGCATTCACATATAGTTCAATGAAAATATTTCAACAAATCCACCAAACCATTTAAGTATTATGAAGTCAGTAAATGATCTTAACTGTGAAGAGAGTCTTTATTCATTGAAAATAACTCGGTAATATATAATAGACAAACTTTAAGGTTGCATCTCAAATCATCTTTTACATACCACTTGTATTAACTTGTATTTATTGTATATTTAGTTCCAATGAAGTTTTTCATAAAATATTATCCAAGATAATATTTAAGCAATTTAGAAGAACAATTGCTGTCATAATTCTTGTTTCTGCAATTCTATTAGATAAAGGTTTGTGTTCTTTCTTTTCCTGTTTCTTTTTTCCTATTACTACATTTTGATGATATATTATTAGTATGTTTGTTTAATCCCTAAATATTAGAGCTGGATTGTTTGTCACCGAGTACATGTTCTCTTCCCAGTAATTATTATTGATTTTTTGCCATTTATGCGTCTAACAACTTCTATGGGGTCAACCTTCTTTCTTTGTTCTGTAACTCCCTACAATTCAGCCCTAAGACCATATGACTTTTGTCTTTAATTTTTACTGCTTGCTTTTTTCACTTGGATAATCTTAATTTGCAATTACGTAATATTAATTATTATTGTGTCTTTATAGTATACTTACTTGTATTTGAATTGCTATGTTTTCATAATCTGCTCTGTGTACATATGCACAGTATCTGCCCTGATTATTTTTAAAAATGGATCGAAATTTCCAGAAGTACTTATTATTATTATTATTTCGCTGTGTATCTGGAAATGGCGCATTGAAGGCTTAGTTGTTCAACAAAGAATAAATGTAAAATCGTAGAGAGGCGAAATGAATTTTAACGAATATACGAGTCCTGTTTTTATTTTAAATTTTCCGAAATAATGTCTCCTGACTCCAACTTCTTTACGCACGAATTTCCAAACATTTTAAAGGTTATCCTTTAACATTTAATAATTGCCTAATCGCGCAGGAACTGTTTGCTTTACAATGAGCTATAACAACTCTCTTCCCCTTTTGTTCTTGGATCCATAAAGCGAAAGGGCATCAGCAGGTTCTGAATTCTCGTGACGATGCTGTTTAAAACTACAAATTGTAAATACAATTTTACGCCTGTAAAAGATGTTTACTGTCACGCACTCGCGCTCTCTCTCTCTCTGTTGCATCTTTTATTCGCGATACATGGCCGGTGTTGTTTCTGTGGTGTCATAGGTTCGAGTACTGCTGCCACTAAAACCCCTTCTGGTAGAGGGTGATGTGTCGTAGTCTGAAATTGGAATGCCAGTTCAGGTGTCGTCGTGGTTACTAGATCATGATTCAGCATTACGAATTCCCTGTCGTTAATATCCTCCGTGTTATTCCTGGTGCCACTTTAACAAAAAAGAATTGGCAGTTTTGTCAAATGCTTTTCGAGCTCCCTTAAGTGTTTGTATAGTCGTAGAAGAAGAAAAAAATTTTTTACTTGTAGAATTCTGCACCTTATAATTATTCACAAAGGTAAAAATGCGCTACTTATTAGTTCTTTTGTTGTAAAACATTCATTTCAATCAACTGTCTTTTCAAAAATCTGTTAGTTGTACCTATTCATATCCATTAGTCATACTTTGAAAATTTTAATCAGGTTAGATTGTACTTAGTTAAACCTTACAATTTAATAATTTTTAAAGTGTGAACCGCGTAGTAAGAAATCTTTCAAGCAAGTGACTGAATTAAAACTACGCTTTATAGGGATTAGCTTTAAGTTGTGATGTTGATTAAATTTAAAATTAATTGAATGATATATAAATGATTCTTTAATGAGTAATTCAATTTTTCTATTGATTTTCGTAAATTCTTTTTTTCTTTTTTAATGTCAAATGTTCATCGAATCAACCGAGCTCCCGAGCAAAATCCCTTTTGAATTTGAGATCACTTTGATACTTTGGTATTCAGAGATCCGGTGTTTCTATAGATTTGTTACCAAACTGTAGAAATGCATTCTTTTACAAGACCCTTAAAGCAAAATGTGATGTCTGTCCTAATTTCATTTATATTTTTCACTTATTGTAACTGCTAAGCGTTTCGTTTTGCTGTAATTATTCACTTGCATCCCGCCCTTTTTTTACGTCTCCTAATGGCTGACGGCTTTTTCTTTTTTAATTATGCATTTTCATTTTCTTCTTGCTTACTTTTGTCCCCTTTCCCCCATCATCGCAAACGTATTTTTCTTTTTCATTTCTTCGAGTTGTCAAATTTGCTCTGTTGGAGAAAAAGTTAGCAAGAAATTCGGTTTCCTTCTGAAGGAGGGGGAAAGGAACTTTTACCATCCGTCTGTTTTTGTGCTATTTGGATTTTCTTTCTGTTTCGTCCTCACTAATATTTCTTCCCTGCTCGAATTTCCATTTCATTTCCGAATCGATTTGCATAAATATGTGCTTCACACACGAAATGTTGCTACTTCAATTTCTCCTCACTCTTAAGTCAGTTCGACAATTGGGGGCGAGTCACGTCGAATATGAATGTGCCTTTGCAAGATGGTGCATCATCGAAGTATGTGTCTGCCATTCAGTTCATCAAAGAGTCGACCCTTAGCATTTGCCATTAATATGCTTAAGATGTTTCAGAATATCCAAATGAGTTTGCTTTCGAATTTGAATTTTTATTTTTATAAGTATTGATATCATGGGCTTTCTTTTTTAATAGAACATCTTTACGGTGGTGGATGAGATAAAAGCATTTTTGTGATAGAAGTGATTTTTTTTTTATTAAAAAATAGTACGTGCTTTTTTTAACTTAAAAAAGAATTAGTAAAATGTTAAAAAAAAAAAAATTATTCATTGTATAACTTTAATTTATAGAGACTACACCAGAATATTTCAGAAACAACAAAATAGGTGTAAAATAATTAAAAGACAAGAATAACGTACTAAAAGAAATTTTTGTAAGTTTACTGTGTATACTTATAAATAACTTGTTTCCTGTGGTATGCATACATTTTAATTTTTTTTTTTAGATCTTGTTTGTGTTGAATGTGGTTTTTAAACATTATTACACTGATTCTGCAAAATCCTTTTGTATTCAGATGTAATAAATAAAATTTCAACACGAATAAAAAAATTTTACGCTGTTTTTATTTCGTCAAAAAAATTTTACTTTATTCTCTCGAAGTGAAATTGTCTTTATTTGAAACAAGTCATTATACCCGCCCTCTTCTCTGGGTATTTCATGGCATTGCAAGACCATATAACCTTTTAAAGTTATTTTTTTCTAAGTTCTAACATTCAGCTTTCAATCGTATTGAAAAACATTGTTAGTGTTTGCCTCTTGATTTAATAAGAACAGGTACTGAATTTCGAAAACAGAAGAATATTGTATCATTTACGTCCCTGTAGGCAGCTACCTTCGGAATTGATTTCCGTAAAACCATTTTTTAAAGTCTGTAAGCCTAATAGGTCAGAAACGGGAAATTTTTTTTTACCTATAACTCCCCCTTAAATCCTCTGTTTTTAAAGGATCCATATTCAATGTACTCAATAAAAAGAACATGCCTGCAAATTTCAAGTCTGTAGGTCTGTAATAGTGTAAGAAATCTCGTAATTAGTAGGTAACTTTTCTTATAAAAATATAATAATTTTTACGAGTGCAAGGAATTCGTTAATTAAAACATATTTTAGATGGATAATGTTCATTTGAGAGGTTTCTGACGAGGCAGTCCTTTGTAGATAATTAATTCTGTTTATTGAACACGGAAACACACACAAGCATAAACATAACACTTAGTACAAAAAACACACAGCACAAAAGGACACACACGTTACACTTTGACAAATACTAAGAAGCAAAGAATCTCGATTTTTATAAAAAGCGGCAAATGGAAGTACAACTCGCATAACCTCCGAGTATGGAGCTTTTTTATTGGTGGAATTATATCGTTCGATAGATTCTCTTCAGGTGGGTAGCTGGTTAATATTTACACGTGAATCCTAAAGGCCGGGACCATTACAAATTAAAAACATGTTCATAATTAAAGTAATGGTAATTATTGCACACGCACACACATGTAATACAGAGATTATATATATATAATGCGCCTCCTATATATATATATGAAAATACACATTTGCTCATTTTTTTCTTCGACGTTTTTAAAATGTTTATAACATTTTAAAATTAAAAAGATGACTCACATAGAAAAGTTCATATGTAGCCGAAGTGAAAAATATTTTACAAACTTTATAATAAGTGTCTCCTTTTATCTTTATAATCAGAACCGCATTTTGTTGGAAGCGCTTTCGTTTAATTGGGAGGAAGCATTTTTGCGTGGGGAAAAAGAAAATGTTTGCATATTTTAAAAATTTATAAGTGTCGTGAACCGCAGAAGTTCTTTAAAAGAAAAAGTGAAATCGTTTACTCTTAAACTTTTCTTGTTACCTTATATTAAATAAAGTTGATGTACATCACGATAAAGTTATCATCGTTTCCTTATTATGAAGACGATCTAATAACCGTAGTATCGTTTTTGGTTTTTTTTTCTGCGAGAGATAAAGTTTGAGTGAGAGGAGGATTTTTCAATAACTTAAGTAGACAAGGAACAAAATAGTGGAGAAAAAACGTATGAATTGATTTTCTATTGATGAGGTCCCATCACGTAGAGTTAATGAACTTGCTTTGTTTTAATGAACTTAGATGTGAGATATCTGTATTTAAATGGCTTCTGTTTTTGAAACATTAGAAATTCTCTTGCTACATTAATTATTCTTATTTAAATACCTTTAATTTCCCTTCACTCTTCTAACTCACAAAATATATTTTTATAGAAGTATCTCTTTATCGTAATTAATAGATTTATGAAACATTTTTTCCCCTAAAATTAAAGCATTTTATCCTTTTTTCGTATCAGAAACTTCAAAATAGATTAAAATTTATAATTTTTTTAACAGTAAAAGAAATATAAATTCAATTATTTTCAAGATACTGATTAAACATTAAATATAATTTTGAGCTTATTTGTAATATGCAATATTTAGATATTTGCTGTGAAAACTATGCTGCGAAATGTTTCTGCAACTGTTACTGTACATTTTAAAGTGAGTTGAAGTATTCAAACTAGTAATTTTTATGTTAGTTAGCAATTTGTAATATTGGATGGGTTAATTTTCATGAAATAATTCATTATTTTTATAGGCTTATTATTAATTCATTGCACTTTGAAATAAGTTACCGTAAAATCCGGCGTATAATGCTCAAATTTAACACAAAAAATAAGATCGAAATTTACGATGCGCGCTACACGCCGGGTATAAAAATGATAGCTTCAAAATTTTAAAAAAAATAAAAGATGTGCTTAAAAAAAACTTAGGCTTCTACAAAAAACGGAATACTATTTATTTAAAAGGAATGTCATACCTTATAAAATTAAAGGGTTGTTTTTCTGTAAATATACTATTGAAGGAGGATTCGTTCTCGGTACCTTCCGTTCCGAAAGCACACACCCTACCCTTAGGCCAAAATGATCACTTCAGTCCAGAGGCAGTTAGTGTTTTATATAGAAATCACCGCCACACTTTTTTTCTTCAAAATCCTGGAATAATACCTTGAATAAATGATTTTTAAACATAATGGCACTGCTAACTTACATTGCAGGCAGTGGCGCACACAAGGGGTCTCCGTGTCCGAACACCTCCCATAGCCCTTGATTTTTTTTCGAATATTTATAACTCTATGTATATAGTACGTAAAATTTAATTAAGTATTTAATATGAATAATTAAATTGCATTTTTTTTGTCTCCGACAATCGACAAAATCAAAGGAATATGTTGGGTGGCGTATTGTGATATGATACGAAAATGGTGTATTTGGACCCTGGACCCGCCCCTTGAAAAATTCTTGTGTGCGCAACTGAGCAGGTTATTTCGTAAAAAAGGGGGTGCGTGTTATACGCTGGATTTTATGGTACCTTTTATTTGTAATAGATTTAGAACTTCCATCCATTACTTTCAGCAGGATTTTGCTCAGTATTATAAACAGAAAAGGAAAAGTTGGGCTAATCGCAAAAAAACTGGTTGTTAAACCTCAATTTTTTATAAATTATTAATAGCTGTGACCGAAGTTCTCAGCATTGTTTTCATAAGACTGCCGCATCCACATTTTTAAATTCCTATATTTGTTTTCTTTATCTTTAGTGTCTAGTAGAGATTAAAAAAATTATATTTATTTAATCTGTTTATTATAGATGGTTAGGTGTGTTGATGGTATGGATTCAATCTACAAATACCATTGTTGAAAATTACAAACAAAAACTGCTACTTCTGTTGAAAAATGCTTACCATTAAATAATATCATACGAAACAATGCAGGACGTGTATATTATTACATGATCATGAATTTCTGGTGCGTCACAGTGAATCTCCATTACCCACTAGTGACTTATCCTCTGTAATAAGATTAAATTCCATTAACTCGAGCTTGAAAGGCTAATCATCTTTTCCATAAGCCTGTACTTACTCCTCGATTGGAATATTAATATCGAGTTGCATGGATAAGAAACAAGATCCGTATATTTCGTAATTTTCTTTCTCCGGTAAAAATGCACTCTTTTATTTTATTAGAAGTTTATTTGTTAACATTGTGATGATTCTGGTCAATCTTGGTTTTTTCCTGTTTACTATATTTCTGCATTAGTATTCAGCAATTTATAGTTTTGAAAGAGATGTATGTTTTGTGTGAGTCTACTATGGTTTAAAATTGATTTCGGGCTTATATGCTTATGCTGCACTTTACAGACTAAAATATTTTACCAATTTATCAAAAAATATTTTACCAAAAATTAAATTATTTTCCTGTAGAATCGAAACGGATTAGGGAACCTGTGCTATTTTTATCTTGAGTTCCTGTTTTAACTGCCTTCGTGCATTGTTGATGTTTGTAATTTTTTAAAATTATGTTTTAATTTTATTATATTATCTTATGATTAACAAGCACTCCTACAAAATTTTAAAAGCACTCAAAATCACTTCGAAAACTGAAATTATTGCGTATTGGCAACCTACAATGTGTTTATTTCTGTTTTTAATATTTCTTTCAAACAAGACTATTTATCAGTGATGAAAAATACAGACTATACTACACGTTTGCATATGATATTATTGATAAATTAAACGTAAGAAGATATTTTTACGAGCCGGCTGGGTGTCGTAGTTGGTTTTTCGCTGACCTTCTGCACCCAAGGTTGGTGGATTTTCATGATGCAAAAAATGGGCAGCGTCCTTGTCGTAGGATTATGCGGCATGTAAAAAATCCCTTGCGTATCCGTTTGGCTTAGATGCTCTCGGCGAAATTAAATTCCTAAGTACAAATTTTGCATCGGCAGATCGCAGGTGCTTCTCTCTGGGGAGGAAATTGCGCGTCAAAATTACTTGCGGCCTATATGGTGCCGCACTAAAAATTGATACCTGCTCCTGGGGAGTGTACTAGGTCCGCAAAGGTAGAAATACTAATCTGCATTCTCATTAGGGGGCGGGGGGAGATACATTTACGAAAGAAAAAAAGCAAAAGATATAGATTTCAGTACTTCTGATTAAAATTTACTTTTATTGGATTGCGAGTGCATTCCATGTTTATTTTTCATTTATTAATTAATTTAATAAAATAGAAATTCCAATTTATTAGAATCGAAGATTACAAATATAATTTAAAAGGAAGATAGTCTCTTAAAACCCTATAATCTAGTACAAAGGAATATGAATAATATTGCAAGCATGAATACTGAATCTAATTGGCTAATTTCGAGTAAATAATATATTTTGAGTTTATTTCTTAGTAGAAATTTTCTCTTAGTGAGGAAAGTGGGGTTATTGCATGTTTTAAAATACAAAACATTTTTAATGAATCGAAGATTAATATTTAGAGGAACGTGTAAAATATATTTACCAACCTTTTCTGGGAGAAAATGTAAGGATCAACATTTATTTTCATTCTATCTGTTAGATGAAAAGTGTGATAAATAAAATTACACATGCATGGATTTACTTGGCGCAGAGCTCCCAGATAGCTCTCCTTATTTCGTTTTGTAAAGAATTCTCTTATTGCGAGAATTCGGTATTTTGCATGAATATTTCCTGTTCTTATTCAGTGAATTCAATTTCAAATTAATCTATACAAGGTAGAGAATATTGGTTTTTGTACGATGTCGCCGTGATAAGTGGTGAATGGATTCCTGCCGAATGTGCGCCGCGTACCCGAGCGTTTCAAAGTGAAGTGTTTGCACTGGGGATTTGAAATGTAATCCTAAATTCAATTTCGGTTGCTTTCGGAGCCTCGCTACCACCAGTTGTGTGTATACATCGAAAGAAAATTTCCTGGATCTTTTGCAACTGATCCCGGATTTCCTTCCTCTTCAAGAGGAAAAAAAAAAGATTTTTTTCCCTTCCTCTTTCAAACCTTTTGTGTAAACCTAGGTATTTTTCCTCTTTTTATTGTTCCCTTCCTCCATTCCCGATTTTTTTTTTATTTCGTTCCTTCCCAGATCTGCAAGTGTGCATTGATGCGTGAATTAAAACACCCGAGGGATATATAAAACACAATAATATTCCATGTCTTTTGGAGATGTAAAGAGAGAAGGGTCACACTCATACCTCAGAAAGCCTGTAGGTGACTAACCTATCCGATGTTTTTGAATCTTATGCATATATGCCTCATCGCCGTCTATGAAAGCCGATAGTATTTTTGTCGAAATGCTTTTTGCGATAAAAATAATAAATGTATTTCTCTTCGAAACGTATTTCTTCCTGAATAGGAACGGAGGGGATTACTTTATCCTCCCTTCTTCGGAAAAAGCGTGTGTTGTGGGAGACCTGCTTTTGTCTCTTATTTTTCAATGCATCTCGACTGAGTTTTGCTCGCTAGAATTCAATATCTTATTCAAAAGAGGCAGCATATTTGCTTCATTGCGAAGCTTTATCCGTTTCCAAAGAAATAATTTTTCTATATTTCACACAGCAATTCAATCCCGTTTCTCATTCTGAATATTTAATATCGTATAAAAGTAATCCAACTGTGTCAGTCATGAAATATCGATATCAAAATTTTGAACCGAATGTATTAGCATATATACCAGCTTTTGATGATACTTGGTGGTATTGGATTTTCTCTTGGGGTTTATAAGCCGTTTAATCAGGTTTATTGTGCAGTTGCATCAAATGTGAAATACGAATGCTTTTGGTTTGCATTTCGTATGTGTTTTTGAAAACCTTGATTAAGGTTTTTGCTTTTTTGGTTTCATTGACTCTTTCACTTTATTCGTTTTCAAAATATTCAGACTTTTCAATATTCATATCTCCCATCAGTGATTGGAATTTCAACTTACTTTCGTATAAGATTTTTTATTGTGTTACATACATTATTAATAAGTGTTTGTGTGGATAGGTGTCAGGGTCTAATGTCCCTAATTTTGAGAGGCCGCTGTACTTAACAAAAAGTTTAAAACCATAAGAAAAATGTAAAATTGGATAACATGACTCAAAGAGATCTTTTTTTAAAAAAAATCAGTGTACTTCCACGTTGGTTTACTTTGTAGCTGTGAGGAAATCTAGACGGTTGTCCAGTTCCAGCTATGTGTGCTGTTCTATTTTCATAGTTAGAAATAGAAATAGCGGCAGCTGTTGAAGTCTTCAACACTAACCCCCACCCCTCCCCAAACTAGTGAATCTTGGAGGCGTCCTATTTATCGGTAAAGAAAAGTTGTTTCTAAAAAAGTTCGAACATCTTTGCCCAAGTGGGAAGGGGATCCTATTTTGTGTTGGAAAATATTAATAGGTTTTACAACCTATTCATATTTATATTTATTAATTAATAAATGCTGCATTTCGGAATATTGCGAAAGTTTTTGCCGCCAGAGGAGACTTAACAACAAAAGTTGTCCCATGACTGTATCATGTAAAATAGTACATCACGTGCATTGATTTCTGAAATTTTTCTTTCTACTTCGCGTATTGCACGGGGATTTTCTGATTCCATAAATTTTGAATATGAACTTATTAACAATATTGAAAAAATGATGCAGTTTAAAAAATCGTGTTCATTTTCGTTGCGAGATAACATCTTTGCAGCAATTGCAATTCTAAGCCGACGAGTAAAAGCACGTACGTAATATGTGAAGAATAAAAATTTTTGTCAAAATTTTATGATTTCAGTAAACAGTTGTGCCTAATATCGCCAACGTATTGCTAATGTTGTTTTTAATCGATTGTTAGAAATAAAGAACATCTGATTCGTAAAGGCTGTTCTGTTGAATCTTTTTTTTAAATTTAAATCATTTCAATTAATCATTCGCATCAAAATAAGAAAATTTTACTTAATACTGATTATGAAAAATTAGCTTTTGGTGTTTAAAAAACATATGGCTACTTTGTATGTTTGAATGGCTACTTCATAAGTTTCCAGATTTGTTTCGGAATCAGATATAAATATATTTTAGTGCTTATTTATGAGAATATGCTGCGATTTATTCTGTGTATTGCTGGCTTTTTGTATTATCAAACACAAACATTTTTCTGTTGACTTTTTGTGCATTACTGTTTGATTTTAGTGTTATTTAAAGTATATATTTAATATTTGAAAATATATAAGTTTTTTGTTCGTGCATTAGGTTATGATTTGGTTTTAAATTATATATATATATATATAAATGTGTGTGTGTGTGAGAGAGAGAGAGGAATTCACAGAAATTAAAGCATTTTTATGGAATAATAATTTTCTTGTTGCTGTGGTTGAAAAAACGAGGAAACATTTTGGTATTTTAATTCAGTTTAACACAAACAAGACAAGAGGGGAAAAGGGATTTTTTTTTTTACGTTCCAGAGATCTCAACTTTTATAGCTTCCTCAACTGGAAGCTTTGAGAATTATTTTCGTTAAATGGGGATAAAATTCTGTGATTGGTTAGAATAATTGGATGATGGGGGGGGGCATCATATTATTTTAAAATGTGCCGGTTTTGTAGTTTTTTAAGTGACGTAGTTTAGAAGTTGTAGTTGTAGTTTAAAAGATATTTCCCGTTAGGCTTGCTAACTAAAACAATTATCACGCGAAGTCTTGGAAGGTTCAAGACATCATAAATTAAATAAAATCCATCGCCGGAAAATTTAAATGGGGTATTATTAAGTTACATTTTCCTTATTTAAAAAACATCTTACGAATTCATACTCGAATATCCAAAATTACATTAACTGTTTATTTCGTATTTTTTAACACGAAAGAGATGAAAATAATTTATTAGTATGCTGAATCTTTCAGTGAAATTTGAGCATCTCTTCTTTTTTTTAAATTAGAAGTTCAAGAAATAAAATACCGATGCATTTTGTAAAAATACGCCTTTGCACGAATTAAATACGTGCATTTAATTCTTAACAGTCAGCATTTATATAGTCCATTAAAAATCTACTTCCCTCGCGCTTCCAAAGTAATTCGATTTTCTTATAATGTTTAAGAGTCCCTTCTCTCCTCTTGAAGTGCATATTCATTGCTTTAATTAAAATGCATTTATTTAAAGAGGCAAGCTTGAAAAAATTAATAACTTTGTTAATCTCTGCACCCAATCGATAGAGAAATGTGTCGAGGGTTACTCCTCTTCGTTGACTTTTCACTACACCGCAGTATTCTTTTCCGTTCGTTTTGGAAGTGCCGTTTATTTCCTGCAGACCGAGGAATAGAAGGGCGGGTAATTAAAATAATTACCCTCGTCATACGAAATGAAAGTTAATTGTGAGAAGTTATTATCTGGCAAGGCGGCACTCTCCGGCCTTAGATTGCGAGCGGTAAAAGGACTGGGAGTAACTTAAACATAGCAGTTGCTAGGACTCAATAGTTAGCGGAATTTCGGTATTTAGATTCTCTTCAGAGCTGTTTTAAGTACAGGTAATGAGAAATGTCTCTCTGTTTTAATTCGGTGAGTTATTAGTGAGAATGGAATGTGATTGGTCTCATTGATTTTTCAACATTCCTGTACTAAAGTAGAAGGGTGTTTTCTATCCTTAGAATTAAATGTTCTCCGAGTCTTAGTTGTGGCAGAAGTTTGGAAACATAACGAGATATTATTCGCCCTCATTTTCCTTCTGATAAGCTGTATATTATTTTTAATGTAATAAATTTTAAATTACTCATTTTTCCCCTTCCTATTTTTTGGTTAAAATGTCCCCCCCCCTCCTTTTTTTTGTGCTGCTACTCTCATTTTTTTAAAAAAGAATTACTTTGTAACGCGTTCGTGAAGCATTGCCATTGCTCCTAATTGGAAATTTTTTATTAAAGGTGGAATTCCCATTTTAGTTCAACCATTTTAATGAATAAAGTTTTAATATTTACGAAATGAAACTCCTTAGACTTAGTAATAATTTTTATTGCAACTATCGATTCCAGTATTCGTATATAAACTACAATATACCATTATAAAAATCAACTTTTGTACATATACTCCCAACTTTTTTTTGCGCTGTAAATACGTTCCTTAGAGAAAGAAAAAAAAACCGTGCAAAAAATCATGTAAAAAATGCATGCGACGTATAGTAAATTTGGGTACTTGTTCCAAAATTTTTAAAAATCGCGTAAGATTGAAAAAAAAACTCTAAATATAGTCTCCAAAAAACTTGGAAAGGTGACAATGAAGTCATGTTACATATTTATAAAACTAAAAAACGTTTCATTTAAAAAAAAATTAATGTACTGGGAAAATTTAGTTTATAAGTAAATATAACATAAAGAAATTAGGAATAAAACAACCACACATTCATCGCTACTTTATAATAAGCAAGCACGTTTATTACGAACTAGATAAAAAATGCTATCAACAATAGATATCAGATATGTCTAGCACAACTGTTGACTTTGATTCAAATGCAAAATTTCGCTCGTTATTAATGGCCCTTTTTTGTTGGTGTTGTTGTTACAAAGTCTGTTGTTAACGGCTGTTTTTTTGGGAGGGAAGAGGGGCTCTCATGTTGCTCATGTAATTCTTGATATCCTGCAACACAAAGCTTTAAGATTGTGTCGAAATTTCAATGCATTCTCTGTCAGAATCATGAGTAAGAAAGTTTTTCCATACTTGTAGCAAATTTCAAGCCCTCACGAATTTAATCATCTGTTAATAGCTGAGTTTCTGTTAATAGTTGGCGGGGTAGCGTGCCAGACCAAAAAAAAAAAAAGTGTAAAAACATTTATCGATGAACCGTGTTATTTCCAAATCGTGTAAAAAAAAGTGTGTAATTAATAGCATGCAGGTTTTATATAAAAGGTAATGCTAGCTTTTTTCCTGACGCAACTCTATATTTCGACGTGATGGCACCAAGTAAGTTCAAAAGAGTTAGAAGTAGGTTTCAAAACACATCTGGTGTCAATTGCGTACGAGCTTCAAATTCTTCGTATCGTCATTTTAATGGAATCCTGTAGGTTCGTTCAATCCTTGAAAATATAACATTCTAATCGAATAACGCTGCGCTGTTAAATTCTGTCTTAGACTCGAAAAATGAGCTACTGAGACAGTGGCTATGACCTAACAAGTGTTGGAAATTAGTACCTACTAAAAGCTATTGTTTTGAGATGGTACAAGTGGTTCAAAACAATTGAGATAATGTGGAAACCGAACCTCCCATAGGGACGCCTGTCCACGAGTAGAAGGGCAATGTGTGCGTGGTGTATTCAATTCAGGCCAATGGTTGTGTTCGAATGATCGTAAACCAATTAAGAATTGATAAAATGACCGTTCACGTCATCATTATCAAGGATTTTCTCATTCGAAAAATACTTTCGTATACCATCTTGAAAGTCTTGACAGACAATCTCTGGCAGAGCCCTGCACACACAGTCCGAATCTAATCTCGGTCGACTTTTTCTTGTTACTGCGAGTGAAAACAGTCCTCTAAGAGCACCACCATGGGACTGCAGCAGAGGTTCAAACGGTCTTTATGCGCTTCTTGGAGGATATACCTTAAAAGGACTACCAAGATGGCTTCAAAACATGGAAATCTCATTGACAGAAGTGTATCAACTCCTTAAGTCTTGTATTGAAGAATTTTAATTGTTTGTATCCAGGGGCGTCTTAAGGCATGGGCCAATTGGGCTCGGGCCCAAGGCCTCCCTCTCGGTGGGGGCCTCATTTTGTTTTCAACTCTGTCTTAATAATTTTAGCCCGTATAATTTTAGTGGGTTCAAATATTATTTATGTGCATATTCTCCGAAAAAGCAGGGAATTTCAAACTGCATGTCAACTGCAAAAGTGACAAAGTGTTAAGACTTTATTATTATTATGTAGTGGCCATTGTCCATGTCTACGTTTAGACCTAATACCATAAACAATAATTCAACTTGAGTCGAAATGCGGCCATCGGTTGAGCCAGTTTGTGTCTTAAGTTCTTAGAGATTGTAAGTCGTGAACATTAATTTGTTTTAAATTACCATTTGATAAGTATTTAGCAATGCATGCTATATACTGTTTACTTTTAAAGATATCGGGTAGGGCCTACTTTTGCATAGGGGCCCAGGGCCTCAGAGTCTTAAGACGTACCTGTTTGTATCGGTATCTGTAATGAATTTCCCCCCGAATTCGCTGTCATTACTTTTAATAGAACTTTGTATATTTTTAAATAATATAATGTACTTCATTACCGATTCAAGACAGCTCAAAATTTATTTCATCCATTCTTTTTTATTGTGAAGATATTAAATTTCTTGTGAATTATACTTTTTTCTCGCTCTTTCCTTTGGAGAATTACCATTTCTTTCTTTCTAAAGGAATTGAATTTGAAAAGTTTCCTTAATAAATACGCCGTTTTTCTCTTGGGGCTAATTTTTGATTTTTTTCGCTAAAGAATAGAAAATTCTTGGAAATACTGAAGTAATTGTACGTGTTTAAATTGTTGAGGTTTTGAAATCCATTTGTCAGAAAGCAAATTAATTCTCTGAAGACTCTTTTTAATCTGGAATTTCTCTCGTTTCGTCAGACGTGTAATTTCATTTCTGTGGCCAACAATAATATTTAAAATTGTTAAAAAAATATTTTTCTATTAAGTTCCCATCTTGATGCTTAACAATTTTTCCTTTAGAAGTTACTTTTAATTATATTTTGACAACGCATTATTTCTATAGATTATGAAAAGATTGACATTAGTCGTGTATTAGGTGCCAATCATTATTTTTTCAGAAAGTAAATGTTTTATTGAATTGGGATAATTTCTTTTTACATTTTGCAACATTTTTTTTTTTTTACAATTTGTTGGATCGGGAATGAACAAACCTGTAACTCCGTTTAGCCATTTATTGTTCTAGGTATAGTTGTCATCTTCAAACACAATTTAGCACCGCAAATTCAATGAACTTTTACCTTTTCCCTAAGCTAATAAAAGTTCCTTCTTAGCATTGGTTTTCCCACAGATTGCGCCTGTTGTCGTTTAATTTTGGTCTTGTGTGATATATATTATAAAACAATGAGAGAGAAATATTTGTAAGAGATAGAAAACTCTTACTGTGCGCCAGTTTCTTTCATTAAAATTTGTTAAAGTCAATTGTTTTTTCTTTTGAGTATCGTTTTTGTTAAAGATGATCCGCTCAGAAAAGAAAAATTTAGAAAATCAATGCATTTCCTTTCAAAATTTTTGGTTTATTAATTTAATTGGAAAAGTATATATATATATAATGTGTCTTTTTTTTCTTTTTTAAGAGTAGACTTCGCAAGAAAACATAATATGTAAATCCAAACACAAGTTTTTATTAGGGGACAACGACAGCATTTTATAACTAGTAGGACTTTCCCTTTTGGCAGCTGATGAAGGTAATAAATTTTTGCAAAAATAATGCAACAACATTTATTGCCATAAGTTGTGTTTATCCATCATAGCAAACATCTTCTGAGTTATTTAAATCTGAGTTTGATCTCCATGTGTTGTTCTTAATGTCCTGTAAATCTTGTTTTATTGGAGGAATGTACTAAAGAAAACAATTTTTTTAATCTCTTTTTTTATTTATATATATATATAAAGATCCAGTAAAGTTTAGAACAGTTACTAATGGTTTTAATACATACACATATATCAGCAAATCAGGGAAAATTCTACATGAAATGTTACAATAAATAATCTAAAAACTTCAGCCATTCTTAAAAATAGTACAGAACTTATTGCATAAATTAAAGATAAAAAGGTATTTTCAGTTTTTAGTTTATATTTTGAAGATCTTTTTAACTCAATTAATATTGATGATATGATAAAAACACTAGTAAAATTACATAGAGATAATTTGTTTAAAAATGTCAAATATGATAGATTTGGTTCTCTACTTAGGTTAGTTCTAAAAGAGAATTATGTTTATCATAATGGTAATTATTTTTTATCAACAGATTAAGGGTCTACCACAAGGGGGCCCAGCTAGCAACTGTCTTACCAATTTATATTTACATTATTCAGAAAATAGTTTCACAGACAACTTAGAATTTTACTTTTTTCATTATATAGGTTATAAGGTTGAGCTTCATATGGACAAAGCCTTTAGTCACACGTCTAAGTCAACTGCCGCTTATTTAGCAAAGAAAGAATCAGAAACAGGAATAATGTGTTTCATATTTGATGAATTACATATAAAATCACCCTACGCTTCTCCAATGTACTTTCGGTTTATTAAAACGAGCTCAGGAAAACGTCATTCAAGAACCATGAACGGATTTTGGAAAACGGTTCAAGAGGAATGGAGTAAAATTTGCATGACAGTTCTAAGAAAGCGTTTACTTTTATGAAAAATTCGAGCTAGAGCTATTGTCAAGAATCATTACTATCAGATAAAAGCAAATTGCCACAAAAAAAAAACTACAGTATTTATTGATGAAAATTAACTATCAAAATCGTTTCCATAAAGTGTGCACGGCCTTCTGTAAAAATTTTCTTTGAAGTATCTTAATTTCAAATCAAAAACTCAAGTAATTAAATCGTAGAAAATAGCACTTTTGTTTACATCATGTGGAAGTATAACTATAAGATTATATGTTTGAAGAGAGAGGGCCGTGGGTAGCCTAGTGGTTAGAGCATCGAACTCCAGACCGGAAGGCTGGGTTCAATGCCCGACGCCACCAAATACTCTCCGAGTACAAATGGAGAACGTGCTCGTTAAATCAGTGGATCCGAATGGTGTCGCCATCTGTCGTGTTGTGTGAGCAAAATCGTACTGTCACCTTCTTGGGGTCTCAAAGCTTAGGCTAACGACAGGCGGAAAGTTCTAGCCCTTAGCCGCGATGAATTTCGTGGACCTTGATCTGATGCTACTGTCGATCAGGTGGCATAAGCGACAACAACATATGTTTGAAGAGCATATTGTTGAACTAACTGTATTTGTGTTTAAATGCTGTACGTATGCTGTGTTTTTCTTGTGGTTTCTTGAAGTAACCTCAAAGATTTAATCATATTTAAATGTACCAATTTTTTAAAAAAATAACGCATAATTTAAATTATGTTTATTCAGTGAAACTATATAAATAAACACAAGTTGTGCTGGGGATACAATCTACTGGAATTTGTGGTTATTTTATTTATTTATTTATTTTTTGCGAAGGAATAAAATATTTATCGTATATTTAAGCACATTAACAACTGGAAAGATTATTTGATTATTTTTTGTGAAGTGTGACTCTTGTAATTTATTATTTCTGTAACTTATAAAAATTGTCTTTTTCCTCTATATTTGTATTATTTTACTTCCCAAGTTGAGAAAAATATGCTGCTATGTTATATTGCTATAAAGTATCATATTCAAAAAGAAATGCATTGCAATTTTTTAGTATGCTGTCATGACGAAAACTTTCATATTTTCGGTTGACTTACTTTACAGTTTATACATTTAGTTGGGGGGGGGGGGGGAGAGTGTTTGCATTGGGAATAAAATGTTCGAATCTTGTGATTTAATCAAATCGAATTATTTGTGTACTGAAAATGCTTCAAATACACATTGAAATAGATTTTTATTACTTTTGTGTATTTGACTTTTTGATAGTCAACCCGTAAACTTCTTGGAAGTCTATGAATATCGATCAATTGGTTCTCACTGTAAGTATTTTTGCTGCGAAATATTAAATTAAAACAAATACTCCTCTCTTGAATTTGTTAGCTACAGCATTTTAAAGAAATTCTTTGCTTCTGTAATAAAAATAGAACGATTTTCTCCTCATTAGAATAACGTAATTGATTGAAACTTGAGGTGTGTTCTTAGATTTCTCCCCCCCCCCCTCCCTCCTTCTTCTTCTGTAAGGATTTAAAGAAAATAAAGCGTACACATCAAGAAGTAACTTTTTATTGCTTTTGTTTTCTGTAAATTTGTTTTTTCTTTCCCGAACCAATTTAGGGTTCTTGTAAACAAGGCTAATCTTCCTTCCCTTTCGTTTGATTAAATTCGAAACCACTCAACATCATGCATTAAATCTCATAGCTTTAGGGATTTATTTCACCGAACGGAATAATTTCGAATGACTTTGGTGCTGAATCTTTTGTCTTCTCCTCCCTCCACGTCATATTAAAATAATAGGGTAATATGAATACTTGTTTCTTATGAGCCAGTGTTTAATGAGGTTATTTTAAAAGGAACTCCTTCTACTATAGCATCGCGTTTTTCTTTCTCTTATGCTTTGTTGTTTAATAAATTCTGAATACTTTTTACTGCTACCTATTTAATCAAAATCTCTATGATCCCCCCCCCCCTCTTCTTTATGCCAAATTAAATTTATCTCAAAACTGGAAGTGGAGTCCAATTTTGTCATATATTAAAAATTAATGTATTGTCAAATAGTGGGCTAAAAAATAATTCGTTCTTTACCTTTTCATATCGGTGGAGAAAGGGAAGGGCCTTTCGGGTTTGTTATCAGAAAATGTCTTTGTTTTGAAGTCGGTTGTTCATTTTTCATTTCTTACTCATTATTGTTTTAAGTTTTGTTGAAAAAAAAGAAATTTATGTTTTAATTTAATGTAGAAACACCGATTAATGCAATTTCGTCATGTGGCGTATTTTCTTTTTTTCCTTATGACAGGTGTGGTAGGAACAACAGCAAAAATAAGAATTTTTACGCTCGAAAACTATGGTTTAACTAAATCTTTAACTGTCGCACTGTTATCTTTTCTACATATATATGCCATTAATCAGCGTGAGTCCTCCTGATCATCCAAGAACATTTTATTTGTTATCCTTTACTTATAGTAATTACTTTGATGGCTATCTAACTGTTATTTTAACTATTTGGTTTTGTTAAATTATAATTGATTGAATTTTTACCTCGAATAATTTTTTTTATTGAATTATTAAATCAGTAAATAAATTTTCTTTCGGAATATATTGTCTAAAGTATATTTTACCCTGGATAAAATAAATATCCAAAATATTTTTAGCGCGTTTTTCACGTAGTGTAAAAAAAGCACTATTAGGACGCAAATTTCGTCTTCGTTCCATATTTTGTCGTACCTTTTTCTCAGCCTATAAGCAACCGATTGACCTCGGGTTTTCGGCATTTGGTCGCATTTGTGCCCTAGATGAACCGAATCATATTTAAATTTAATAATTTTTTTTAAATTTATTTTTTAAGTATAATACTACTTTTTGTTAGTAAAAAGTTCATTAGTTGCATTATTGTAAAATACAACATGTGAAAAATGCGCTAAAATTACTTGGCCGTGCCAATGATTGATATCTTGTTTGAGTTCAAATTAATAAACCAATTTTTTTTCTACTTAAAAATCTTGAATTTTTAGCATTTCGGTGGAACTTAGGCAGCAGTATCCTTAGGGGTCATTGTCACGGAATGTGGCTGGCGTGTCTTGAGTTCGAGCCTAGTACCACTGAAGACCCACTTTGAAGAAGGGTTGATGCACATCAAATGAGTCCTCCCATTGGTGTGGTGTGGAAGTTCGAAGAGTACTAGTTCAGGTGTCATCCTCATCATTGGACTATGGTTCAGAATTGCGAGGTCCATCGCCAATAGCCCTCGTTCTGCTTTACAGTGTGACGTCATCAACACTCTCAGACATTCGGCGTCACTCGATTCTTTTGTTTATCGTGATTAGAAATTCCGTAGAATATTTGTTGAAAAAAATGACACAACCCCAATTTTTAATTAAATTTTATTTAAAACTCCTTTTGGCGTTCTAAATATTATCTATTTTACGGAACACTGAGGCATAACTATTACCTAGTATTGATAAACCATGACGTTTGTGCATTTAAAACCTGTTGATTTTATATTCAAGGAACAGTCATGTCATGTCTCAAAATTATTTTATTGTTGGACTGGGGTTTGATTTATATATTTAAAATATTTATTTCTGCATGTGTATGTGTGCTCCTCTTTGCAAAGTCAACTGATAATTATTAATTCCGCATTTTCTTTAAAATTAATCTTACTTTTTTAATATCCAAGCTTTTAAATTACAGGAAGTATTTTTAACGGTAATAAAATGTCACTTCCTTGCATATGCTTTGCACTTTTTATATTCCTATCATATTGGAATATGGTTTTGTATCATCTTCAAAAGTGATGTGCTTAAATACTTATCATAAACATTATGTGAAAGTTTAAGAGAATTTCACCATAAAAAATATAATATTTCTCTCCTTGAAGATAAAATTCTATCGAAAATATCCTCCACGAAAAGTCTTTTTCTAACTCATGATTTAACGACTTTACTTGACGGCTACATGGGACTGCTGCGATCTTATGTGTGATCTATTTATTACAGCCATAACTTTCCAATTTCTGACTTCTCTGCAATAACGTCATAGGTGCCCAAAGATGCCCACTGCATTGTAGCTTTTAGATGAATGAATATTGCTATATTTGTGGGGGCTTCCCCCCCCCCCCAAGATATAAGCATATACTCCCACGAATGGCTTGATCATTACGTAAATTTGGCATTAATATAGAAATAACATTTTTAGTTCTTTTTTCTCGGCTGGTGCGCTTAAATTTGTAAGAATGATCAAACACGTATAATAAATTGCATTATTTGATTTAGTGATATTAAACTGTTCGTTATACATTAATTTATTGTTTAAAAAATCAAAACATTTTATTTTATACTTTATTTTAATTGTTTATCCGAACTTCTTTTAAATGCCCTTGCTTTTAAAATGTATTAAACATGCGTAGAGTGCTTTTAGTCTTAATTTTGGATCATGCTTGAAATAGGTTAGTTAATTTTATTCCGGTATTGTGTGTTTTGCATTCTACAAAACTTCAACTTTTAATATTTTTATTATCTTCAATGGCAATTCTTACGCTTTATTCCTTTCTTCAATTTCAGTCGATTTGTTTTATTTTTAAATTCAAAAGTATCTCAGTTTTTTATTTTTTTATCAAAACTAACTTAAGAAGTATTAAGTAAGCCTTATTTACTTTGGGGCATATAGCATTATCAGCAGAATTGAATAAGGTTCGGTATCGACCCTGTTTACCGTAAAATTTTGGAATTTTATTTTATAAATCTGGCCCTTTGCCAGTAGCTTCCACGTAAAAGTGTAAAAACACATTTCTGTGAAATTAAGGACTAATCGCATGCATACTAGCATAAGATAGAAAACTTTCAGGGATTTTTTTACTGTGTTTTTTTTTTTATTTTGCATTTATTTAGCGCCAAATATCAATAGCCAGTCTTGGAACCTTTTCAAATGTAAACGCTAACTCCGAAAAATTCGTTTCCTTTTTTCTGCATCAATTTCCTTTCAAATTCTTTCTCGATTTCCATCATAGTCACACTGATGTATTATAAGAGTATGTAATTTTTTATCTCTCATATAAAATCACTTTAATAAAATAGTAAATGAATTAAGAAATGTTGAAATAAGTCATTTCATCATTTGTAATGATATTCTGAAGTTTTTGTAGAATTTATATCGTAACTAAACTGTATTCAACAACAGAGGTAGTCAGTATACGTAGCTTAGTTATTGTTTTATTTGTCAAGTTGTATACTTCCTCAGAAAATATCTAAAATTATTCATAACTAAATTGCAGGAAAATTTCGTGTTTAGGTTAATTCAAAACCAATTCATTTACTATTTTCATTCAGGTAATCCTTATATATAAAATAATATATGTTTTACAAAATTTTATGGAAAAGAGCCTTTTTAACTCTCGCTACAGCATACTTGAAAAAATTCTTCAAAAAGAAACTGTGCAGCATTTTTGAATATTTGTTATAAACTTGCTTAGTTTTAAATTAATAAGTTTTAAGCAAAAGTAAAACGAGCTTGTATTATTTTGGCATCCGTTTAGGCTCGGAGCCCAATTTTTTTAAAATAGATTTTTTGAAGAATTTCATTTGTTTTGGAAAACATAAATAGGTTTAATAAGTCATAATTATTAAATAAATAACATGTATCATCCCTTGTTTTTGAAAAAAAAAATATTATTCTTATAAAATTTTAGCAAAATTTTCAGTGTTAAGAAAAACAGCCCAAGTAAAAGTACGTTGGACAAAATGTAATTTTAATTTCATTGAAATATTTCTTGACCAATCTGAGGTGTCACAACCGCAGAATTAAAAAAAATATATTTTAAGAAATAAATATTTTATAAGCATTCAAATTTGACGTTAATTATTTTTCATCAGAATTACTTTACATTCTAAGCTCAAAATGGCTTAAAAATATGATAAATGTAATAATTTTAAAACCTGCGGATTGTTACATTCTAAAGTAGGGATAAGCATTAAGTCTATCGCGATCGACCGGTGAACCGCCAAAACATTTCGGGGTGACCGTGCATACTAAAAAAACATATCATGGAACACCGACGCCAGCTAAACTGGAGAATAGGCTTTTCACAAACGATGCAAATGATTCGATAAATAAGTAGAAGATATATGTGTCTTCACTGGAAGCGCTCGATGAAGCTTAACTCGTTCACTGTTGCTGAAGAGGAAAAAGCGATCACTGCGATACTTAATAAATTTTTCCCCACACACCGACTGAAGGGGAGAATAAATGTAGATGATCAGCTCTTCCCTCGATAACACGGAATTGGCTTTTGAGACATCATTCCACACCCCGGGTTCGCGTGTTGATGTCGTGTTTCGTGATAGCAGAAGACTCGGCAGCGATCAGTGTAACGCGTCATTTTCCAATTCATCGATTCACGTTTGTTCCCTGTTCGTCACATTGAATACATCCATGCTGCACAATCTAGCAGTCACTCATTGTTTGTTCAAGCATTCAACTTGACAATTTTGTAATGTTTTTGTAGTAAAAACAGTGATCTGTGACATATTTTAAAAAGGGGGTACAATGTCGAAAACAAGTGTTAAGAGAAGAAAACATACAATTTTATTGCGGAAGAGCTACATCTACGCCACTGTGTGCACCGCAACATCTAAAAAAGTTAGAAGTAGCTCATACCATGGAAAAGTCTGACCACCCCTACTCTAAAGGGCTCATAACATAAATATTACAAACTTCTTGGGATTTTATTGCATTGTGTTTTGGACATATCCCATTTTTCGTGCCAAAATTATCGTGAAAATTTCATTTTTCAAAAAAAAAAACACATTTTAAGAATATTCTTATAAGTTATAGAAAGTAAATATTATAAAAACCACTTAAAATTCTCCAGTTTTATACATTACTCCTTCTTCCTCAGTATTTATATTTCTCTTTTTCTGATGATCCTAACACCTAAAAACTACTTTTTCAACCTAGTCGGATACCTTAAGCAGAAGTGGGATGACTACATGTTATATTAAACCTAGGTTGTTATATCGTTTTAACATCTGAAATAAAGTTTGTGAATATTCTTAATCTTTATTTTTCTTCAATTATTTGTGGAAAATATATGCAAAAATGTAATTTAGTATGGAAATTAAGTTACTTATCTCTGTGTTTTTTGTTTAAGGTATCCGATTACCCTAAAATTGTGAATTTTGCCAAAAAGTGACATTTTTTACACGCTTTTATAAGTTTCACTTGCATGTAACGGAATCTTAGAACTCGATTTTTACCCACTTAAAAAGATCGGATTCATTCGAAATTTCGCACACTTGTCAAGGGCCGATGACAATACAATAATTTCATAATTTTTTTCCATTGTCCTTTTCAGAATCGTCAGGAATAAGGATAATCAGATTTGGCGACAAATCCATATATCACGTCCAGATTTGGCGTAGCATATATCATTTTTAAATTTTGCGACTAGTTTCACATACCATTTTCAGACATGGCGACTAATTTTCTACATCATTTCCAGATTTGGCGACTAAAAGAATAAGGTGTAACCCTAAAGTGTTTTGAATTTAACGTTTGCAAGTATAAAATACACTTGCGGTTAAAAGAAATAAAACAAACAAAAGAAGTGTTCTGCATCTGAGAAAGTGGAGGGTGGGTGTGTGTTAGCAATTTCTAACCATAATATAAACATTTTTCTGAAAATGAAAATTAAAAAAAAGGCTCGAGCATGTGAAAAAAAATAATTTGCGTTCTAACTGCTAAATATTTTTTATTTTTATAAAGCAATACGCTTAGAAATGATGATAGGAATTAACATGAAAGGAACACGTTTAAAAAGTGAAAAAACGATTGACACTTAATATTACCATGTTTTTAATAACTCCCTTTCTTTAATGTCTATCCGGGTGGAATTTTGTAATTGATTTTAAATTGTGTGACTTCCGAGGAGCTAGAGACTTGAAATTCGGACTATAGCTCGGAAGTGGAAATGCATGAAAATGTGAAAAAAGAAAACAAAAACAAAAAGAAAGAATTTTATAATATTTAATCCGTAAAAAAAAAAGATACATTAAAATTTTTTGTAATTCGAACTTTTTCTTCTTTACACACTTTTATTTGCTTGACCTGTTCAAAAGAGACGGAATCTAATATAACGATCCGAGGCCTCGTAAACGGAGAGAATAAATACACTTCAGATCCGTTAATTAATATCCATTGAAGAGCAAGACTAATTCCACAGCCACGTAAATCCAGCTTCAAATATCAAACTCAAGGATAAATTCAACAATGAATAACTAAAAAATTAATTAACAATTTAAAAAACTAAAAAACACGCTTTTACTTTTTAGTTCGATTTATAACAGTATAAAAGCGTGTTTTTTAGTTTTTTTTCAAACTATATTAAAAATTTTATTTTATGGGGGGTCATCTTATTAGCTTTCTAAAAATACAAAGTTTATTATTTTCCATTCACTAGAACAAAAACTACAAGTGTTTTAGAAAAAGCGGATGCCACTACTTTAAGCAAGAAGTATTACTCTAAAACGCGTTTTACTCGAAATAGTGTTTTTTTTATAACGCTCAAACGGGGCCAGCGATTGCTAAAAAAGTTTTGAAAATAATTAAAGGGAATTTTTTGTGTATGTTCTGTATAATATGGCAGAAGTGTTTTAATCTTCAGATGTATCAATCACTATTTTATTACAAAATTTACAGTCCCTTATGTTAATATAATCGCTGTTTTTTTAAGCTATTTAATATAATAACTAAGATAAAGTGCTCTAGTTTTTGTAAAACTTAAAATATCTCTTATCATGAAGGTTATTTCAAAAATGAATAGTTAAACAACACGTCAAAATAGAAAAATTGAAAAAAATTTCATAAGCCTTTTGTATGGAATGGGACCCGTTTGTGATTTTTTGTAAATTTTTACCAATTTTAGTAACAATAATTTCTTTTTCTCTTTTTAATTTTAGCATATTTTACTTAAAATGTACTAAATAAATCTAAACGCCACAAAAAGATCCCCATATTTCCATTATCTTTAAAAAAATTTGTCGCGAAAGTAGTCTGATATCTTAAGAGATCTGTGTTTTTAATCTATATGCTTGAATTCTAATATCACCTTTCGAAAAGTATTCCTTCCTTTTTTATTAATAAATTTTAAAACTAAATCATAAGTTTGCTGTATATTACAATTTGTAGGAATATTTCCTAACCTTTTGAATTTTTCTCTCCCCCCCCCCCTATTTCTGTGTGTCTATTAATGGATTAACCAAAGAATTTTACGTATTTTTCATTTCCAGTTCTTTAAGTAATTCTACTATCCTTTTTTTTAAAAAAAAAAAAAATCTTAAACAAAATACTATGATTAATGATAAGATCCAAATAATGACAGTTTTAGGTCAACAAATGTTAGTGAAGTTAAAATTCAGTGATTCTTAGCTTCTTTGCATCTCGGTATCTTTACGTAAAGCGGAAATAGAATTATATCGTAATTCAGAATGACAATATCGCCTTTAATCTTTGAAATGCTTTGGATACTGTTGAACAAAAGTAGCTAATATATTAAGTTACTAAATAATTTTTAATTATGAACGAAGAATCAAAAACTTAAAAATCTTAACTATTAAAAATAAGAATTATTAAAAACTTCTATTAAGTAACTTATCGGTAATTCCCAATCTGTCATTCTGCTTTAAAAATTGTAGATGCATTTTTAAACGAATATTTTTGTCAGTATCGATCTAGTAACTATTGATTTTGTTCTTTCCTTTTCATTACCTGTTAAATCACAATATTTCTTGTCTCCACTCCATTAGTGATATGCGTGAGTGGGGTAGAGACCACTTATTTAATCATATTCTATCCGTAATTTGATTTTGGGGAGTACGAACAGAAATACGTCAGTAAGTTAATTTAGCTGTTGTCGCTGTTTAAGTTATTGCATTAAATATTAATACATTGATGCAGCTGTCCAATCAAGATTTAACACAATTTAGGATTAAAAAGGCTTTTACGTAAAGCCGTGCTCCGAGAATCTTAAAAGCTTTAGAACTGTTCTTGAAGAAAATACTATGCTTTACAACCTCGCACGAGTAGAAAATTTAAAATGGCTTGAAAACTTTAGTATATTTTGTATGCAACCGACGTGAAAATGTACCTATCCCAGTATATTATTCCGCATTTTCCCATCAATTTGTATATAATTGATATCTAAATATGTACGAAACTTGTATATTTCTGGTCATCCGGAATACTTACAACATACCTGTTCTATTTGCGATTTTAATTTAGTTTTAGCCAATTTTTTAGTGTTCGGTTGAAAATTTATGTAATTGATCATAAAAATTTTATTTCTGTGAAGAAAAAATTTACTTATGAAGTAAAAAATTCAAATTACTTTCCTTGATAAATTATGTATATAATAATAAAATATTTGAGTATTATGGATGAGATTTATATACAGGGTGATTATAATTAAAGTTTAATTAACTGAAAAAAACGGTAGTTATAATATAAAATATATCCAAATGAAAACAATAAAGTAAACATCCCGCTATAGAAAGTCCGCTTGTTGGCTGAGAGGTAGCGTGTCTTCCTCGTAAACACAAGGTTGTGGGTTCGATCCCCGCTGGAGTCGATAGATTTTCTGGGTGCGAAAATCGTTGGCACGCATGTGTCATATGATTATGGGGCATGTAAAAGATCCCTTCGATATCCATTTGGATTTGGTACTCCCAGCAAAATTGAATCGTGGCAATATATAGCTCCGACGAGACCTTAAATTGAATAAATTCAAGCATCAAAAAATATGATAGAAAGTGCCGCCACTAGATGGTGCCCTCCATGAAATGATTCTAACACTTGAAGATTTTCCGTGTCTGCAAAAGCTTAGTCCAAAATGCAGGCCATTAAAAAAAAATATTCTGGAAACTTTAAAATGGGAAATATATTTTTAATGCATTTCGTCTGTCTGTAAAATATTTGCAACTAACGTTAAAGGTTACAAATAATTTTTTGGGACTTGTATAAAAATAAATTGGGTTTGAGGCAGCATTTAAACGTTCTAAATTCGTTTTAAAAGATATTTTCTTTAATTATTGGGTAACAGTTACATCTTTTTTGCATGCAGTCTTAACAAAAGAAAGGAAGAATAACTAATTAAGAATTCATTTAAGTAATATAAACTCAGGAGAAGAGGATTGTGCATTCTGTATCTCTTGCCTTTCGCTGCGAGAGGGGAAAAAATTCTGTGCATCTTTTCTGCTTAAGTGCCTAGAAATAAGAGCGATATTTATTCATTTTCTGCATTTAAATATAAAGAAAAACTAGGGCAAATGTAATACTCAAAATATATTCACATGTTCAAGTGAAGAGAAATATTATTTTTAGAAATTACGTAAGAAATTACATTAAAAGTTTCTTCCTCTCAGTAAGGCAAGTATAAGCTTTTATTGATATTTTCTTTCTTGTAAGGACGAATAAATCTGTTAAAATATGTGTTTCAATCCATAAATGTGAAATGAAATGAGAAGTTTCGAAATAAGGTATTTGTTATTATGATTTAGAGAATGTATACATGGTATGTATCCGCATGTATATTGTTAAAATAGTAATGTACAGTTATTTAAATTTCAATGTACAAAAATTCAAGTCCATTATTTTAAACTTGACAATTCAGTTTCTGAAAAACATATTTTACTTGAATTGAAAAGAATTCAATTGGTGTTTAATTCTATGTTGTCAAATATGTTTAAATAAAGAAAAGTTTTAATATATTTTGCCTTTACCCCACGCATCAGCAATTTATGCATAGTAGAAAGTGGAACATATTTTAAAAGATAGTTTTAAAAAAATTATTTTAATCTTCGCTCCTTTGTTTGTTTTAGTGCATGTCACTGTCGTACGATGTACCTTAGCTGTGATGAAATTTCTTTCCATAAAGTTTAATTTTTGATGCAATTACTTTCTGAGTATTTTTTAAAGGTTGGTTTGTTATTATCGGTCTAAGTTTCTCCGTTCTTTCGCCTTCTTGTTGCTAGGGCCTTATTGTTTCGTGATGAAGTTCTTGTTTGCTTTGAAAGATAAACAAACGCAATTTTTCCACTCTTCTAGTTCTTCCTTTGGCAAATAGAAAACCAATATCCTTAAAGTATATTGAATCGAAACTAGTTAAAGGTTTTTCGCGCAGTTTCTTTGTAGCCTTTCCGACTTTGTTTAAAAGTTGAAAGTTTTCATCTTTTCATTTTGCCCTTGCTTTCCTCAATAACGCGATTTTCTTTTATCCTTCTCATCTATTCTACACATAAATAATACGCTTGTGACTTAAAAGAAAATTTAAAAATTGTCTTTTTATCTTCAGTTACACTTTGAATTTTTGCATACATTATGCTGAGGGAAACAATTTTGCAACTTAAATAATTGAATTCTCATATCCTTTTATAACTGTTTTAAGTAAAATTTTCGCAGACTGCGCTGCTGTCTGTAAATTCTACCGAGATGTTGCTACAGGAAGACTATTATTTTTAGCTATTGATTGTCTCGCATTTACTTTTCGACCTATTTAAGTGTCATTAAATGCAATCGATCAATGTGTCGATCAATCTATATATGACATTTATGAATAATTATTGTTTCCTGGTGGTTGCTTATGATAAGCACCTTATCATTTTACTTTCTTTTCTTTCATTACTTTTTTCAATTCCTACTATATATATATATATATCTTGTTCAAATTTTGACTCGCGTTAATAAAATACTTTTTATTCATCCACTCAAGTTCAAAAACGTTTTTTAAACTTGTTGTGGATGACACTTGATGTTAATATAGTTTTTCAAATATTATTTTTTTAATTAATGAGTAAATAGTAAACAAAAATTTTCCAACAACATATATAGAACGGAAAATCGTTCGTTGTGTCCCTGTAGCGCAATGGACTTCTAATACAAAGGTCGTGGGTTCGAATCCCACCTGGGATGGCCTATTTTCTGAGAATGTGATTTCTTTTTATCATACTATTTTTTTGAATAATTAATTTTAATTAATGAATATATATAAGTATTAACAAACAAAAATAATAGTACAACACCATATATGGAAAAGGAAAATTGAAAATTGCTAGCAAAATCGCTTTCTATTTTGCCACTTAATATTGTGATTCTGTTTCATATGTTTATACATATTTATATTAATTGTAGTTTAATAAAAAGTAACTAAAATAAAATATTTCTTTGTTGACCTAAGTAGGAATTGACTTAAAAGAATTTTTTTTTTATATTATTTGTTGTAATGTATGATGCGAATGAAATTTTATTTTGAGACTTTTAAGTTTAAAGTTTTGGAAAGAAAATTTATTTACATATAAATATTTTTATGGTGTTAGTAATGCAATACCCCCCCCCCCCCCCAAAATAAACCTCCTGTGACGTCTGGTTTCTTTTCCTTCAACTATTCCATTTGGAATCTCCGAGGAATGTATTTCATTTTCTATGAGGAATTGTTTCTGTTTTCAATAGACTTCCATTGTTGTATTTTAACAAGCTATAGTAACAAGCTTTCTGGATTGTTTCATTAATTTTACAATTTTCTGTAGCTCGCTTTTTTCCATTCAAGAACTCATATTTTCACTGAGTTACATACCAATATTTTTTTTTTAAAATATGTATTTTGTCCATTTATTTCTAACAATGTAGAGGAGGAAAAGTTAGATTTATATATTATTCCAAACATTCGGGAGTTCGAGTCTTGGTGCCGCTAAAGACCCGCTATATAGAAGGGACTATTGCACGTTAAATCTGTCGATCTCAATATCCTCCCTTTTGGCGTTTGGGAAGGGGTGCCAGCTCAGGTGTCATCCTCGTCATTTGACCGTGTTTCAGAATTACGTGGTCCAACGCCTATGGCCCTCGTGTTTTTTTTTTTTTTTTTTGTATGACGTTAATATAAATCTCACTCACTCCAGACATCCTTCCTTTATGCTGTTTTGTTAAAAATAATTCTTTTTTAAAATAACGTTTCATACCAGGAAGTTCCCCAATGTTTTCAGTTAGGTGATTCAGTAAATAATTATATTTTTAGAAGTATATATGTTTTTGATATTCGTAATATGTGAATGCCATATTATGAGTAGTTTACCAGAAATATTTTAACTATCCTTTTTCGCATTTTAGATATTTGTACTGATTTAAATGCTAATTTAGCTTTCTTTTGCAATATTTATTTCGTCATAGTTCTTGCTGTCTACTGTTTGACTATGCTATGTAAGGGTAAATTGACGTACTATAAGCTTAACTTAAATTTTATTGAGTTGAAAAATATTATTTAAAGAAAAAGTTAACGGTGTATGCTAATTTACAGTAAACTGACGTTGTATTAATAACCATACAAACGATTTGATGTTAGGAATGTTAATGTTGGCAATTATCTGAGGTTCAATGGTTGTATTGAACAATAACAAACAGCGGGGACTATATCAGTAATACAAATTTATTTATCTTGAACTATCAGGTGTTTTTCTAATTTTTAGACTTTAAAAAACATTTTTTTTTTTTTATTATTTTAGTTTTTATGTCGGTACATACTTGTATGTTTAATATTTAATTTCTGTAAATTTTGATCAAATTTGTATTTGTAAATTCTTGTATTTTCTTTTCAGAAGAAATATCTGGGATTTTTGTGAAGAGTATTGCTAAAGGAAGTGCTGCTGATATGTGTGGTAAAATTCGAGTAAATGATCAAATTATCGAGGTAATTTTTTAAAATTCGTAAGGTTTTTGCAATTGTTTTTTTATACTAAAATGTGTATTTAACAAGTTTTAGAAAGTTTGGTGTATTTATCAACAGTAACAAATATTAAGAATTTACACCAAGCTGTTTTAAATGTATATAATCTTTTATAATTATCTAGTGTCAGCGAAAATGTATGGTTATAATTTTCTTCAATAACTACGGGTGTGGAAAATGTTAATTTTTGCGGTAACCAGACTTTGAAAAACACCCTAGTTAAAGTATTAATGGTTAACGTGGGCCAAATGAACATTCTTTTCGATTAATTTTTGCTGACTTTTTTATCATAGAAATGTAGGCATAGTTTAAAAATAATATTGTAAAAAAAAACAAAAAAACAGTATGGTTATACCCTTACTAACGATTAAATCGAATATAGTGTGGTGTAATTTCTTCTTATTATTAATTATGTATAATCAAATACTTGTAGAATGGAGTTTTGGATCATTATTGAAATACCGTTACCATTCTCATATTGGCTTGACTGTACACGTACTTACTGGGGCTCATGAGTTTGATTGTGCTTGCTAAGTGGTCATTGTCACGAAAACTAAACCTGCGCTGTGAATCTGCGCAGGTTACGAGTTCGCTGAATCGTGACTTCGAGTCTTGGAGACTACTAATGGCTCACTAAGTAGAGTTGCTGATGCACGTTAAATACTCGAGACTAAGTTCTCATGTTGGCATGGTGTTCAAGTCTGGAGAGTGGTGCCAGCTCAGATGTGGTCCTTATCACATGTTCATGGTTCAAAATTATTAGATCCGTCGCCAGTGTTCCTTGTGTAGCTTCAAAGGGCAACATTAATAAGCAATGAATCAAGGAATTTGACATGTCTATTTTTAAGCAATTAAAATTCAGATTGTAGTATATGAGGAAGAATTGTGCAAAATAGCGAATTTTCTTTTCAATGTTAAGCTAGCATGTTCCTCCATTCTAATTTTTCCATGAAACTTTTAATTCTTTCCTACATTGTGTCATACAAAAGGTTATCTTGACTTGTTCGTTTCTAGGAAAACATATAGATCATGTAAACATCTATGCCTTTCATTCGAAGAATACAAATCCTTTGTGTTTGAAAAAAAAAAAGATATACATGAAGAGAAATGAATCCTTCGGGAATGCAAAGCTCGAAATATATGTATTCCAAGATATTTGGATGTTGAAACATTCGCGCCGATATACGCGAAATGTCATTGATCCCTTGTGATTCAAATGTATGAATATTTTTTTTTTTACCACGGAAAAAAAATATCATTCAACTCGTGGTAACATATAAAAAAGAATATGTTAAAAAACTTTTAGAAAACCTTAATAGCATTTTCTAAAGTGAAATCCATGGGCATATTTATGTTATATACCTTGAATTTCAGTATGTAAATTTTTATTTATAAGACTGATTGTGTTTATATCAACCCATATTCTGTGTCCGTATTCAATTGAGTCATTTTCTGCTCCTAAGATCTAAACAATCTTATATATATTTGCAAGCTTTTATAGTGAATAATAACTGTAAAATATTATAGGTACTTTTATGAAATAAAACTTATTGTCTTTCAAAAATATACATCAAGAAATAGATCGAATTTATCAGAAATATTATATTAAGGCTTTAAACGTTTTTGTTTTGTGTTTTAATTGTTAGTGTGAAATAAAAATATGCTGTAATTAAATTTTGTTTGCAATGGAAGCTGAAAATTCAGGATAAGTTTTTCTGTTTCTCTCCCTCTTTGTTTGTTTTGATAACTAATTTCATTTATTGCCCTTTTTTCTAATAACCGAAACGCTATTTTTTACTTCTTTTTAACTATTCCTTTTTTGTAACGTTTATTGTAAATTTGACTTTAGGTTATTATCTCTTATGATCAATAAATTTGGTACTTGCGTATTATACCGTCGACCAATTTCTCCAATTCAAAAACTTTTAACTAATGTTGTAATGGTATTAGTTGTTTTGTAACATACATGGGAACGGATTTTCGGTATATTGGCTGCATATCGCGGCATTTTGAGCCCGTAATTTGATTTGAACAGGGCCGCGCGGTAGCCCACTTATCAAGGTAACGGACCTGTGGCTGGCGTGTCATGAGTTCGAGGCGAGTACCATTGAATACTCGCCGTGTAGGGGAGCGATGCACGTTAAATCTGTCAAAAGCTCAAACGTCTTCCCGTTGGTGTGGTGTGGTAGTTAGGAGAGGGGGTGCCAGCTCAGTTGTCGTCCTCATCGCTTGACCATGGCTCAAAATTACGAGATCCGTCGCTGAAAGTCAATATTCACTCTCTCACTCAGTTGATTTAAAACAGTATGACACGTATTACTGGAAAGTTTTACAGGATTATATTTCAATAGATTATTTTCTTGTCCTGTACAAATATCGTACATTTTTCTGTTTCTGTATTTGTGGATTCTGTGTATTTCGTAATAAACTTGCAATATTTTTTTAAAATTGTTATTGTAAATGTTAGTATTTGATATCTTCTATTTTGGCTACATTTTCTGGAATTTAATACCTTTTTTACACATTTTAAAGAAAATTAAATTTATCTTATTGCTTTAAATTTATATATTTACACATTAAGTCACAATACTTTGAAGCATAAATGGCTGTTTTGTAAACATGCATGTTTTTTTTTAGGTGGATGGTCGCCCTTTACACGGCTATACTAATCATGATGCAGTTGAAGTATTACGAAGCACTGGAAAATCTGTTAAGTTACGCCTTGCTAGATACCTCAGAGGAGCGAAATACCAACAACTTCAATTAGCTATTGGTAAAGATGGAGATTTTCAGTGCTTTTTCAAGATTACTAAATTTTCTTATATTAAGAAGTTGCTATCTGGGTTTCCTTACTCCTAACATCACTATTCTGTTCTTTCAGTACATTAAAAAATAAATTTTATGTTTTTTATTTTGAAGCACTAGTTTTTTTAAACACGGTATCTATATTTTGAATATTTGTGTAGTAGGTTTGCTTTAAAATTATGGAGTAGATTTCTCTTTGAATGATAGACAGTATGACTTGGAAAAATTAATTTAAAATCAATTATAAATCAGTGGTTAGAGCATCGGCCGCCAGACCGGAAGGCCTGGGTTCGATGCCCCATGCCACCAAATACTCACCAAGTACAAACGGAGCACGAGCTCGTTAAATCTGTGGGTCCGAATGGTGTCGCCATCTATCGTGAGCAAAATCGTGCTGTCACCTTCATGGGCTCAAAGCTTAGGCTAATGACAGACGTATCTCTAGCCCGTTGCCATGATGAATTTTGTGGGCCTCGATCTGACTACGTCAGACAGGTGGCATAAGCAGCAGCAACAACAATAAGTAATGATAAATTTTCTAAAAATGGTAGGGAGCAAAGAAAAAAGGTGTTGCATTTATTACAATAGATTCATTCAAAAAGTGATATAGGATGCTATTTCTTGACTAAAACTGTTCAGAAAATAATTAAAATATATATGTTAAGTATCTGGTCTGTATACCATTAGTGATTTATTCTCAATATGATTTATTTTAATTATTTAAATGTATTCATCTTTCAAATTATGTCTTGAAATAAAGTATCATATAAAACTATTTTTTTTTAAAATTTGAGATAAGGTACATGCCCTCTTTGGCTATGCATATGCTTATATAGATATTCAGAAAAAAATGAAAAAGAGGGAGAGGATAATTGTAAAAATTACCAGAATTGTTCCTTTCGCAATTTATTGTCCCAAGTAAATGTGATCTTTTGATATTTGAGATTAAATTGCTTTATTAATATTTTTTGAATTTGAAAAGCTATTTTTCAAATTTTATTAGTTTGTATAGGAACATTTGAAAGTTTTTTGATGAATTGTTAAAAAATAAAATTTAGCTTGAAAAAAAATGGTTTTAAATGTATTAAAATTTTTTTAAATCCTCAAACTTGAGTATGAATTTATTTTTCCTTCCTAATTACTGATGATTAAGAATCTAGAAAATTTTCAAAATTTTATATGTTGTATCAAGAGACAAACTTTAAAATTTCATTTTGTCTTCAAAAATTAAGAAAAATAATTTTCTCTGTGAAGCAGTCATATTATACTTTTAACAGTATGCTATACTTGTTCAAAGGTGGATTTAATTGCATAATTGGTTTGTGCATAACGTAAAGTGAATAGATACTATAACATATATTTTTTATGAAAAATGGAGTAATAGTATTTATGAAAGGTACTTATTTATGTTTGTAAAAAATAATTTGCTTAAGCTTTTTGATGTTAAATATCTAGAAAGTTATTCACATAAATGACATACCTTATTTTCCTTATAATTAACTTTTGTTACTATTACTAAGATTAAAATATAGTTTCAGATATAATTTTATGCTTAAATTCTTAATTCACTTTTTAGCTAGCGGAGAGTTAAGTTATCCCTCTTTACCAACTGTTCAAGCCCAAATTCATGAACCAAAAATTGCAGCTGATTCAAGTACCAAAGATTTAGAAGTGAATGATGTAAACCTTCTTATAGATGATGATTATGGTAAAAAAAAAAATTATAATTTAAATTTTGTTGCGACCATTAATGACCAAATTATTTGCAGATTTAATTAGATTTTACACATTTAAGCTACTGTTTTTTGTGCTGGAATTTTAAATGCATTTTTTCACTTGATAACACTCACTATTAACATTATTTTCCTTTTTGAATACTTTTTTAAAGAAAATCTTGGAAATTTTAAATAAAAGTATTTTATATTTCAAAATGTTAAAAACAATGTTTGTAAACTATTTTGATAAGTTTTCAATGACACTGTGAAAATTATTTCAAAGTTGCGTGCTTTGTGTTGGAAATTTCTTTGGTTATCTTGTTGGAGAATATTTCTAAAGAAAAACTATATTAGTGTATTGTTTGGATAGATAAAATATATTTTTTTACTGGTTTCTCTGTATTGACATATTGGTTAAATCTGACTTCTCATTTTAGAAAAGAGGAATACATATTCATATAATTGTGTCCTCATCACTTAACTGTATTTCGAAATCATGAAGTATGTTATCAGTATACTCATGTCATTTCTAATGTGATGTTAATTCCAAACAACCTATTAGTCTTGGGCAATTTCTTTGGCCTATAAGTGTTGTTTTGAAATTTATTCATTTGTAAATAATTCCAAGGAAATGTTTCTTCATTAGTGTGAATAAAATTTGGAAATATTTTTAATGAAAAGTTAAATTTAGAATTGAAATTATACAACTTTATAAGTAAATTTAAAACAAGCAATCTGTTTAAAAAGAAAATCCCAAGATTAATTGGGAGAAGCAATTTGTACCTACAATCTACTTCCTTTGAAAATTATAAAATTGTTGATGAAACATTCATTTTTTTTTAAAGAAACTTATCTGTATATACTTTATTCTTGCATTTACTTCATTTTAATTTCAAACTGCATAAAAATTTATGGTTTTGTAAAACTATTTATTGTCACATTATGTAGAATCAACTATTCATGTTTACATCCATTTTTGAACTAAAATTTTTTATGAAAACTGTTAATGTTTTAACAAAATTTTAATTTATAAATTCATACTAATGCATCTCTTCTTTTAGAATGAGCTAAGATCATAATTAATTATTAAATATTATATTCATTATATCCTATCCATATTTGTAAAGTTGTCAAAAAATTAAATGAAAAATCATGAGTGAAAAAATATATTACATTAATAAAAAAACATTATTTTTTTAAAAAATTCAAATTGTCAAATATGACATATTTTCATCATGTAATTTAAAACTGGGGATGATAAATATTATTTTTTTAATAATATAGTGGATCATTCTTATAATGAGACTGGATTTGTGTGCATACCCTTTCCAGCCGAAAATAATAACAAACACTTTTAATTTTAAAAGTTTACTATTTTTTTTAATAAAGGGAAAAGATATTTTGCTGTAATTTTAATTAAATGTAGTTACATGTTATTTCATTGTGCTGTTCCAATAAAATGCAGTGTTCAGAAGGTTATTCTGTTTTTGCTGAAGTAAATATTGTTTTAATATATTACATTTATGTAAATAAATATACCAGATTAATTTTTATGTGTGTTTTTCAAAAAACTAAAATTTTTCTCAAATTTGTTATGCAGGGTTTTTTTATATAGTTATTTCTATTTATACAAGATTGTAAATTCATTTGGTTCGTCTATTGAAATTGTAATCAATGATTGTGAAAACTATTTTCTTAGAATTATTTTTAAGACTTTTCTCAAATGCATTTTTACCATATGGCTCATTATTATTATTATTATTTGACACAGAGGGTTCTTTGTCCCCAAGAGTTGAGGCAGCTATTCAAGCCAAATGGAGTAAAATTATGGGACCTGAATTTGAAATAGTGGTAATTATTGGATTCATTTCTATGCATAAAGAACTGTAAAGTATTTGTGGGGGGGGGATGTTTAAATTTGTATAAAGAATAAAAGTGTTTGTATTTATATGAATTCTTAAAGAAATTGTATTTATTTAAATGATTGAATTTTAAACATTTAATTTAGACAATGCATTATAAATATGTAGCTTATGAATTTAAATAAGTTTAATTATGTCATGATGTTGTAATTTCAATTCTGCTGGAATTTTTAAAATTCAAGAAATTAGTTGGAGGAAAGTAAATTCAAAATAATCAGTCTTTTTACAATTATTATATTTTTGTACATCATGTACGTTGAATTTTTTTATCATGTTGTTTATGGTTTAGTGATCATTATTAAATATTTTATTTACTAATGCTTTTATTTTCTACAAGTATTTTATTGTAAACATTGATGGCAATTATTCACTGAAATGTAAAACAGATCAATATAAAATTTTAAGTTAAAATGCTAATGAAATGTTGCTTTCTTCTGTTGATTTAAGATATATTCTTTTATTAGAGATAAAAGAAAAATATAATTCAAACTAATGTTAATGTTGAGGATAAACATTATACACCCAAAATATTCCACCTATTTTTCTATATGCTTCAAACCTTAAGATAAAATTTGTTCTAGAATTGTATTATTTTTCTCAGAATTTAGAAAATACTTTATATTTTTGCATGAAATATTTTTTTCCGAATATTGTTTTGTATCAATACAGAATTATAAGTATTATTAATCAGTGGTCGTTCTTGTATATATATATATATATCAGTAAAGTAATATTTGTAATGATGGGTAGGAGATAACAATAAAAAAAAATTATTTATCAGATATAAAATGGTATTTGTGAGAATTTTAATTTTTATAATATTTTAGAATTGATATATATGAAAAAGAAGTGTATGCTTATGTGCACTTGTAACACTGATATTGAGAGAAGTATATAAATAATTGAACACTGAATTTAAGCTTCTATTTAAAGTTTATTTTTTAAAGTATATAGAACGGAGTTATACTGTTGTGTTTTTTGGAAGCATCTATCATAATCCATTTTAATCATCATAAGAAACAGGAGGAAAAATTTTTGAAATTATTATCATATAATCTTAATTGTTCTATCATCCTATCTTTATTTGCTACGAGAATGATTTACCCCTTAACTATTATAATTATTAACTGCTTTCATTATATACTTGTATTTTTTATTATAAATAACTTTTTAGAAGGTTTTCTTAAAAAAAAAAATTGTGATTTGAAATACTTGAATTCATCTTGTTACAATCTTTTTAGAAATTCTAAAATTCAAATAGAATTGCTATTAAATAAAGATTTGTTATTGGCTTAAAATATTTTCTTTAGCAAAATTCATTTTAAAAATAATTGAATATATTATATTAAATTGTTTCTTTTTAAATTATCAGCTGTAATATATCATCATTTGATTCTTCAATTTTACATTTTAAATGAGTTAATATAGAATTATTAATGAGTTATTTTGTTTATGTAAAATATTTATTACAATTAAATATTTTATTTTTTGAATGATTAAATGCATTACATCTTGTAGAACTTAAAAAAATTATATACATGCCTATTAGGAAATTTGTCCTTTAGGATTTTTTTTAAGAAGTAAAAATATTCATAATGCCTGGAGGATTGCATATATGTATATATCTAATTTTCCAGCTCTCATAAAAATACATATTTTCTAAAGAAAAAAATATTTTTCATTGCTAGTTTAATCAATTAATTGCCTTTTTTTTTAAATTTTTTTTTTTATGAGAAGTAAGCTTTTCTATCATTAGTGAAATCATTTAAGTGAATCATTATTGGGGACATATAAATAATTAACATTTTTAAAGTTTCTTTTCCCTATTATCTGTTACTAATCAATTTTTAAAGGTATATTATTCCCCTTCACTTACAGTTCTCTCTTAAAGTAACTTTTATCTTCAAAAAAGAAAACTAATAAAAATTACAAATTATTGTTAAAATTTAAATTTTTGAGTATTTCAGCAATTTTAAGTAATAAAAGTAACTGTAATATTATTTTGTTTTCTATTTTTTAAAGAAGAGAGAAAAATTGTATTTTTTTAAAAAAGTTATTGAAAAAGACTTTGAGCAATAAATTATTTTGGAGGAATTAATGTTTCATTGTTGGAAGGTTAGATGTATTTGTGTGTAACATAACTGAGTTTTGAATGTCAACAATTTAAAATAATGTTTTTTGAAGAATTCATTTTTTAAATTATTGTGATTAAACATTTTATAGTGTTCTATATCAACATAAAATTAATTTTATGATTTTTAAATAATTCATAGATCAAATCTTTAATTCTTTGAAGGTTGCTCAACTATCTAAATTCCGAGAAGGTGGTGGTCTTGGAATTAGTTTGGAAGGAACAGTAGATGTTGAAGATGGAAAAGAAGTCAGACCTCATCATTACATTCGTTCCATATTACCTGATGGACCTGTGGGTGTAAATGGAAAATTACAAGGAGGAGATGAATTATTGGAAGTATGTAATAGTGTTTTCTTTTTATACTGTGATACATGCAGTTCATACCAGTATAGTGTAAAATTTAGCTTATATTTTCTGAATTGTACTACAAAATTAAATGTCAAATATTGATTATTACCCCTGAATAATGTTTTAAAATGTTGCTGGTTTTTATTTTTTTCCCTTTTGGGGGGGATTCAAATTTTTTATATAAGTATAAATTGATTTGCTGTCAAATCCATGGTAATAAATTATTTTGTACTTATCATTTGATAAAATTAGTATGTTCTATAAAATAAGAAGTATTTTCATATTATTTTTGTTTAATTTTTGAAATACTTTATTTTTGAATGCAAAATTTTCAATTTTTTTTTATTTGAGAGGAGGGGACTTAATTGTACAAAATCTGACTTCAAACAAATAATTTGGAATCTTAATTTTGTAAAGTCACTCATTAATTTTGTTCAGTTCAACAGAAAATGAATCTTCAAGATTATTAAATTGCTACCAAATTGAAAAAGCTCATTGATTTTTTTTTAATACTTTTATCTGAATACTAGTAAACAGCAATTTATAAAATCCAAATTATTTTTGTATAGTTTTCATTTGCTTACATTTTAAGAAATTACTATAGTAAACTCTCAGTCATGATAATTTTATACAAAATATTCTCTATATTTATTCAAAAAATAGTTTGATGTTTTTTTAAATACATTAACATTCCTCCTTAATAAATGTGAACTATAATGCTCTCAGCCTTATCTCCACAAGTTTAGCTCAAAAATGTAGAGGGTTAACATATTTTTTTTTTTTTTTTTTTACTATTACAACTGCAACTTCATTTCAAATTGTTAAAATAATCAAATAAGACATTGCAATGTGTTATGTAGAATGTTTAAAAATAAACTATAAAGAGAAGACCAAAAGTTTTTAAGTATTATCAATGAACTGTTGTATGACTTATTGTTTTCATATCTTTAGAAATGATAATTTTTTAAAGGACCCATTTGTAAGATATTTAAAAATTTCCAGATATGATTTGAAATATTAGAATATTTGTGAGATTAAGTGATTATTTAATGTTAATGACAAAATTTGCATAATTAGTATCTCTATAGGGCTAATACACATAAAGAATTGCTTTAAAGTCAGCTTTTGTGAATTGAGGAATAAAAATGGGTCTCGCAGAAGAATTTAACTGTACTAAAACTGTGATTGTAGCTGTATGCCATAAGGATGTTAATCAACAGATAACTGTCTCAAAAAATAACTGCTTTTAATAAATAAATTTTTCAAAATTATTTCTAAAAATCAAAATTTTTAGAAATGGTTATGCACAAATAGTGGTCAAAAAGAATTACTACTGTAACACAAAATAGGGGGAATATACCCAAAAGAATGATACATCAAGAAGAAACCTATTGTAAGAATTTTAATGAAATGTTGTATTTAAGACTCTTTGACAAAACACAGACAAGCAATTGATTAAGTTTTGGTATCCAGGGAATGAATAGTAAGAGCTCTATTATGTCAAAACTGCCCCTTTATCAGTTGTATAAAAGGAGCAGTTCTCAATCTGTAAATCAAAATTTGTGTTGTATTTTGACTAAGTTGACAAAAATAACAACTTAACAATGCCTCTCCAAAGGATATGTATGGAAACTGTATCACACAATGCCTCACCACAGTTTCCATGCTCATTATAGGCGTATGTCAAAATTTGAAAAAAAGTGAACTATTGGATGGGAGGAGTCTTGTTGAATAAATTAAACAATTGTTTAATATCTGATCCTCAGTAATGAGGCAACTAGATGTTGCTGGTTGGAGAGCATCACCGATGGCAGATATCAGTATCGGGGCAGCAACATTCAATCTTTGTTAACAACAAAACATACAGATTAATTATTACAGTAGCAATCACAGTACTTAATTAGTTTTTATCGAATTACTAATATATGTCTCACTTCTCCAATGAGACTCTCATCAGATGACAGAGAGAATTTGTGCTTGTACACAGACATCTATGCCACTTGTACCTGTATACTGTCAAATCTGATTGTGATGGTGCCAAGCTTGTTCAACTTGGAACTGCACTGACTGTGGAATGCAGTTTTCTATGACAAGTTCTGTTTCCATTTGTGTTTTGATGACAAATGCAGATATATCAAAAGATGTCCTGGGAAGCATAGGAATTCTACCCTTTCTTTTGCAAATCAACACACTCATAACAGGCAGTTTGATCATCTTCTTTGATAGCCCATTCTCTTTGTTAGTCATTTATGACATACTTACAGCATACATATATGCTGTGTACGTTGATGTCATGCTGTGACTGGTTGTGTTGCCTCTCCTGTTGTGATTCTTCAAACATAGTTATCAGCAAGATAAACTTAAACATACATGGCATGTGTCACTATGAATCATCTTCTAACTTGCTCAAAACTTCCTGGATCAGCTAGATCACAGGATCTCCCTCATATTACAGCACATTTGGGATGTTATGGGAAGGCTATTGCACCCATTCAGATTGTTGACAATTTAGCCTGATATTTGGAGCAATCATTTAGGAATTCTAAATACACTATCTGGAAATTAATCATTCTATGCCACTGGGGTTGATAGCTTACATACAGAGTGGAGGTAAACCAACATCATATTGACTTCCTCTATTCATAATGGCCAAATACTAGAATAAATCATTCAATTGTTCTGAAATTGTAACTTTTTTTCTATGTGTTTTCTTCACATCTTCTGTTTGTTATTGGAATAGGATTGCTCTTTTTTGGTGCATCAATTTTTTTTAATTATACAATATACATCAAGTGGAAAAAGCACTTCAAGAGCTGGAGTTGCATAAGTAGAAAGTGGCAAAAACAAGGAGTGGTGCCTCAACATCTACTACATTGTGATTACTGATGAACATGATAAATATTGTGTGCACATATCAATCACATGTTCCCATTACAAAGCAGCTACTGACAAGCAAAAGGGGCTACTGCAAATACATTGCAATGGGGTATTTATGATTGGAATAACAAATTTTTTGTGAGGAATCAATGTTTTCTATTCCTCATGGTCACATCAGTGTATCTGTGTTTGACATGGCAAGCAAACAAGAGAGTTTCACTATAGATTTCTTCTCAGTGGTAATCCATATTTTTGTCATGATTTTTGGAATGCATGTGTGTAGACAGGTCTCAGAAAAACTATGTATAATGAATGACAGGAACATATGCATGATTTTAGAATTCCATCATCGGAAGATCTATTTGAGAGGGATTTTTATATTCTGACAAGCTTTTTATTTTGCCATACTTCAAAGGTCATCATATTTAAGCTTAAGCACAATCAAATTGCTTTCTTTGACTAACTAATTTTCTTTATTTAAACCCCATGGAAAACGAGACTGATGAAAAAAAACTTTCAGGATTTAGCTTCAAAGGGCAAAAATAAACTCCCGACTAGTGTGAAATGTGTTTGGGTAACTATAAACAAAGATTAATGTAAAAAATAGTTCATAATATGCCAGATTATACTTGTAATATTATTAAGGTAAAAAGAGATGTTACTTAAATATTGACTATTCATTGTATTTTGTGTGTGTTCAAACAAAGTATACCATTTTTATAGTTAGTATTTTAAGTTTCTAAACATTATGGAAATTATTCTTTATATATAATATGTAATAATTCCCATTAATTTAACTCTTAATAACTTTTTAATTATTGCTGTTTCATTCCTTCAGAATCAGTGTTTAAATAATAACTAGCTACCCACCTAATGGAAATCTTTTGAACTACATCTCTCCATCACACAGATCGTTGTGATTTGAACTTTCGTTTCCTGCTTGTTATAAATACCAAGATTTCTGGACAATCTGCTTTCTTGTTCTTTGTCCTTCATAATATAATCAGCTGCATCTGGCATGTGTGTATTTTTGTAGTGCTGTTTAGAAATATTTGTGTGTCTCTACATGTGCAATAAACAGGATTAATAATGAACATCAGCCTGCTTAGTCATTGCAACATTGACAAATAAATGTCTAATTAAGAAATTCTTATTTTACACGCCATTCCAGTTAATCATTACCAAAGGCCCATGAATATTACATACACACACACATATATATATATATATATCATGCTCTTTTATAAAATGCATAGATATGATGTTACTCTTTAAAATTCTCAAGCATTTATTTCTACTTAGATAAATTTATTTTCTCTAATAGTTTGAATTAGGTTTCTTTTACTTACTGTATGTATTAAAATGAGGGAAAAAAATCTTGATCTTTTTTAAGGTTAAGACGAAAAATAGTCAGACACTTATATTGTACAAATGATTATAACATAATTCCATAACATTTATACTTTTGTTAATGATAAAAATAATTTTAAATTGTTTAAAAGTGTTGAAATTCGGACAAAACTTTAAAAAATTTGTTCATTTACTTTTATTGATTACTTTACCCTTTCTTCAGTATTCTGACATTGATGTGTTCTTTTAAAAAAATCAATGTAAAAGTTGATATAATTTTTAAAATTTGATTATTATTAAAAATTAACTTTTTTGAAAAAAAATTGCACTATTATATTATCTATTTTAAACATTAATTTAGTAATTATGGTTTTTTTATTTATGCATTTTTATTTATGATTGATTTACGTATGTTTTTAATGCATTAAAATGTAAATCATGCATTCATAAGAATTTTCAAAAATGATGTAGAATTCAGTTGATTATATGTTCTAGATTTTTGTTATTGTTTTAAAGGCTGTTCATTACCTTGTGTGTTTATGCTTTTAATTGCAATTTCAACTTAAAAATTTAAAATGTTAACATTATTTCTATTTGATTACAATTTTCACTATCTGGCATGATAAATACCTTTAGATTTTATCTTAATGTATATGAAATAATTGAATTATTGAAGACTTTTCTTAACTTTTTAATAAATCCCTTGTTTTTACAGTAACTTTCTTAAAATGTGGGCTGCAATTGCAAATATAAAGGAAACAGCTTTAAATAGTAAAATGGGGGAAAATCAGTTAAAGCTTACAAAATATTTTTATATAAAATATAAAAAGAAAGCAGCATCTGTATTCACATAAAAGTATTAATATAAACACACAAAAATTCAGAGTTAAAATTTTTTCATGCATTTCAGTGTCAAAGACTTCTCTGATACTTCAGAATATTTTTATTTTACTATAATTTGTAAAGTTTATTAAAGAGGTCTAATTTTCTGTGCCCCCATCAAGGTACCTAATTTTTATTGAGAGTATCTCATAATAGTTCTATATTAATTCAATTTTATTTTTGAACTTCAATAAAAATTAAACTTATAATGTAAAAGCAATTTTGCACTTATTGTAAGTTATTTCTGAAACAATATTTGCAATTTCTAAAATCCATTCTGTTTCATTAATTTCATAAACTAAATTTGAATGTGCTAAATTTCCATTTTAATAATTTAGGTGAAAATGTTATTTTCTTTCTTTTTGATTTAAAAAAACAAAGATCTATTAATCAATATTCATAGTGCATGGCTGAAATTTAAACTCTTGCTTTTGATGTTTAGTATCTATAAATGAAATGTTTTTATAACAAGCTAGCTAACCCATTTTTTAAAAATTTGTAGTATTATATCAGATTAATTGGAAAATATCAAATGGTTATTAACTTCAAATATAATGGGCATTCAATTTTAAATTGCACACGGTGAGACCGAATTAGGGAGTTTTTTTTTTTCAATTCAGAAAATACAATAGCCAATTTATAGGATACATCAATATTTGTAGTATGTAACTAAACTTTAGTTAGACATGTTTCATAATTAATAATTAAATATAATTCTTAATTGTTCTTTGAATATTATAATATATGAATAAATCAAACATGTTATTTAATTACTATTTATTACAAGCACAAAAACAAATATAAATTTCATATCCCTTTTTTTTACTTTCTTTGTAATATCAAAATGTCTTAGTATTATATTTATACTTTTCCTTAGACGTTAGCTGTATAGAAAAAGTTCTTTCATCTTTTAATGCACAATATATTATTTCATGGCAAATGCATAATTTTCTTCCCCTACATTATTGATGCTTGTTAACCTCTGATATCTAAATTTTTGCTTCATAATACTTTTAAGAGTAACTTAAAGGATATGTGAAAAAATTGTTGATACTCATGGAAAAAATTGTTCCCACATATTTTACAACACTATTAGACTTTATTCTTAGTGTTTATGTACCTGCAAAACATTTTGCATTTCTGTAAAAACATATTAGGTCTTTTCTAGCATATTTAATATAGTTTCATCATCTATGACATGCAAGTGTATATCGCCTCTCAGGTGAAGATATCAACCTCTGTAATATGTGTATTGGAGTTGGACAGGTTTTTTCTTCTACATATATGCTATTTTTATATTATATTAATTTATACACTGTGCATCTATTTTCTACATCTATCCTCAATAAAGAATTGATTGCTTACTTTAAGTTTGATGCTAAACACAAAGTGTACAGAATATCAGATGAGCATTTTTTAAAAAACTGTTGATTTTCACAATCTGTATAGTTATATTTTTAATGTGAGTTTTTTACTCAAATTAACATGTAGTTAATAAAAGATAAGGATATGTTTTCTAATTTCATATTCGATTTTCCTTTGTTTATCAGTAATTCAAAAAGTAAAAGGTTATCCTACATGATTTAAATTTCTTTTCATTATTTAATTATGCTTTAGTAAATTTCCGAATATTAAAATTGAATTAGTTTTTTGAGGTACAAGTGTTTATGAATACATTTTAAACCTACAAAACTTAAACATTCAAATGCCATATAAAATAATTCCACATGAAAGTAGTACTAACTTTCTGAAATGCTAATATAATTATTACGACAATGTAGCTTTAAGTTGTACAAATGAAAAGAGTATTTTTTTAATATTCCAGTATCTAACACAATCTGTTTTGAAGCATTTTCTCAATAAGGTACAAATAATTGCAGATTAATCAAGTTATTCAAATTAATACAAGACTTATTTCCTTTGCTTTTCAGTCTTAAAGTAGTACTTTTTTTTTCAAAATATTTTACTGATTTGATTTTTTTAATGTATTGATGCGAATTTGCTTTCACTTTTATGTAATGCATTTGAAAGTATTATGGATTTTATAGATATTGCAGAGAAATTGTTTATGTTTCAAAAAGGAAAAGAACGACACGATGCTATTACAGAGAAAAATGTTTAAATATATTATTTGTTTTCTGATATTAGTATTTATGCAATCACTTATTCATTATATAAATCTTTATATATATATATATATATATAATCAAAATTTCTCTACAAGAGAAATGAATTAACATGATTAATACTTAAAAGAATAACAGTTGCTAGATAACAAGACAACAGAATTTAGAAGGAGATATAAAAAATTGAAATAACAGAGTAAAATATAAAAGAATGGATGCTTCAGTATTATCAACATTGCTGACTTAGGACAGCTTGTATACATAAAATTTTCTTTAAAAAAATATTTCTGTATAAAAGTGGGGTTGAACATGTTTATATATATATATATATTAGTTCACATTATTTCTGCTGGAATATAAAAATATAATTTTGTACTTTAATGCAAAAGAGGTATGATTATAAGAAATTTTAATTTAAAAAATTATTTGTTTTATACCATTTATTTTTATTAATGAACTTTCAAATAATTCAAATTTGTATTCTGAAATTTTACAAAAGAAATTTAAACCTTTCCCATTTCTAAATTATGATTTTTATTTTCTATTCTACTCTTCCATCATTATATGAGTAAAAACAATCATCCAGGAATTATGAATCCAAAATTTTTTATTGTAGGTAAATGGTGAAAAATTGCTTGGCATGAACCATCATGGTGTTGTTTCAACATTGAAAGAGTTGCCCCTTCACGTGAGGATGGTGTGTGCTCGCCGCGTGGCTGCTACACGAGAGGTTTTTCCGTCCTTGAACCAGGCCAACTTCTCTAATCCGTACCATATGGAATATGACTTATCCACTGTACCAGAGTTCATGGGCCGTGGTATGTTGTCTGGGCCATTTGGTGGCAGCCTTACATCACTCACTCCCACCTCAGAGCGACTAGTCAAAGCAAAATCCGATGGCTCCCTAGCAATTGGCACAGCAGCTTCTTCTCCTCCAATGGAAGCTGCACTTTCCAAACTAAAGTCGAGATCTTTAGAACCTCTTACTGGGCTGGCAATGTGGAGTAGTGAGCCACAAATCATTGAACTCATGAAGGGGGATAGAGGATTAGGTTTTAGCATACTTGACTATCAGGTGAGTTGCATGTCTTTGAGTAATTTGATTTTTGTTGGGGAAATTGGAAAACTTTGCCATTTGCTTGAGGGGAAAAATAGCATTTCTTGATCTTTGTTGTTTTTTTAACTGAATTATCCTAACTCATTTGTAAAAAATATGCTGAATTTTTTTTTTATGTAACACAAACAATGATTAGGACTTTTCTCCTTGAAAAACTAACATTCAAAATTTTAGTTTTATTTCATGTTCTTAAATGTGTTAAAATATTAAAAAAGGGAAAATAAATCTTGTTTAAAGTTTGGAAACACATATTTTATTTTTGACTTGAAATTATTTCATTTTCTAACTTGAATAGCTTTTTTTTAAAGGTGTGATTCAAGCTGTACTTAAAATAAGGGTTTTACCTTGTATTGATTTCTTTCTCTAAATTGTTATAACGTACCTTTCTTCCATATTTTTTTTTTCAAAATATTCTTTTATGTATTAATTTTAAATTTAAAATCTGTTATTTCATTATAAATTATTCTAAAATGAAGACACAATAAAAAAATCTATTGAAGGAAGTGTTAGTTTATTATGTTATTCCTATTGCATTTATCAACTTTTCCCCATATTCTTATATTTTTCTTTTAGCCATCATTCATTCATTCATTAACAGACAAAATGGTTGTTTTTATACAATTTTAAAATTGATTTCAACTATCAGTTTTCTAATTTTCTGAGAATTATATTATTGCTTTCAAAATAGATTTTTAAAGGTTTTTGCCTAATGTGTGTTAAAAGAAATATCAGTTCAAATAATAATTTCATGTAAAAAATGGCTAAAATACCCAAGTCTGTGGGAAATTGCCTCATGTATCTTTTCATCATCCTTTGCACTTTAAATTTAGAAGCTTAAAGTTTTCCAATTATTTCTCCTGCTATATGGAACAGTTTTCCAATTTCTATGCTAAAGTTTGGGAAATGAAAATGTGACTTATTGTGAAATACGAAGACATATTGAACTGTTAATGTATTGAAATATCAAAAAGTTCTTTAGTATAATATCATGGAGCTTATGAACACTGGCCCTGTTAATTTTAATTGCTCAATTAATTAGAATGTATTCTTTAAAAAATAAATAATCCGGCATTTAGCTGAAAATTTTTTTATTGTTTTGGTAATATTAGTTAAAATCAATCTCCTGCTTTTTTTGTACATTTATAATCTCATTTACTATATGGTTGTAAATGAAATTAATAATGTATTTTATATTAAAATGAAAAATTGAGTTAAGAATCTTTTTAAAACTTAATAAGGCCTTTATAAATTGGTATAAACGTGTCATAATTAGGGTTTGCAATCCCGTGACATATTTTTAATCCTGGGATAAGGATTGGACTATTTATTAAAAATACTTAGATATTAGCATAGCTGAAATTGCATAATAAAGCTGAAAATATAATTAAAAATTGATTTAATATTATTTTAATGGAACAAATAAAAAATTAATTCAGCATAAAAAGCAAATAAAAATAGTACCAATGAAATTTTTTAAGAAAAAAAGCATTTCTTTATTTCTTGTGTTTCTGTAAATAAGCTTAAAGAAACACAGCTCCTCCAGCATTTCATTGTTGAAATGGCTTCTTATTTTTGTTACAAATTGTCCTGCCGAAGAAAATGCATGTTCAGTTTCTTTACTAGTAGGTACTATCATCATTAAATAGGAGTGTGTTTTTTTTAGGTAGTCACCACTTCTCCCTCCATTTTCAAAAATGGGACACTCATTTTTGATGACAGTGTCTCAAATCTAGTAGACTGCATTGGTGCATATTCCTCTTTGATAACTTTATTTAGTTCTTCTGCTACACTTAATGGTTTTTGTATGTATAAATTGATCCAGTTACTGAATCAGAATGTGAATCAATTTCAAGTGTTATCTCATTTAAAATTGAAGATCCAGTTTCATGAGCTGTTAGTAATGCAATGGGATTTGAAGTGTCTCAAGTTTTCCAAGCAGGTCTGCTATTAATTAACAGCATTTAATTAAAGAAGGAACTGTTAAAAAATCTATTCTTGAGATCTTGCTTATATTATTATGTAAGCATTGCAGTGAGCCACTTAGATCTGTGCAACGTTCTCTCATACGAGAAATGAGAGCTGTGCATATATTTTTTTTACCTATAGCACTTATAATTGCACCAAAAAAAATTCGACATACATATTTCATTTACAAAATATAAATTTTTGAAAAATTAAATTCTTAGGAAATGTTTATGAGAAAAATTTGTTTAAATATAATTTAGACAAAAATTAAATCCTGGTATTAGTTACTTTAATCCCGGGATTTCAGGATTGGGAAAAAACACAGCGATCCCGAGGCTGAAAACCCTACTAGATATCTTCCAAAAATTATAATCGACTCTGTCCAAGCTAGCTAACACCAGACATCCTGAGAGTGGGAGAAATGTCTGTTTTCTGACCCCACTCGCGATGGGGAGAGTGTTATAGAAGAAAATAAGAGAAAACATATCAAATTTCATGGTTTAACATAGACACCCACCTCGAATCCTTCAAGATTCAACACATAAGAAAACTGACATTAAATGCATACAGTACAAAAAAAGTGTTTAAGATACATTAAATGTAATACCAGATTCACATTACTTTGAAAAAAATTTCAAATTGTAATTCAGACAAAAAAATTAAATCCCGGGATTAGCTATTTTAATCCTGGGATTTGAAAAAACCACCAGGATCCTGGGGCTGCAAACCCTAGTCATATTCACACTGTTCATCTGAATATACCTAAGTTTTATTGAATATTTATCTGTAGTTATTGATTTTTACTTTAATGTTACTTCAAATTTCCATTGTAAATTATTTAATTTGTGTTAAAAATATACAGCATTAATATTTTTATAAAAATTGATAAGATTTTCCCCCATTTTTTTTATTTCTGAAATAAAATATTCCTTTACTTTCTTTTTGAAATTTTTATGCCATTTTTGAATGTGCAGTTGATGTAATTCATGAGGATTTTATTTCGTAATTGAGATTTTTCCAATATATCCATACTTTAAATTTTACTTGGTGTATAATTTGAGCTACAGTTAAAATGCTCTTTGATGTAATAAATTTTTTTAATTTTCTATAATGCCATGAATGAGTATATGATCTCAAAAGCAAGTGGGTAGTTTATAAATGATATTGTAATACATTTTTTCCTATTCATGTAACTGTACAAAGCAATAACAAATGCTGTCAACTTCCCTCTATCAACACCTTTTAAAGAATTGTAGTTTCTGAGTATTATTAAAACACAGATGAGTCAACTTAATTTTAAAATAATATTATTTTATAGTTGTCTTTTGCTTGTCAGAATATGGTGCTTTGTTGCAGACTCTTTCATCAAAAATTTAAAGTTTTTGTCTTTTGTTATAAGCATTATGTAAATTTTGAAACTTTTTAGACTGAATAGCGTAATGTGCTTGTAATAATTCTGATAACTTACTTTTTTAAGAATTATTTGTACTGCAAAGGTATTTGTCTAAAAAATGTAAACATATTGAAGTAAGCAATATAAAATATCTATAAAATATTTATTATATCATTTTCTTAAAAAAAAATTAGAATAGTTTTCTTTTTGTACATTACTTTCAGCACTTTTTGCTGCTTTTTTTACCTCCATAACAAAAATATATTTTCTGCACGTAATATTTTCAATGAAATATCTTTTTTTGTACAAAGATGCAGCTAGCTTTATTATTATAAATTTTAACCCCAAACAAATGATCCAATATGAAATGAAATTTAAAACAAAAACAAAATTTCATTTTAGGATCCCATGAATCCCAATGAGACTGTGATAGTTATCCGAAGTCTAGTACCTAGTGGTGTGGCCCAGCAAGATGGACGTCTCATACCAGGAGACCGACTTCTTTTTGTCAATGACATTAATCTTGAGAATGCTAGTCTGGACGCTGCAGTACAGGCTCTGAAGGGAGCACCAAAAGGGGTGGTCCGCATAGGTGTTGCCAAGCCCCTCCCCCTGCCCGAGAGTGGACAGAGCGGACAGGTGAGTGATGCCTTTGTCTCTCGGGTGGGAGGGGGGGCTGGCAGTCTGGAAGGAGGGATGCCTTCTTCATTGGTCAAATCTCAGAGTTTCTGAAAATTGACCCCTTCCTCCAAGAAAGAACAGATCTTTTAGTAGATTTTTATTCATCATATTAAATATGGAGTACGAAGCACGTAACATTAGAAATCTATGATAGAATCAATGCAACTGGCAGCTATTTATGAGCTAAATATATTATAGAAAATTTGTAAAACTTCTCTTTTTGGAATACTTAAAAGTGATAATTTACGGTATTGAATGTCATTTAATGATTACCACAAGATTGCCTTTTTCTGTGTATCAAATATCATACACTTTCGATCATTGTACATATTTTTGAAGTACAACATAAGCACTATAAATTTAGTAATTATACAGAATACTTTTTTCTGATTGATTAACAGAAAATTTCTTAATATATATAAATTAGAAAAATTTTGAAATTAAAATTGTATTTTAAATCTTTCCTGATCATTGTAATTCTTTTCTTGACAAAAAAGAATTAAATAGATGATTATTGATTAGACCAAAAAAATCTACTTCAAGTCTGTCTTTCTTAGGATACGTACTTCTTGTAGTCTGTTAGTAAAATATCCTTATCTGTCACCGCAGCTTCTGCTTTTATAGCTTTGAGTTGTTTTGATGCATATATGTGTTAATTCTTAATATTTCATGTTGTGTGACTTTTGCTCTGTAAACTTGAGGCATTTAGAAAGAGTTTTATTTCCGCATAAAATAAAAGTGTTACTTCTCAACAGTAATCATTCTGTAGAAATTTGACTTGAAGGATGAGAACTTCACATATTTTGACTTTATTAGCATAATTTTAGTTACAAGTGTTCGTTTTGTAATGTAATGTTGTTTTAAAATGTGTACTGAATCTATCTACTGCTTGTGAGTGATTCGATTGTCATAATGCAATGTGATACCCATATAAAAGCTACTTAAATATGACCTTAAATCTGTATTAATAATGTTATTAAATTGAATATCTATTCTGCGGATGTGCAGTTTTCGATTGCAGTATTAATATTTAAAATTTTTATGTGATCATGAGACTTCAATTCATGATATTTTATGTGATAAATAGAAGAAAAAAGTTGCACATTGTGTGCACATGTCCATTGTTCTAGTTAAAAAATGATATAAATTGAATTATTTGACATCATTTGTAGTTCATGCAATATATTATGTTGCTTATTGTTCTCTTTAACTTTGATTGTAGAGCAATAATTTTGAACTATCTCTTTTAGCAATGATTAGACCACTTGTGTGAGGCACTGTTTTATTTTACATATACAGAAGCAAAGCTTTGATTCCAAAATCTAATAAAAAGCCACATTAGAATAACTCTTTGTAATAAATAAATTTTTTAAAAAGCTGCTTCTATGTTCAAACCACATTCATCTGTTTTTGCTGTGTGGAATGAATATTAAAATCGTGTAACAAGCAAAATGGGCCACTATTTAACTTTTAGTTCCCTTAATCAAATCTAGTTGCAATTAATCAGCACTTTTGTAATTTTTGTAATGTATTTTGTGTTTAAGGGTTACCACAAATCTAGTACATATGGAGAATTTTTTTCTAATACGATTTTCCACTTATTGTAGACATTCTTGAAATCGTGTCTTGCATGTATTTTTAATCTGGTTTGTTGTCTACTGAATGTGTTTTGTGCTCTTAAGGTTGTGAGTGACCAGATATCTTGCTCACTTATTTCCTGTCTTCCTATACCCTGCCTACCAAGATTCCTGTACTGATATTAATGTGATATTTTTCTTGTTTAATGATCTGAAATGTGTGTGAAATTCTCTTACTGTTTTTAACTCTTTTAAAATGTGTTTTTTTTTTATTGGATCATCTGTTGCATATGTGGATGTGTTCCTTGATATATGTAAGACCGCTTATAAAAAAAGTGATGTAAATTTGTCTCTTTCGGGTTTTAGCACAATGTTTTGGAAAATAAATATTATTTGTTTAATACTGGTGTTTTAAATTTCTTTGTGTCAAATATATCAATTTTTATCTGTGCAAACTAGTTATATAATGTCAAGATATACACAGAGTTCTTTTACAAAGGTTAAACAAAATGCAATCTTACCTGTTAAAAGCACTATTTTTTCAGTTAATTCATATTACCTAAAATTAATGCAATACTTTCATAAATATTGTTCTATCATAGAATAGTCATTAAAATCAAATCTTTCATTAATTGTATAATTTAAGTCCTAATATTTTTGCTCTAAAATTACAGATTTTAATTATCTCACAATTAACTTTGGTTTAATAAATGTTTCATTGTTTATCTATATATTTCAAAGTTCTTTCTGAACAAATAAATGTATTATAGTTTGGGTTCTAATTTCAAATTATTTGTGTAATATTTGGAGGACACATATGTTATATATCTGATTAGTAAATGAAAAAGATAACTTTTCAACATTTAATCCACAGATTTAAAAAAGCAAGTTTTGTCTCCAATGTTTTTAGATATCACTGGAAAATAGTCCAACAATCCCAGACATGAAGTCATCTTTTGAATTACCACTCCTTCCACGTTTGAGTCTGGATCTTGAGCAGGTAAGTTCTTCGCCCGACTCCATGTTGATGTTTAGTCCACCTCCTCCGCCCGAAGGATTTTAAATAATTGTCCAGGTTGATGTTCTGTACACTTTCAATTTCCATGAGATACTTACTACATAGATGAGGCATATATAGTAGAGATATACATTTACATTTTAGGAGTGATGTAGTTGTGTGGTCAGTTGTACAGAATGTTCATTATTAAATATAGTATGCTCAGGATCTTCTGAAAAATGTATTTAATTTATTGCACAAAAAACATTCAAATTGATTACATTGAGGAAATACCATTTCAATATGTTAATGAAGATAATTGCCTTCAATATTTCAAGCAACAATTCATTATGAATTTCACTAAATAAAATAGAAAAATGTCATCTTTAAATGGATACTTAAAATGCCAAGAACTTTAAGGCTTTTTACAAGTGATCAAATGTCAGAAATCACTGTCTGTTTATATTAAGTATCAAGCATTTTTTAATTTGTTTCTTATTATATACACTTGTATAAAAATATAAAATTACAGTAATTAATGTAATTTTAAACTACCAACTTCTCTGGAAAAGGAATAATTGGAAAGTGATACAAACATATAACAAATTGAGTAATGAATTAGGAAATATGATTATAAACATCTTTTTTGTTTCTATCTGTGCTCAAAGTTTTAATTTTTTTTTTAAAAAAAAGAATATACTCTTGTGTTTTATTATTTCTTATTAGATGTTTTTATTATAAACTTTGATGTATTATTGGTCATAACATATATATATATATATAATTTTGTGTTTGAATTTTAAACTTAAAAAATCAATAAAAGTGTAGTAATATTGCAGTGACAGACATTAGGTTTATTTCTGTTGATTTCACCCTTAGTTCTTAAGAAAAATTTATCCCTTGTAAAGTTTTTCTTGTTTTTTTTAAATGCTTCATCAGTACAGTGTGTGTAGAAATAGCTTTTGAAGATCCTGGATGATTTATATCTAATGATGGACTCTGTATTTAGTCCTGTTTTTGAACCATTAACATATGTGTCTAAGGTTGAAGAATACAATATGTTTTGCTCAAATATTTGTCATTTGTGTTTCATATATATATAATGAGAAAAACTCAGCTCAAAGAATGGATTTAAAAGAGAATCATTTAAAAGTAATATGGGTATGAAATGGCTCTTGAGTTTTGTATCCATTATCATAATTTAAGAAGTTAAGATGAAGAGCTTAAACGTGGTAAAATATAAATATGTTCAAATTACAAATTTTTTTAAAAAATAATTTGTTTATCTGATAAAAATTACCTTGATATATTTGTTTTAAAAAGAATTGAATAATTGGTTATTTATTCAAAACACAATAACCTTTTAATCATACAATTCTGTCAAAATCTAGGAATTGGTAAATAAACAGAATTTTTGAGGTATTTTTCTTTAAAAATAAATGTGGATTTTTATAAACAGTTCTTTTGATATTATAAAAAAAATTTAATTAAATTTTTGTACAATTTATTTCTATTCAATTATTATATCTTAGAAAAAAAAGTGATTGATAGAGTAAAGCAATGTATCTTGCAACATAAAGCATTTATTCATAGATGTAATTATTTTAACTGTATATTCCTCGTATTTTACATGCAGATTTCGCTTATTTTTATTTCTGAAATGCAGTTATTTTCTGAATTAAATGCAGTTATTTCTGAATTGATTTATTTTCATCAAAATGAAATCTTTTTTTAAAAAAAGTATATTAATGTTATTTAATCAGAGTAGTGTCGAAATGAGTGAATCGTACTTAAAATTCTGAAAAATAATTACCTTATTAACTTTTGAATACCTGAAAAACTCGTATGAATATTATCAAATATTTTTTTTTAGTTTTTACTTAAGTTTTAAATTATGAATTTAAAAAAATAATTTGTTAAATAAAGCTTTCTAACTGAGCATATGCTATTACACATTATTTCATTCTATATTATTTATCTTATAAAATTATGTGTTGTGGTCAGTTTTTTTCTGTGTTTGCATTTTCATGATTTATTAATATTATTTGTTATGAACTGTATGACATGCCTATTCTTTCTGTTGATTTTTCTAAGCAATATCATCATATATAATCCATTTCACATAAAACTACATCAATGTATGTGTTGGCTAGAAAATATCTACTAGTAAATTTTAATCGTAACTTTGTAGCATTTAGGACTAAATTTAAAATTCCTGTTCAATGTGATTTTGTTATAAGTTATTTCCTTGTTCAATTTCATTAAGAATGCAAACTTATTTCAAAAGAAACTGTATATTACTTTTTAGAAAAATTTTAAGATTTTACAATTTTTTAAAAGTAGAAATGTTTTTTAAATTTGTATTGCATATCATTGGGCATATGTTGCATTTTTGTATATTCATAAATCTAGAAAACATTTTATTCAATTTACTGATCATCCATATATCACAATATTTAGAGACTTTGTCATTTTCTCTCCTAATAACAATACTACTTAATTCGGTATATGTTGTAAATTTACAACAAATATGTAATGTGTTAGGATGTTAGGAATATATTAAGTGTTTAAATTGATTTCTGGCGAGTGTGTCAGATATATATATGAACAAAAGAAATAAATTCTATATTCAGTTATAAAATTTTATTTTTATTTCATTTAAGACATTGTTAAAGAATTATTTAATTTAATTTTTTTTAAAAATTGGTACTATACAGATTTTATAAAGTATTTAAAGCATGAAATGTGATTTTCAAGTAATTCATTTTTCTTCTCATGATTCATTTAATACTTTAATACATTCATTTTGATACATTTAACTGAATTTAAATTTCAAATACATTGTAAGATCTTTATTTAGAAGCATTTTTTTGCAAGTAATGTTTAAGACATTTTTGTGCTAATATTGTAATAAGTTTTCATATACTTGACACAAGTTTAATTATACAAAAGGATCTTTTAGGTGCTTCAATTTCGTGAAACTTCTATTAAAAGAATAATAATATTACATATCTTATTAAAAAAATTATATGCAATCTCTTGCCTTTATCTAAGCTTTAGAATTTCAGAAAAATTCATATCATTTAAATTTCTTATATCAGTTTTATAACTAATTTTATTTTCAAAAACCTTGTTAGAGAATCTTGCAGATGCATTCTGTGAAATTATTAAGGTCATATATTTAAATTCTTTATTGTGCGTGTGTGGCTTCTTAGACTAGAATGTAATCAATGTGCGTGTGAACGTTCCGTCCTTGTCTATTGTATTGCAAATGAAAATGACGCTGTGTATCAAAGCAAGCTATTTGTGTTCAATTAAAAAATTGTTGTTTCTGTGCAAATGTGATTATAATTCAGAAACTGTGATGTCATTTGTTGTCTGTTTCTGAAATAAAAACTATTGTTGTTCTTTTCTTTTAAAAATCTGTTTTTATTTACTGAAAATAGACTTCTAGTAAGTAAATTTAGTCGTGTAAATATATAATATATGTGGTTTCGGGGTTTTTTTATATTCATATTATTTAAACTAATATTGCAAATGCATTAATATCCACTGTAAATCTGAAGCAGCTCAGAAATTTTTAGGAAGTTACATTTAACTATGTGTTCCAAAATCAATTTCTAACTATATTTATGTGCTTTTTTCAAATTATATTTATTTACGTCTCAAAATTACTGCATATATATATATTTATATGTGTCGTACTCTAGGATTAATATGATTTCGAATATTTGCTTAATTATATTTGTGTGATGCATTTTAAATATATTTAAATATATATATATTTACTTTTGAAAAAAATAAGTGTAAAAAAAAAACTTTATAAAGATCTCCCAAAGTTAAATGAACTTTACATTCAAAGAACAAATTAAAAATATTTTATGTTTTGCACACTGAAGTAATAAATGACATAGTTAAATTTGACAAATGAAATTAAATATACCAAAAATAGGAACAATCTTACTAGGAAATTGGAAAAATAGGAATACAGATCTTGTGAAATCTTATTATTTTGCTTATTGTTCCCATTTGTCTTTCAAGTTAAAGGAAAAGTACAATTGTTAAGCATTTTACTCTAAAAACAAATATCTCTCTTTTGAATGTGGTACTCTGCAAGCTCCTCAAAAGATGGATTATAGCACGTGCTGCCCTCTAGAAGATAAATTTTCCTTAAGAATAATTTTTACAATGTAGCTTATGCAATGTTCAATTGATGAGTTATTTAGGATTATTATAAATTTTTATTTAAAACTCTTCTTCTTTTGTTCTAAGAATAACGGTTTATTGTTTGATTACATTAAAAAGTATTTTAAACTCGATGAACGAAAAATTATATTTAAAAAGTTAATTTATAAAGGGATTTTTCTAAATTTTCTGTTTTATATTCTAGTGGTTTATATTTCTTTCTGACTTGAATTGTCAAAAATATGCAACCATTAGTGCTTTTTGAAATAGTTTCACTCTGTTAGCATTATTTGCATTTTTTTTTATCCATATAAAAACTAATTTAATTGATGAAATTAAAGACTTTTTTTTTAAAATTTTGTTTTTAGTATTTTTTAATTGTATTTGCAAAAAGAAATTAAAATATTTCAAATTGTCACCCATGTTTGAAGGGGGGAGGATCTATTGCGCAATTGCACTTGAACCGATATACAAATATTATTTATGCAAAATAACGTAAAAGTTGAAGAAAAAAAATCTTCCCATGCCGGGAATCGAACCCGGGCCGCCTGGGTGAAAGCCAGGAATCCTAACCACTAGACCACATGGGACTACAGACTTTTAGAATGATTGTTTCTGAAATTAAATTTTACTTTTTTTTTTTTATCATTCTCTATGTAGTAAAATAATTATAAACTTTAGACAGTTAGTTGCAATATTTTTTTAAAAATTTATCAAATTAACGCGCAAACCGGTAAGATTTAACCATGGTGCACTCGGTAATGTCATAATTTTCGTGCACCTCATCGTGGAAGGTGATCGGGTAGCGTACGGTCATGGAGATCCTGGAACTTTGGCAGCTTCTCCAAGCTGATGGTAAACAACCCCAGCTGCTCAATTCTGAACGTTGATTGGACAAAATAAGAATTGAGAACTTGAATGATATGGTTAATTTTTATGAATTTTTGTCCCCTCCCCGTCCTCCAATGTTTTTTTTCTACTATGTACTTTTCATTGTAACTGTCTTTGTTCATCCAAATGTCTTCTTTTTCTGATGGAGATTATTTGAATAAAGTAAATTTTAAAAATGTGTGCTATAAATGTGAACTGTTCTCTGAAATGTTTCAGAACTTCAGCTCTAAAATATGTGTTGAGTTATGGAAAATTCGGACACCCTTTAAATTTTCAAACAAATTTTATGTGCTTATCGTTTTTAGTTTTGAATTCTATGGATCATTTTCTTAGGATCATTTTCTCATTGAATGACAGCTGGAGCTCCTAATTATTTCGTATTTTTCCAATGCTGTGGCATATATATCAAACTTGCACTGAAATGATTAATTTATAAAGTTGTTTGATCAATGAATTAAAAATTGTTTCTAAAATATCTTAGGCATCTTTTTTTTTTTTTTTTTTTTTTTTTGTGTACCTTAGGTTTGTTTCCCAAAGAATACGTTTAGGAAAAAATATGTTGCACCTACGGAAAAATAAAAAATAGATATTAGTGGTTAAAAATCAACAAAAATAATACAATAAACCACATGAGTTTTCATGTTAGGATCTGAAATATTTTATTTCGTACAGATTGTACATCTATCATATAAAGCAAGTTATCGTTTGAAGAAAACCTGTCACTAATACATGAACTCAAAATAATAATTTGAGTTATAGTACATAAAAAGATTTTTTATTCGTTGCCACTTTCTAACAATAAACGGATATGTTTGCATAAGACTGCAATAATACTGCTATCACTAGGAATATCTTGGTTTATCGTCTTCGTACCCCATTGATGAAGTTCTTTCTGTTATCAGCTGGAGGTTCGAGCGCTAGTTTTATATTTCCTTGTCGTGTATCGTTCTCAGTTTGCTTATTTCGCGAACTTTAATAGTCATGCATCGTCAGCTCAGTATCTTGATTTCGTAAAGTACACAAAATTTCATAATGAGGTTTTAAATCGAGGAATTCTCACAAATGGAAACCCTTTTATTCGTCTCGAATGCCATAGTTGTAAAAGAAAAGCAAACTTTTACTAGAGAGAATTTAGGTCGACCGTTTTAATTCAAAATAAGTCTTGTAAAAAGAATTTTCTTCTAATTCGTGTAAAATAAGTTCGAGTAAAAACAAAATTGTACTTCCATTTTTTTATTTCTATAAAATTTTTCTTTAAAAAATAATTCATAAACTTTGGAATTTTTATTAATGAATTTTCGATGGAATACATGCATAAGGAATCTCATCTGCTTGGTTTTCATGTTCGTGTTGCTGCCCATAAGTCTTTGATCAGTAAATCGAAGTGCGCTGCTCGGTTAAGGTGGGGTAAAGTGAGTCGACAGCTCACCATAAATGAATGGAAACGGGCTTTTCTGGAATGTTGAACCAATGTTCACTCCCTATCGTTCAGATGACATTCTGGCGTCTGCCTGTAGAAATACTCCTACCAGAATGCATTGTGCCCGTAGTTAAGTTTGGTGGAGGTGGAATTATGGCCTGGGAGTGTTTTCCCTACTTTGGTTTTGGATTCTTAGTCCCAGGTTATGGTAAACTTTACTCCGACACCGACATTTTGGATTTCACCGACATACAACACGGACATTTTGGATTTTAGTCTTCTTTCTACGTTTTTGCAGTTCTATCGGCCAACCCATTTTACTTCCAACGACAGCTGTCATGTAACTGACAGCTATGTGAGCGTTCCCCCTTCCATTTCGCATACTAGTGCACTGTTGGGATAGAAAATGGTGCTCTAGATCGTCACATACGTTCCAACAGAAAACTTTTAAGGCAGTGAGCCCGCAATATAGCCTGGCCAAATCGCACATGGAACTGCGGTTCATTATGGTCCCTGCCTATCCATTTGGCGTCTGCAGACTCCCACCATTCTTGCAGCTTGAGGAATTCTCACTTTGAAGTCTCCCGCTAGAATTGGATCGGCAGCCAAGTAGCGCATTCACTCCGGGAGACCGGATTTTCGCGATCTTCGTAGGAGGTCCATATGGGTCCCTGAACCCCTGCTAAAAAAAACCCAGAAGGAAAAAAGTAGCTTACCACTCTTACTTACCTTCAGAGGTTTCCAGGCTTGGTATCAGCTGGTGCATTTTCATATCAGGTGTGTTTTGGAATGGTGACAGTGAGGTAATCGAATGGACTGGCTTGCCGAGACCTGAACCCAAACGAAACCCTCTGGAACGAGTTGGGCCGACGGAATAAGGGGTGCGAAGACTGTCTAAAATAAGTGAAGGAACTTTTATGTCTTCTCCAAGCCGAATGGAAAAAATACCACTTGCTATAATACAAGGACTTACAGAAACCATGCCCAGGAGGTTTACGGGTTCAAACGCGTGGGTACGGAAGAATATTAGTTGTGAAAACTTCTGGAATTAATGAGAGTTTCAGAAATCTAAAATTAGAATATTAAGAGCAATATTAATTTAACAATCGGGGATGAACTGGGATATATAAAAAATTTTAAAATTAATTAAATTTAAAAAGAATTTATTTTTATTAATGTCGCCTTAAAGAGAATAATATATGGGCTATTCTAGTAATTAACTTCGTAGCTCCGAATCGTAGTCAATTAATGAAGACGACTCATGTGCCTACATGAAATTGTTAAGCACCTAATTTCCGCATTTGGCGACGTATGGGTTTTCGCACTCAGATTTTTTTAATGTCCATCCGGGTCATTATTTTGCATGACTTGTTCTTAGAAAGCCCAGAACTTGAACTCATAGCTCTTTTACAGGTAGCTGAACACGTAGCTCACATTAGTAACTATTCGTTTTTCCTAATGGCCGTGATCACCTCATAGACATGAGCCCGTAGTGGCGTTGCTGCTGTCAAGTCGTGGAATCGAATTTAGATGCCACTTAAAGACCTATCGTGTAGTAAGGTAAATGCGTGTTAAATATATCGAGGTTCAAAGTCATCACTTTGACTAGGTACTGAATTACGAGGTCCATCACAAATAAGCCTCGTGTTGCCACCAAACGCAAGGTTTAGATACAATCAATCGACTGCTGGAAATGCCAAATTTTTAAAATAATAATAAAGTAAATAGTTAATAAAAGAATAAGTAATAAACATCAGTGAGTTTTAAAGTAAACCAATGAGAAATGTTATCATGCTAATTATAATTTTTAACTATTCAAATTTTACATTTTTTGTCATTTATTTCTTGAAATGCATCAATTGCAAAAGGTTTTTTCCCCCTCCTTTTATTTGTTATTTCAAGAGTGTTTAAATCAAGTCATTTTTTTTTTATTAATGCCATTTTTTTAAAAAAAAATTATGGATCAATTCTGGATAATTCTTGAATAACTTGTATATCAATACTTACCTCATAAAAGGAAAATTTATTGAAAAACTATAAATACTTAACCATATATTCAGGCAATTTACTCAACTCGTGATTTTGGGGATCTATTTGAAGACGTTATAGTCTTTTCCAAAGGGGAAAGAAATACAGTTTATACAATATCGAAAGAAATTATCACCTAAACTCTGTTTAAAAAATTTTCAGAATACGATTTAAATCTTGTGAGAAACGTAAATTTGGTTTGCTCAAATGCTATTTCTTAAATTGCATCTGTAATGTAATAGCCCGGCCATTAAAAATTGCATCTGTAATGTAATGTAATGTAATGTAATACATTATTGCAGTGATGCATTTTGTGCCTTAGAATCCTTTGAGAGTAAATAAAATACATTGCATATATGTTAATTGTAAAATTTACAAATTGTCTTCTTGAATAAATCGAATAATTCATTTTTAAAAGGACTTACATAGTTGCACGTTGTACAGTGATTTGATTCTTAAGAATATCTGTCAGTTTTTTTATTACAAATTGCTATTTTCCTAAGGATTTCTGCTTTAGTATTGTATGTGTTTTCATTTGAATCAAAAATATTTTCATTTGTTTCTTTTAATTACACATTTCTATATTTTTAAAATATATGTAGCAGTGTAAAAAAAGAGGCATTCTAATACAACTGAATTGAAATTTTTCTCTGTTCCTTCACTGTTCGAAATTTTACTGTTCTCTATTCAGATTTTATAGTTTTCATTATTCTCTAAGTAAATAAATCAACTTAAATATGAATGTATACATAGTCTTCGTCATAGGTACTTACTTAAAATTTGAAACTTCTACCTATCTAAAAGATAACTGTTTTTAAAATATTTTGAAAATTTAAAATATTCCTTTTTCTCCACCTTTTTTTCAAAAGATCACATTATTTTGTCCTGTTTACGTCTTCTAATGGGTTGGAGAGAAGTTCTGTCGTATTTTAAATAGGCAGGCGGTTTTTCTTGTATATATAAAAAATAATAAAAAATATCTGGCTAATGAGTCATTCGGATTTTTTTCGTTTTTTTAGCTGCTATATAATATAAAAGGAGTCTTTTTTTACCGTTCATTTACTTGTGATATTTAAAGTGAAAAACATCTCAGTAGATAAAGTGCATTTACGACACTGCATTTTGTATGAATTCCAAAAAGGAAAGCAATGCATCGGTTGCATGTAAAAATTTATGTGCGGTATTTGTAAAAGATATTGTAAATGTTCGTAATTGTCAAAGATGGTTTAGCAAATTTCGTTCTGGGGATCTGAGCCTCTAAAAAAGTGATCGATCTGGACCACCGTTCCAGATCGATAATGATGTTTTGCGATCCATGTTGGAAAATAATGCACATTTAACAAGTCGAGAAATTGCGGAAGAGTTTGGCATTCATCATACAACTGTTGGAGATCACATTCAATCTCTTGGGTTTGTGTTAAAGCAAAGTGTTTGGGTTCAACATGAATTAACGGAAAAGAATTTGTCTGATCGTGTAAGAATTTGTTCATCACATCTGATTAGACACAATGTGGAGCCGTTTTTGGACAAGCTAGTTACTTGAGATGAAAAGTGGATTCTTTACGAGAATATTAAGAGAAAAAATCTTACTGCAAACCAGAAACATCATCAGCAACAGTTCCAAAACCAAGTATCCATCAACGAAAAGTACTGCTTTGTTTGTGGTGGGACAGGAAAGGCCTAGTGTACTACGAGTTGCTGAAACAGGGAAAAGTCATTAACGGGGATCTGTACTGCAATCAGCTGGATAAAATGAATGCAGCTATCAAAGAAAAAAGGCCTGCATTAGCGTGTAGAAAAGGAATAGTGTTCCACCACGATAATGCTCGACCGCATACTGCAATAGCGACACAACAAAAAACTGAATGCGTTAGGATGGGAAGTCCTTAGTCACCCACCGTATTCACCTGACATTGCACCATCTGATTATTACCTGCTCAGATCTCTACAAAATTATCTAACGGGGAAAAATTCAACTCTTTTGAAAGTTTCTAAGGCAGTTGCTGACTATTTTAACTCCAAGGACGAGAACTTCTACAAAACAGGTAACTTGTGAATAGGAATTCACAAGTTACCTGAAAGATGGCAACAGGTTGTAACAAATAACGGAGCATATATAATTGATTAATATTAAACACGTATTTTTATAAAAATGAATTCAAATATTTTCTTTAAAATACGACAGAACTTTCCCTCCAACCCATTATTTTGTTCATTCTATTATTGCATAGGTTGTGATTATTTGCTCTTTCGTTTTCAATCTTAACAAAGTATCTTCGGCAGTATTCGATGCTATTTCAATTCAATGAATCGATTTTATGACTGAGCATTAAATTTCATTTCCTTTTTGCTTCCCTTTTCGATGCATTTTTCTTCTTTCATTTCTTCAAAGTCAGGAGTTTCTGCGGAAGTGTGACAGAATAAAAGCTTTTCATGTGAATGAAAAATACAAATGTCAGAATCTTTCTTGGAGTTTTTTTTTCTATAAAAATCGAATTTGTTTCGTCTCAACATAAAATGTATGAAAGCATTTTCTTTGTATTTTTTGTCAACTGGTAGATTGATAGATAGGCATAGAGATTGCAATATCGGACCAAAAGTTCAATACCGGTATTCGGTATTTCTTAGAACTTAATACCGGTATTAGAAATTTTAGAAAAAGAAAGAAAACACAAGTGTTTTTTTTTTGTTTTGTTTTACTTACCAGTTTTATTAGAGAGTGTAAATATCACAAGAAGTAATTTATAACTTATAAATTATAGCAGTATATAAAGAATCACACAAAAAAATGAAAATAAAGGAACATCTTATTTATTTAAATCACAAAAAAGTGCAAATGTCACAATTCACAGTCTCTGTGGTACTGTTACAAATTGTTGAAATGTTCTCAATGTTTTAAAAGTTAAATGTTTGGAAAGTGTTCTTAAAAAAATAATGCATCAATTGTACTGTCATTAAGCCAGGAACATAATTTTGTGCAAAAATTACCAGCTGTCGAAAAAAAACCCCGCTCTTTCGGCATCTACGCTAGTTGGTGGTACTATTAGCAATGCGCGATATACTTTTTCCAAGTATTTACCTCTGAATCCCTCATCTTCGAATAAATCGATTTCTGATCGGATGATATTGAATATAGCTGATTTCTGTACTGTATTTTGGTTTGATGAAATTTTTTTAGTTATCGCTAATTATATATATAATTTTTGTTTAAGAGACAGTTCCTTTTCACTATTGACATTAGTGTCATCATCATCTTCGATAACTGTACCGAATTCTACTGAATGTAGATTGGTTTGTGGAATAAAAAATTTTAAGAAAATTTAGCATAAACTTGATCAAATTTGATTTGGTTAGTCTATTTTCTTCTTAACTCTAGAACATTTTTTACATTGGGCCATCATATTCTTTTCATCATACAAATAATGAAACTAAACCAAAGTATTATCAATTGATTTTTATGCTCTTTAAAGTTATTCTTATTCATTATTATGGATTACTTTTTAGGAGTATACATATATAATAAATTTGAAAAACATTTTGAGCCCTAAAGTATGATACAATGTGAATAACAAACTCACCAATTTGGAAAATATCGAAATACTACGCATTTTCTTCAAAAATACAGCCTTGGTTTCTCAGATACGAATATCAGACTACGAATCCTGTGCAAGTGCAGTATCGCTCTGAGCTGTAATAGGGCAGTTTTGGCCTTGGATGATTCAGTTATTTTATAACTTCTTTTGATTGTACTATGCAACTTTGTATTCACAGTCTAATTAATTTCACCCGTTAGGGCGACAGTTTAGTAGGGAGTTGTTGATGGATGAAGGAAGACAGATGAGCTTGGAAATGTTGTTCCTCTTTCAACCGGAACTTAGTTAGGCGTAGTATATTTAGTTCTTTTTGTCAGAGAAATAATTTGTCTATAATTTTAAGTTGAGATGAATAGTTTTTATTCCCTTGTAACTGGCAATGAAAAAATCAGATGATGGATTTAATGAGTTGCCTTAGAATTATAGAACCAGCTAGGAAAAATAAAAATAAGAAGAACGGAATAAGCGGAATAGAGACTTTTAATATCTTCACCTTCGGAAATGGACGTAAAATTATTTCATTTATGATATATTTTAATCCTGGTGCAATAATTAACTTTATAACATAAACACAAAGGCGTATAATATTTTGCTATATTGGCGATCCCTGAACATATAAGAAACAATTTCAGAAATTTCTAGTTAATACCGAAAAACCGGTATTTAAACTTGTGAATACCGGTATTCCGAAACTGTACAAATGGCTCAAAATACCGGTATTCGGTATCCCGGTATTGCAATCCCTAGATGGGCATTATTTGTTGTAATTAATGGATTGTTGATTCTTTGGCCGAGAATGGAAGTGCATGCTAAATATCAACTTTATGGAGGGAATTAACTTTTATACATTTTTACGATTTACTCCTTATTAACTAACCATTCTACTTCTTTCTTAACACTACAGCCGGTTACCGGACAAAGTTGCTTCAGTCAGCTTACACCATAGGTTCCCAACCTTTTTTGAACTGGTGCCCCCTTTTCTAGTAAATATTTCGATATCACCCCCTCCCACTCTAGAGAAATAAGAGTACATAATACATGGTGAAAACAAGAGTTAAGTTTTAAAAATATCCTATTACTAATAGAATATATTTTTTAATTTTTTTCTACGGCCCCAATTTTTTTACTTGCGAATCTGAAATAGCTTTGCCACAAATATATTTAAATGTGTAATATTATATATCTTAGTCACACAGATAGGATATTGTTGGAAACGCGCGTGCGATGCTGTATTTCTTCATTTAAAAGAGTGGAATGAAAGTTTTAGCTTACCTGTTATAAAGACAGGCAGGAGTTTTGATGATACGAAGTAATTCATAATAAACTATTGCTTTCAAAACAAATATAAATTGACAGTTTCAGCCTTTAAAGAATCACACTTTAATTCCTGGTTTAACATATTTAATTATGTTTCTTGGATAATATATATAATGAAATGCAGTGGACGAAACATTTTTCCTACTGCTCACAGACAAAGTGCACTACAGAAATTAAAAAATGCACTATATCATTCAATTTAATGCAGGCCTGAATGTAATGTAATTTTTTAGTTTATCATCCACTTCCCGAACTACCGAAATATGTGAATTTTTGTACATGTGATATAGAAATGATTTAAATACATACAATCAACATAAGGCAAACAGTATTAAAGTTTACTTTTGTTAGTACATAATCAGCGGGTTTTTATAGTCTTTTTTTAGACTATATTTGGTTAATCTGTCCAAGCCCCTCCGTGCCATCTCAACGCCCCCTGATTTTCTCTGGGTCTTTTACTGCTCCCCTGAAAGCCTCAAATGCCCACAAGGAGGCGTTATCGCCAACTTTGAGAACCCATAATTACACCTTGATCTATTCGATGCTATATTCCTCCATCGGTTACCTGTACTAAGTCTTTCCTTTTCAACTTTAATCCATCCACCTTGTACTCGGTCGTTCTCTTTTCCTCTTTCCGTTTGGAGTTTGGAAAGTTATTTTCTAAATAGAATTTTCAACTCTATGACGAAATACGCGTCCCAGCCACTTTATTTGGGAAGCACTTTGAATTACTAACTATTGGTGAAGTTTCATCTCTCTTTTTCTTATTGGCTCTTTACTTATTACATGGCTTTTATAGTGCTGGCTTAAAGTGAAACGTCTGTAAATAAGATCATGAATTTTGAATTGTGATCCATTTTGTCAAAAGAGAAATTGAATGAATATCTTACGTAGATTAGATCTCGCGTGTCAGCTTTGGAAGTACTTGATTAGATCTTAAATGTGTATTTAAAATCAAGCTATGTATTAATGGATTTACTTTAACACCGATTGTAGCTGACAATCAGGAAACATTTTTCTTTTTTGGTTAATCAAAAAATGTTATTTAAATGAAAATAAAAATTCGTTTTCTTTAAATTGAAATGCCGGGAATTCTAATGCATTACACTTACTTTTTTTTTCTGAATGCAATATGGTTCATCCGGTTGGCGACTGCTCAATGGTACATTCATTCATTCTTGTTCTGTAATGGTAATGAATTGACCTCGGTTTTGGTTGAGCATTCCTTTCTTTTTCTGTAAATATATGAACGTTTGTTATAAGTTTTAAAAGATAAAATAATAACCATTTGTTTATATTCGGAAGCTGACATTAATTGTCGCCGTCATGAAACAATTGATTCGATCAGCACAAAATACTAAGGCGTCATTCATTTTTAGATTACTCATGACTGAATATTTCGCTAGAATAAAGAAACAGATTTGCTAATTCGATTCTGTCTTTAGCTAGAGAGGAATAGTTTAGTAAATAACTTGTGTCTACTAAAAAAAACCTTTAATTTCTGGTACATATAAAAACAATGACTTGTGAAAGACTTTATTTGCTGTGGATCTGAACACGGAGAACTTCTTGGAACTGAAACATTTTTTATATGTGATAAATATTTCAGGGAAATCCAAAGCCTGATAGAGAAAAACTTGAAAATGTCGAATGAGAAATTTTGTAATTATCGTTGTATTCTGTTATGATAATCACTAAAAATAATTTAAATTTTTGTTATTGTTGTAGAATTGGGGAGGGCAAACCTTTCCAGGCTACCGGCTACTTTTAATTTTTTCAAGGTGTCGCGGTCCATCCAGGGACGTCTTAAGGCATTGGCCAACCAGGCCTCGACCTCAATGGGGACCTCTACTCTTCCTGAACAAGATCTAAGATTCGAATAATTTTAGTGTGATCAAAGGTTATTTCCTTAAATATTCTCTTAAAAGCTGGGAATTTTGAATTCTATATGGGCCTACTCTCAAAACTGCACTGTTATGTGATGACCTTTGTCCATCTCTAAGCCTAGGCCTTCCACCATACGCAATCATTTAATCGAAAGACTGAAGTCAACAGAGCCGGTTTATGCCTAGGTTTGTGAGATTGTTAGTCACACACATTTATTTGTTACGGTTTACCGTTTATAATAGTATTTGGCAATATATGATGTATACTGTTTACTTTTATGGGTCATAGGTGGGGCCTACTTTTGTAAAAGGGCCCAGGGCCCACCTCAGAAAGTCTTAAGACGTCCCTGGTGATGAGCTAAGAAAAAGGTATACGATATTTTTAAAACTTAATATTAAATACGGAGTATATATATACACACCTACATAATTACAGTAAAAACTTACACTTTTAAGACCACGTTTAAAGAGCAAAACGCAATATAAACATAACAATAGCCACAAATATAATAATATCAAATAATGCATTTATGAACAAACAATTCAAAATACATTAAAAAATAAAACATGTTAATCTAAACTTAGTTCTTGTAGTTATAGTTAATGGAAAGACTTAATCTTCATACTGTCAGCCAATCTTGAATATTTTGGTATCTAATTACTAACGGCTAATCTTTAGGCGGTCACCCCAAAATGTTTTGGCGGTCGATCGCGATCGACTTAATGCCCACCCTGGTTGTAGAGGATACAATAAATCTGTTTATCAAACGCTTCTTAAGCAAAAAGTACTTTATTATGTTAAATAATATTTACTGCAGGGTTTCTGTTGCGGTTTTATACTTTTTTATTGAAATAGTGCTGCAAGATGTTAAATTTTCTATTATATTCAATTTTTACTATTCTGCAGCTTTGAAACATTCAATTGACTCAATGAATATTTTATACACATTTGTTTTCGGTCATACTATCTAGTACATTTCTGTGTTCTTATTTCTCTTCAGACTTTTATGATAATCTAGGTCTATTTTCATTTAAATAATGAGCAAATACATGTTTAGTTTATAATACTGAGAAAAATTAAGAGATAAATTGTATATATTTTGTATTTATAAAACATTTTTACAGCAGATTAATCTGTATACTGGCTTATTTTAACCTTTAATAATAATCTTATGTATATATATATATATATACTAGCTGACCCGGCCCGGCGTTGCACGGGCTTTTACCGAGGGTATAACTTAATCCCCATGTTAATTTCCTCCTTTCTTTCTGACGCCAGCACTTTTGTGTGGGTGTGACGCGTACGATGTGAGTGTATGACACGTGAGTGTGTGTAATGGCTTTCTCGTTTAACATTTTCCCTTCTCTTCACAAAATCAGCACTTCCAATATTATTTCTCGAAATTACTTTTACTTCTTTGTTTCTTTCCTCTCCGCTTAGCCCGGCGTTGCACGGGCTTTTACCAGTGAATAACTTAATCCTCATGGGAATTTCTTGTTTCCCTCAGGACGATAGCACTTATGTGTGTGTATGCGCAATGTGAGTGATTTCTTTAACTATGACATTAAAACTCCCTTTTTCGAAATTTGTTCTTGCGTTGGTGTGGTGTGGTACTTAGGAGAGGTGGGTAAAAGCTTAGGTGTCTACCTCGTCACTTGACGATGGTTGAAAATTTCGAGGTCCGTCGCTAAAAACCCTCGAATAGGAGAATAGTGCGAATTTATAAATCACTCACTCACTTTTCAATTCTTTCGTTGCAATTTTGTAGTCCTCGGAAACGAAAATGTAGCCTTTTTAAAAATCCTTGTATGTTGAAAAAAGACAGAAAAGTAGAAATTTTTCAAATTACAAAATTTTATTACTATTTTAAACCTTTAAGTAAAACTGTGAGGATATTTTGAAATGTTCGACACACGGAAAAAAAGTTTCATGCAATTATTAAATGATTGTTTTAAGTATTTTGAGTGTTTTGTTAAAATTTGTTCAAAAAAGTTTTTGGCTTTTTATTTTTTAAATCACTGATTCTAAAAGTTTTAAAAATCATTTTTATTTAAACGCAACGATTTTGATTCATTTTAGAAAAAAATCAAAATATGCAAAATATCATTGTTTTGTAAAAATAAAAAAAAAGTTTTTTTTTTTTTAAATTCTTTTAAAAAAAGATAGTTTTTGGCATTTTATTTTTTTAATCTGATTCTAAATGATCAATGAATTTTTTAAAATTCATTTTGATTTAAATTCATCTATATTTATTCATTTTAGAAGAAATCATAAAATACAAAACAAAATTTAATTATTTTATACTAATATTGATTAAAAATATTCATTTAGCAATTAATTGTGACATGCCAATTTAGTGATTTTTGATATATTAATAACACGCAATTAATAATAAAGAATTTTTTATTTGAACATAGCTTTTATTTTTTTCTAAGGAAGTTATGCTTATTTAACTGAATAATTCAAAAAAAATTTCGAAATGGGCAAATTTTGCGTTTTTATTATGAAATTATATGTCAAAAAAAGATTTATACATTAGGCATTATTTTGAAGTAAACTATAAGTTTTATTAAAGAGAACAAAACTATTTTGATACTGATAAATATTTTAAATGAGTCTCAGAAATGTATTGAATACATTTTGTCATCTTAATCTAGCATCTATAATTTAATTTTGAAAATTATCTAAAGAAAAAATGACGAAAATTGAAGGAAAAATAACTTTTTCACTCGCATTTTTTTTTTTACTCGCCAAATTTACTGATTTCCCCCTGTTTAAGGCAGAACTTTTTAGTGTAACCCTTGAGTTAGATGCGGTCGACGGTTAAACAGTTCAAAGGTCTTTGGCGCAAAACTATTTTTCGACTCCAAGGTTTGGCTAACTGTAAAATCGCGTATTTTGTATTAATTTTATTTTATTTTTAGGGCATAATTTTTAAGTTAATTCTTTCAAACTTCACAAATTAATTGCAAAAATAAAATACTTTAAAATAAATAAAATGTACAAAAAATACTGTTTAAATTATTTTTCGCAAAAACAGGTTTTTACGAAAAATACAATTTTTTTTTTAAATCCGTCACCTTTAAGCAATTTTTTCAATCTTCTTGAAGATTACGGATATTATTCTTTTACACACGGAAATAAAGTTCCGTACGATTATCTTCATAAATGACAAAGTTATTCAATGTTAAGTTAAAATTTTGAGTATTTTTTGAAAAATATTTAAAAAAAATGTTTTGGAAATTTTATTTTTTAAATGACTGGATCTAAAAGAGCAAGGCTTGAAGTTATTTAGTGTAGAATATCGTTTTAATAACACGAAAACAAATTCATACGCAACAATTTAGAAATAATTTGCATAAAAACGCATCAGTTTTAACCCTTTTAAAAAATTCTTGAAAAATAGAAAATATTATTATTTTGCAAAAACAATTATACCGTATTGTGGCGAAATAAATGATCTTTCCGATTCTGTAAATATTTTTTTGTCTGATTTCAACAGTAAAAATTGCATGGCAAATTTAAGATGGTGGAAATCACCGCTTGGCCGAAACGGAATGGAAGTTCTGCCAAGTAAACAACCCGCAGGAGTAAAAGAATTAGGCGTTTTAAGGTTTTTAATTAATATCTTTTTAACTAATTGCAATATCGGAATGAAAAATAGTTTACATCCTATTCTCAGACCTACTGAATATACGCACAAAATTTCATTAGAATCGGTCTAGCCGTTTCGAAGGAGTTTGGTTACAAACACTGTGACAGGAGAATTTTATATATTACATATATATATATATCCCAGTTGCTGTGTGTACGTTTAATTGTTTAATATAAGCTTGTAATTTAATAAGCTTTTATGGAGAGATATATGGAGAAGGCGTCTTACTTTTGGAGCCATACTTACTTTTTATTATCCGCTATCAGAGCTTTTGAAATTGAATTAGTACTTAATGAAATTCCTTTCCAACTTCTGACAAAACGTTTCTTTCATTTATTATTCAGCAGACTCGAAGTTGAATTCTTGAGATCGTTAAATTCTTTTGAAATCAATGATCTGTTGAAGCTTAGAGCATTCGTTGAAAGAGGATTTCTTTAGCATTCAGCATCACATTCTTCGATCTATTTAAAAGAAGATATTAGTTTTTTTATTGTTAATTGCTTTATAAGATAATGTAGTGTTAACATATTTTAGGGTTAACTAAAATCGTAAGATAATTGATGGTTAAGTGAGCAATTCGTATTTTTTTAAACGTATCAAATGATTTAATGTAAGGAAATAATACATTCTTTGTCGTAAAGAGTCTCATTTACGAATGTTTATCTTGCGAATAAGATGGTTATTTGTGCACCTTTATTTAAAATGTATAAAAACACAAACATGCCTGCTGGTTTGCGTGGTTGGTTTGTTGCTGGCCTTCTGCACCCAAGGTGGCGGGTTCGACCCCGGCCCAAATCGGTGGATATTCATGATGCAGAAAAACGACAGCGGCCGTATCGTATGATTATACGGCATGTAAAATATTCCTAGAGTGTTTGTTTGGCTTGGGTGCTCTCGGAAAAATTATATCTTAGTACAGGTTCGCATCGTCAAGAGCTCAGGTGCCTTCCTATGGGAACTGGGCGTCAAAATTACTTGCGGTAATTGGTATCGCCTACATAATACCGCGCTAAAAAAGCGATACCAGCTCCTAGGGAATGTACTAGGTCTGCAAAGGTTAAAATACCAATGTGTGTGTGTGTGCGCGCAGTTCCATTAGGGAAATATACACATATTTAAATGGTTATGAAATATTTACATTGCTAATTAAAAATGTATCGATTAAATATCATTTGGATAAAATAACCCGTTTTAAAAATGCATAATCACAATTTTTTTATCGTGTTATGTTTCAAATATAAGGACAAATTTTAAAAAAATGTAAAAAAAAGCAACTGACGTAAAACAACTTAATAGTATTAGAACAACACAATATATTCAGATCTCCTATCAAAGTTTTTTTTTTTAAAAAAAGGAGATGTATGCCTTTAAATTAAATATTTGTATGATCTCATACTTTGATTTTAAATATTTTTTAAAACTTAAAGTTAGTAATAGTTTCTAATTGTACGTAATTTATTTATGAAATTAAATAATAAGTCTTTATTGTTGCGATCTAAACTGTGTTACCATGTTCAAAATAACTGCGAAATTTTTTATAAGATAATCCAAGTTTTTTTATTGCATCAAGATTTTTCGATGTTATATGAAAACAATAAAGAATGCGTAGTTTCCGCTTTTTGAACAGAAAATTATCTTTTTAGCATATTTTAGAGTGTTTCTTTGATTTGTTGGAATTGTTATTTGAAACTGCTATCGGAATTAAAATTCTTAGAATAATGATAAAATTTCTCAGTGTTTTTTTTTCTGTCGTGTAAAATTACTGTAGATTATCTTCTCCCTTTTTTTCCCCGTGATTTTTTATGTTTGTGTTTATAAATGTCTTCAAACAAGATTAATTTACAAATTTTTGTTTCATAAATAAACCAGCCCCCCCCCCCTCCCCCGTAATTATGGATGTTCCGTTTTATTTATATTTCGTTTATTTGTTCTTTGAAGTTCGCGTTCGTTTATTCACTAATTTACGAAGCATGACATATTAATTACTTTTTTTCAGATCTCTGAATAATTTGTGATTATTTAATAGATGCCTCTCGTTTATGTAAAAAAAAAAAATTACTGGTACACTTGAAATTCATTAGAGCATTATTTTCAGCATTATTAGAGTGGTATTTTCTTCTGTTTTTTTCTTTTTCTTTCGTAAGTTCTAATAATTTGAGGTAAGCACATTATTGATATAGTACTTTCAATTAATTGCTATTTTCTTTTTGATAAAGAGTTGTTTATTGGTTCACTACAAAAAACGTATTCAATTTTGATTCATTTTATATTTCGTACTCGTATTTCCATGTTCTTTAAACATTTGCTTGCATGCAGTTCTCCTCTAACTGTCTCTGAAATAAATGTATTTCTGCGCATTTATTGATAAGTTTTTAAAATTATTGATGTTACAAAAAGTATAACTAAATCCATTGATGGTAAATAAAATATCAACAGATTACGTCCTTTCCAATTTCGTGATAGACGAATAAGAATAGCAGTAGTGGCGCCGGTGTACGAACATGCGAGTGACTTTTGCTTTAAATACGCTTAGCGAGTTTTGTTTCTGAATTAGGTGTTGTGAAATGGTATTGAGTCAATAATGCCTTAATGAGATGCAAGCAATGCCAACAGTGTACAGAGTTTGCACTAAGCTTTTAATAGGACTACGAGGTGGTGCATTTTTCTTTTCACAATAATGCAGAAAGACATTGCATGATGTATCTATTGTTCCTGATTGTTGAAGTAATGGTCACGAAAAGGTACTTTATCAAAAAAGACCGGGATCCAATTGCACACGAGCCAGCACTGACAGAGAAGACCGCCATATTGACATTATGGCTTTGGCGAATCGTACTGAATTTGCAGCAGAAATTGGAGCTTCTGTTGGCACTAGAGTTACTCAGCGAACTATTACAATTCGTTTGCTTTAGAGACTGCTCCAAGCCAGACATCCAAAAGCATACATACCATCTCCGACTACCTATCTCTACCATCTGCGACTTCGGGGGCATCAAGCTAGAGCTCATAGGAGAGTGAAGTAGTAATCTTATGTTCTCCGATGAGAGCAGTTTCTGTCTTGTTGCTAGTAATGGTAGTATATTTGTTAGGACAGGGTCAAGAGAGCTCCTGAAACCAAGCTGTCTCCGTCGTAGACACGTTGGATATCTCCAGAAATTATATTGTGAGGAGCAATTGCTTATGATAGCAGATTATCGTTGTTATCCCTAGCATCTTCAGTACAAATTTACGCGTCGGAGTGGCTACTAAATAGGATGTGTTGTCATTCCTAAATAATATTCTTACTGCATTTTCCAACAGAATAACGCTCAACCGGATGTCGTTGCTGATACCCAACATGCAGTATAGTGTGTCGACTTTGCAACATTGGCTCAAGCGTAATCACCCGATCATTCTTCTATTAAGCTCTTATTTGATATAACTGGACGACAAATTCAATGTCATTCACAACTAGCAATAAACGTTGTTGATTTGACTGATTAAGCACAATATGGAACTCCAAACCACGAAATGACATACAGCACTTGTACAACAGATGAATGGATGTTTTCAGGCGGGCATTCAAAACCTTTGGGATTAAAGAGATTATTAATAGGCCACAATTTCACATTTAAAATAGTTCTTGTGCATACTTGGTTCTTGAAATCTTTCTCAAATGTGTTATTTCATTCTTTTAAACTATTGTCTTCTTGGTTATGGGATTTCAGGTGGGATCGGCAGATTATATATTTTTATTTCTATTTCTACAGCATTTTTAATTTTTTTAAAGAAAACATCCTTTTTGAAAATTATCCATATTTTTATATGGAGGTAGTAATATTAAAAATTAATGACTGCATCTTTTTAAGATTGTTAATAAAAGGAAAAAAGAACATTAGTTTAAGCAAGCCATTGATTTAAAATTTTAAAAAAAATTTAGATGTTTGAACTTTTTATCAATTATTTAATTTGTAATTTTTTAAGTGATTTATAAAAATATATCTTAAATTATAAGACGTAAAAGTTAGTATTGAACTGAAAATCTCATTCGTGGTTATATTTCAGTAATTATTTTATTGCTAAATCCGGGGAGGGGGACACGCTAAAATAACTTAATATTTACTGCTGAATTGTTCTTTAATTCTTTCGTGGACAAAGTGGCACATGTCGATCGACTTGCTACCCCATACTAAGGTACGGTTGCAAGATCTCCACGAACGTTTTAAAAAACAAATATGGAACTCTCAGACCTAAATCCTTATTAATTTCAATTGTACATACGTATGGAAATACCTGCTAAAACAATCCAGAACTTGAATAATAAAGAAGCCTGAGGAAATAGGAAACATTTGGGTCGACAAAACTAAAAGTCGCTTTTGAACTTTGTAAGTTCATAGAGTTTGACACTCAGAACATTCACAAAACTTAGAATATCTTTTGAACTAATTAGATATTTGATCAAGAATTTTGCGCCAAGCTTCTTAACTAAATGATTTATTGAAAGATGTCATTTGTTCATATATATTTTGGGCTTTTACGTATTACACTTTCGACTTGTTTCGTCATATCAAAAGATGCCGCCAAATGCCAAAGGAAAACTGTACCCGGTCGTGTTCGAGCACAATTATAGCATTTGGTGACGTCTTTTGATTTGGCGAAATTGGTTGACAGGATAATACGTTCGAATGCGTTTTTGCTACTTTTAGGTTATTGCGTAACCTAAAATTATTGTAATCTTTAGCTGCGCTCGCTTTGTATTTGTATGGTTTTCGCATTGTAAATATGAGTCCACACTATTGTATCCATATTATTACATTTCATAATTGTTGCATGATTTTGTTATTCCATACTTAAAAAAATCCTTTTTTAGAGAAACATTGTTATTTATTACGGTATTAATAATTTAAAATAGACTACTTTGAATTTTTGTTTGTGTTAATATCTTGATCTAGCTATATATGTAGAGTGTGAAAGGTTGTTTGTTTCACATTTTAATTATTTAAGTATTATTAGTTGAAAACTTTATATTTAAAGCTTTTGGGAATTGAAGCGCCTCCTCTGCTCTCCAATTTTTCATTATTTCCATCCTCTTTGTTGAACACGTTCATTTCACCCCATAATCATTGGAGGCTTTCAGTAGTTTGTTAAACTTTGGAAATTCGGAGTTGAGAAACTATTCGCGTGGAAAGATTTTACACGGCAAATTGACTGACTTTGGAATTAGTTTCTGGGGGGGAAATCTTTCGTGTTTCTTCATCAGTTAGAAGGGATACAGCAAAGTTTAGCATTTGACATATTGGTCACGATTTCCGGCTGCAAAGTATAAGCTATGTTCATGTTATTGTAATATATTCCGAAAACTGATTTGCCATAATTAAAAAATTATAAAAGCGCTATACGATTAATTTTACTGTATAGTTGACCAACAATTAATGGCAGAAAGGAGATGTATTTAAAACATTATGGAATTAGACTTCATAATGGTTAAATGACTCAGCTATATTGTCCGTTGGTTATAGTATGAAATCTACAAAGTAAATTTTAAATAATGCAATGCACTCATGAGGAAGTGATCGCTGTACCCCTCAGAATATAATAATGGTTTCAGCTGAAAAATATGTTTTTATTTTATTTTCAAATATGCTTAAAAACATAGTTTCCTTTTAAGTTATCCGGTTTCTTTGACACCTTTTCTAAAATGTGAGAAAAAAGCTTTTGAAATATTTAAAGTTGCTCTAGCATTTCATTTATGAACAAAAGTGTTGTTAATTTATGATGTTTTTCGAATTTAAACTAATTTTTTAAATATTCTTACGATTTAAATTAATTTTTTTCCTTCAATTTTAAGAGAACACAAAATGAAATATATTATAGATGTATACTCTCTCAGGAGAATAAATATTGAATTCAAAATAATATTGCTAATTTCATAACTACTGCTCCCGCATCCCCTTACAAACCAAATTTAACTATTTGTAAAATAACATTCATATTTAATGGAGAGACTACCCACTTCTGAAAATGTAGAGTTTGTAGTTTATTTCCTTCTAAGAAACGCAAAATAAAGTCCGTTTGTAGCTACTGCAACAAGTTACTTCTGGAGAGCGTACACTACAAACGCCAACTTTTAACGTGTGTCAACAGTAACAACGCAAATTTGTATTCTTTCTGTTGTTTGATATAAATGTTAAAAAACTTTTTTGATCCAATAATTTGTTTGTAATAAATAAAGGAAACATAAAAATATACTTAATTTTAATTTGTGGTTTACGAGTCGAAAAATTAGGTACAGAGTAACACTGATCTAAATTTAGTTATATATGGTTAAATACTCTTTTTATAAAATATAATATTTTTCCTTGGATTATCCCTTTCAATATACGACAAAGTATTGAAAATTGTTACAAATGAATTTTGCATCCAAATTTCAAAGCACAACGTTTAAAAATTATTAAAACATTATTAGCCAGTTGTTTTTTGTAAAAAGAATAAAGGAGCGTTTATATTTTTGTCTCGGTTTTTTGTGATTTTTTTTTAAAAAAAATATCCCAAAATTGTTAGAATTAAATTTAAAAGAATAACTATTCGTAACAATTTAATTCAGATTACAGAAGTGTGCATATATAGAAAAGAATTAAATGTGTATCCGTCCTTCCCGTCTAATATAAAAAAGTATATTTTTCTTGAAAACAGTTTTATTTTTTCTGGGGAAGATGTCCATTTCTGTTATTTATCATGAGGTTAAGTATGCGAATAACAACATTCAAAATTATTTATTTAAATGGTTTTTTTTATCACAAGTAAATCTAGTGTTATTGGTAAGAAGTAATTCAGAAAGATTCTAAAAAATAAAAACGTCCATATATTGAATATTGCTTCTTTGTATTTTCTGTTTACACGATTTTGGATAAGACAGTACAATATATATACTGAAATGCTTCTGAATTAGGAATACCTACCAAATAACGAGTTGGGCCTCCTCTGGCCTTTATAGTGGTTGCCACACAACTAGGCATAGATTCAACAAGTTTCTGGAAACGTTCCATGGTAATGACTTGCTAAATATTGGCTAAAGCTGTCCATAATTCAGAAAGGATCGTTGGTGCTGTGTGATGGCCTTTCACGTCTTGTTCCAAAACATCCCAAAGATACTCAATAGGATTTAAGTCTGGGCTTCTAGGTGGCCAATTTGACAGAAAAGTCAGAAATTTCTCATCCAACCAGCCAGTAACCAACCTGGACTTGTGAGAGGTACAGTTGTCTTGCTAGAAAACTCTATAACCGTGCGGATAACAGAACAGCATTAGCCGATGGAAGTGATCACCCAGCAATTCTACGTACCGAATTGCATTAAGGTGGTATACGCACCAAAGATCCCAAATAGTGCCACAAAAAAACACCCCGGACCATGATTGAGCCACCATGCCCTTGTACAGTTCTAACCTGGTATGCAGAATCCATGTCTTCATGAGCTTGACGCCATATTCCCAGCCTCCCATCGGCATTAAGTAGTCGGAATCGAGACTCATCACTCCATGCTACTCGTTTCCAGTCCTCTACACTCCAGTCTCTGTATTCTCTTGCCCAGGCAAGACGTGCAGCCTGATGACGAGTATTGGGCAAGGTCTCTTTGGTCGACGGCTCCCGAAACCCATACAGTGAAGCGAGCGTTGCACAGTCCGTTTACTGGCACCGTCATTCAACTGGGGGTAATTTCAGCTAATGTTTGGTTTCGTTGGCTACTGTCTTTCACCACGCCCTGTCAAGGCTAATTGTCATCTGCAGTTTGTCCGACCGTTAGTATTTAGTAAACCATCCATGTATTCTTGGTATACTCTTGACACTGTTAACTTTGAAAATCCTAGCTGTCTGAGGATTTCGGAAATTGAATGGCCCATGCGTCGCGCACCTACGATTTATCCGCGATCGAAGACGTCTTAATCAGGTAGTTTACCCATACTGGCAATTCCAACAACTAATTCAGGCAACCATTTTTTTCTCCATATATGCAGTTACCACAGTCCCCTCACTTGCGCATTAATGATGTGCAATGCTACACAATTTGCATAGCCCTTGCTATCCCTAATTCAGTAGCACTTCAGTTTGTATATGCCTTCATGAAGGGATTATATATAATGGGAAATCCCGGACTTCTAGTTAGTGGAAGAGTTAAAGTAGTACTTGTTATGCTAGAGGTGAGTTGAGGTGTATTGGCTTGGATTTTAACCAAACTGACATATAAGGGGAAGAGGAGTCATCACACACACATATGTATATGCTAGATTACATCCATGGAATTTTAAACTGGTGATTGAAAACGGTTATTCTAGTCTGTATGTATTAATTATATTATACTATATTGGTTTGTGTTAAAAAAAAGGAGTTATATTCTAAATATTTATTGTTATTTTATACATTTTTTAATAAATCTTGCTTATTTTACTAATTTTTAAACGTGCTGTTGTAATACACCTATGTGATTAGCTGTGTGTGGCTAAAGCTGTAGCTTCTAGTTTATTGATAAACTATTTTTGTACCTCTCGGGGAGAAGAGAAAAAAAATAAATTTAAATAAATATTTTCTGAAGGAGCTTTGAATGGAATATAAAATGAGGGGGGAGAGGGGGAGAATTTTGGCATTGATGCTACACAACACTTCACACGTTTCACGGTGTATTTCATTGGAAATATTCCAAGCCTATTCTGTGCTACTTTCTTTTCTGTTTATTTGCTCTCACTTTTTGCCCTCTACATTTATCTAAATCGATTTCCTCCTCAAGCTCCCACCCTCTTCCTCTTTCTGAAGATGGCGGCTCGAGATGTTTGAAGAATGAAATTGTCGGTCCAGCGATAACTTTCAGTGCCGTTTCCGATTGTTTGATTACTTTTCCCCTTAAACACTTACTGGGCTGTCTTATTTTTCGTTCTTCTATGGAGTTATTTTGGGGACGTAAGATAGGAGAGGAATCGGAATATTTCGATTATTAAAAAATATTTACCTTTTTTTTAATGATACAACTTCGCTTACATGACGATTTCGCTGGTTTTTTAGTGTATCGTTACAAAGCTCTGTCTTTTTTTTTTTTTTTAATTATTAAGTTCAGTTTTAATTTCTTTACTATGTGAATCGTTAGAAATAGGAAAGCATATTTCTAGCAGTAATTAGTGTGACATAAGTCCGTGAGCGGATTTAAAAAATATTAAATTTAATAAGTTCCACACTCTATATATATATGACTACATTCGGAATTCTGATTTTGCAAAAGTGTATAAATGAATATTGTCACTTGAACTAGAATATACATATAAAATTGTGTTAAAAATATTGCAATAAAAAGTTATTAAATGCAATTTTTTTTTTTTTTTTGAAAAAAGAAGAAAAAATTACTTATATTTCAAAAACATCTTTTTTATGAGATATGCTTCTATAATAATAATAATATTTTGCCTACATATAGCTAACAGTTCTCTACAGAACCCGAACTAGGATTTTTGAAATACATAATTTAGGAGTGGATGGATTCACATTTTACAATATCAGAAAAAATAAATTTTAACAAAAAACACCTGTTGTTATGTCATTTGATAGTAACTCTGAAAATATTGCGAATTTTTCAAAAATTCTAATTTACGCTCTATATAGAAGTCCTAGTTTATTTTTGGGCAAAAATTACCACTTACGCGTGTTGCTGTGATTCCACCTGATCGTGGGTGTCAGGTCGAGGCCCATGAAATTTATCGTAGGATGTGGCTATTTTTACGACTGTCGTTAGTTACAGCTTTGAGCACCAAACTGGTGGCAGTACGTTTCGGCTCGGTTCCACCCTAATTTTGAAGGAGAACACCTTTGGGGGAGGGGCAGGGACTCTCCAAATTCTCATTCCCTTTCACCAACCTCTCGAGTGGACTTTAAGCTCGATGAATATTTAGAATACCCGTATGCCGCACAGGCATTACATAGACAAACATCCATGCCTTCTGAGGGATTCGATCCCAGGCCATATGGCGCAGTAGTCAGTTTACTGGATTGGCGGCTGGCTAAGTTTATTGTGTGTATGATTGAATAGATTTAAAAATTATTTATTTTAACAGTTCTTGTTTACTTAATATTTCAAATTAATCACCCTTTTTAAATTATTTGTAATGTCTTTATTACTTCCGTAATCTACTTTCTTTTTACTTCACGACACAGCACGTCGTGCCAAAAGAACATAATTCTATCTTTCTAAATACAGCAAAACCACAAGCGCAATTCTCCGAGCAATACACAAAACCCAAGATCTATCTTTTCTTTCTCTGCCTGTTTCGTTGCAAGACCAACGCCCTTCTCCACCTCCGCCTCCTAAAACGAGGGAATCTCTCTTCCCTGACGGTCCCGTTCGAGGGTCTATCGCCTTCTCTCAAAAAAAGTCACACACTGCCTAAGACGGGCTAAATAGCGCCAATATTCCATAATCTCCCGCCACAGTAGCCAGACACTGCATTATTCTTAAACTTATGTTTTTTTTCGGTAATGTTCTTTGATTATTTACAAAATATAATTGTTTTATTTTTCTCTTTTGTTTAGAATTGCTATTATCCGACTACTTTACTAAAATTATTGTACTAAAATACCAATAGAAAAAAAATTACCCATTTGCATTCCAAACAATTTTAGTGCATTATTAAGATATATAATGAATGCAATTGTAATAGAAAAAAAATGCAGGCATATTAAATTTCTCCTGATATTTCAGAGTATTTTTAAAAAATGAAATGATTCCTTGCCTGAAATCATTATGTTCTTTCAAGAATACATTATCATTGGATCCAAAACTGTTAGCATTGACCTAAACTCAGGCACTCAGTTGTCCCAAAAAGAATAAGAAAGATCCCGAAGGAAACAAGCAAATCAATGGGAAGCGATTTTCTTCTTAGCCCAAGCCGGAATTTCTGAAAGTGTTTCTCCCAGCCACAAAGGACATTAAAGAAAATAAATCTCTCCTCCGAGCGATGCAGCCCACGGAGCAATAACTTTCCTTTGATCCGGAAATCTCTGGGAGAATTTCGATCCTCTCCAGCATCCCGGCCCATGCGCGCCGCCCCAATCTATGCTCCCGGGGTGGACGAGGATCGATTGATCGCGGGAGTAAAAAGATCGAGTGGGAGGCTGCTGGTGTTATGACTGGAAGCGATTTGCGTCGCTTTTTCTTGCTTCTTGCATACAGAAAAGACTAAATATTTTAGGTATAACACATGGGCTGAAAAGTCCCGGGCCTAACAAAGAAAAACACAGTTTTTTTGGTTCAAAATTAGCTTTATTCATCAACGTAATCTCCATCAAGAGCAAAGCAATCATTCCAGCGCCGCTCTAACATTTCAATACCACTTTTGTAGTCAGGTATTTTTTTAGAGCGTTTCTCACGTAGTGGAACAAAAGCGCTATTAGGACGCAAATTTCGTCTTCGTTCCATATTTTGTCGTACCTTTTTCTCAGCCAATTGACCTCGGGTTTTCGACATTGGGTCGCATTTGTACCCTAGATCAGCCGAATCATATTTAAATTTCCCCATAGTTTTCCCGAATTTTCCTACAAATTTTTCTGAATTTCGCTAGTTAATAACAAAATTTTGTCAAATTTTACCTAGTCAATTTATTGTTTGCAAAAAGTTTTTTTTAAAAAAATCTTCCTGCATTTTGGAGGAAATCTTCACAAAAAAAGTTCAGAAAACAAGTATAAAAGGCTCCGATTTTACTTTTTTAATTTAATTCTTTTTTAGCGCGTTTTTCACGTAGAGGAACAAAAGCGCTATTAGGACGCAAATTTCGTCTTCGTTCCATATTTTGTCGTATCTTTTTCTCAGCCAATAAGCAACCAATTGACCTCGGGTTTTCGGCATTGGGTCGCATTTGTGTGCCCTAGATGAGCCGAATCCTATTTAAATTTTCCCATAGTTTTCCCATTGTAAAATACAACATTTGAAAAACGCGCTAAAATTACTTGACCATGCCAATGATTAATATCTTGTTTTATTTGCATTTGTTTTAAAGTACAACATTTTTAGTGTGTTAGATCAATGGGAATAACTCGTATTTGTTTTGGGTTCTAATTCCTTATAAAATCATTCAGTTAAATGAATTATAATTATTGAATCATGGGAACGATTTGAATATATGCTATGCATTTAAATATTTTGAGCTCTCTACATATTATAAGGATTTAAAATTTATAATGAAGAAATTGTCTTATAATAGTCCTAAACACACAGTATGCATTTATATTTAAAAAACTCCGCTACTATTTAAAAAAAGTTAGTTTAGCATAGATTCATAACTGGTTTCATCTCACTCAGAAATTGTATCCATTTGAATTGCCTTCATAAGCTATGGTAATAAATTTAAATGATCTGATTAAATAATTGTAAATATGATTAAATTTGGAAGAATAATATAGAAATTTCATTGATTATCTATATATATAAAGGAGAAAAGCGACTCACTGACTGACTGACTAATCACGAAATCTCTGGAACTATTCAACTTACAGACTTGAAATTTGGTAGACACGTTCCTTTGATAGAGTAGACATCAGCTAAGAACGGATTTTCCGAAATTCGAAACGCAAGGGGGGTTAAGGGGCGTTAATAATAATTGTTTCCATGTTTAAACTACTTGATGTACAATCTTGAAATTGGGTACGCGGATTCCTTTCAGAGTAGAGATCCGCTGCAAAATGAGTTTGGTGAAAATCGACCCTTAAGTGGCGTTGCAGGGGCTTAGGGGGCGTTATAGATAATTATTTCCATTTTTAAACTATTTGACGCATTGTCTTTAAATTTGATATATAGATTACTTTCGTAGAATAATGATCAGTTACAAAACGGGTTTTGTGAAAACAGACTTCTAAATGGCGTTGCGGGGGATTAAGAGGCGTAATAGATAAATATATCCGTTTTTAAACTACTTCACCTACCTGCTTGAAAATTGGTAGGTAAGTTTCTTTCCTGGAGTAAATATCCGCTACAAAATGGGTTTTGGGAAAATTGACCCCCAAGGGGTGTTGCGGGGGCGGGGGGTTTAAGGGGCGTTATATATTCCTATTTTTAAGTTGTTAGACGTACAGTCTTGAAATTTAGTAAGCAGATTCCTCTCATAGGGTAGAGATACGCTAAAAATGGGTTTCGTGAAAATTGCCCCCAAGTGGCGTTGCGAGACTTAAGAGACGTTATAGATAATTATTTCCATTTTTAAACTATTAGACGTACAGTCCTTATATTTGATAAAGAGATTTCTTTCATAGAGTAGAGATCAGCTATAAGAAGGTTTTGTGAAAACAGACCTCTAAGTGGCGTTGCAGGGGAATAACTGGCGAAAAGATAAATATTTTCGTTTTTAAACTTTTTGACCTACCTGCTTGAAAATTGGTAGGAATGTTTCTTTCAAGGAGTAAATATCCGCTACAAAACGGGTTTGGAGAAAATTGACCCCCAAGGGGAGTTGCAGATATAAATAAGGGGGGGGGGGTTAAGGGCAGATATAAATAATTATTTCTATTTTTAAACTATTAGACTCACAGTCTTGAAATTTGGTTAGCAGATTCCTCTCATAGGATAAAAATACACTGCAAAATGTGTTTTGTGAAAATCGACCCCTAGGTGGCGTTGCGGGGGCTCAAGTGGCGTTATAGACAATTATCCCCATTTTTAAACTGTTAGACGTACAGTCGTGAAATTTTAAAGGAGATTCCTTTCGTAAAGTAGAGAACCGCTACAAAATGGGTTTCGCGAATATCAACTACCAAGTTTAATTTCGGGAGATTAAGAGGCGTAATCGATAAATATTTCCATTTTTAAACTACTTGATCATCCTGCTTGAAAATTGGTATTCATGTTCCTTTCATGAAATAGAGTTCCTATAACAAAGAGTAAAATGAAAATTGACCCCCAAAGATGTTTGCGAGGGGTCAAGAGGAGTTACAGAAAAAAATTCCTGTTTTTAATTGTTAGACCCATATACTTGAAATTTGTTAAGCATGTTTCTTTTGTTGAATAAGGATCCACTAAGAATAAATTTTAAGGGGGGTTGCAGGGGGTTACTGGGACGTATTAACAAAAAAAAATTACTTTTTTCGAGCTACAAGGACTATAATAATGAAATTTGGTTTGCATTTTTCTTTTGTTGAATTGAAATCCGCTAAGAGCGGTAATTTTGGAAAACGGCTCTCAACGGAATTACGGGGATATTGATAGTAAAACTTTTGTTTTTTTCTGTTAGATTTAGACTTGAAATTTGGCTTGGATGTTCAATTTACGGAGTGGAGATCTACCGAAAATTGGTTTTGCGGGAATCCACTTGGTTTTTGAGTTACGAAACTATGCTTCAATTTTAGAGATTTTTAGAAAATACAAATTAGATGAGTTCTGCCCCCCCCCCTTTTTATCAACAGGTGACAGTTACAGGTATAAGTATATTTTTGAATTCAATCGAATTCTTAATGCTAGGACTTAGATATCAATAATTCATACATATATATAAGCAGTAAAAATTTATAAAACATCATTAAATACCCAGCGAAGCGGGCGGGTAACAGCTAGTATATATATAAAACTTTAAACTAAGAATTATAAAATCAGAAGAAAAAGATTTATCGAAATACGTTTTTCCGTAGATTTTTTAGCTCTTAAAATTTATGTGAAAGGAATATTTACTCATTTATTTTTGTATTTGCATAGTTTTCATTAACGTAAAACATTTTTCCATGGATTTTTTAACTTTTAGAATTTATGTAGGAGAAAAATTTACTAATTTATTTTTGTATTTGCATAGTTTTCATTTTAAAAAAACAACATTTTTCCATGGATTTTTTAACTTTTAAAATTTATGTGGCAGAAAAATTTACTCATTTATTTTTGTATTTGCATAGTTTTCATTTTAAAAAAAAAATCTTGTTGAGATCAACTCTTCTTTATAACTCATTCTACCAATTTTGAATCGAGCCGGCTGTTATCTCTTTTTGAGTTCAATTATTTTAATGATTAAATTTAGAAATCTAAAACACACGATTATCTCGGTGAACATATGATTTGATATTCTATGTTTCAAAAAGTTTTGTAGCGTATTTTATAGAAATGTATACAATTTTTTTAAAAAAATTCTAACATAACTTGATGCAAATAATGAGATAAAGTCCATTGTCTGCAAAGATTCAAAAACAAAACAAATTGAAAGCTATATTTGATCAAAATTAAGCCTTCGTGTTGCTTCTAAATGAGATGAATCAATGATTTGACCCAAATAAAAATGCAATATATAAAATACCATTTTCAGTTTTTCTCTATTCATTATCAAGGGGAGGAAGGCTATTTTTAAAACGTACCACAGCTTTTATGAAACGTAATAAAAAATGACAAAGACAAGTATTTGTTTAACTTTTTTCCTTTGTTATATTTATTGAACTGTTTTTCTAATGCACTTGATATGCAATACCTTGCCTGTTTCCTATATTCAGGCGAAAGTAACGTGGTCGAGGATGAGTAAGACACTGGATACATATTGATTTACCTTATCCCAAATGCGATAAATAAGTGTTATCTGTTCCGTTGGAAACCTTAAATTCATAAAGTATTGGGTTAATATTTGATGCTTGGTTTTCCTTTTGCAATCTCTCGGTTCCTTTTTTTTTAACAATTGAAAATATTAGAGAATGATATTTTTTTCCTTTTCTTTTAAAAGTTTTGTTGCTTTGAAATGCATTGTAAATACATCGAAGTGTCTTTGTTGAGAGACTGAATGACAACATTACTTGTAATTTTAAAATGACTGATGTTAATTGTTTATACATATAATGTTAAAAATGACAATCACGCAAGAAAAAAAGCAGTATTAATAAGGAAATGATATTTTTTAAAATCATTTTCTGCAATTGAAATAATATCAGGCTCTCAAAATACATTTTAAAACGTGAAATCAACAGAGTTCTTTTTTCTGCTATAATTACGCCTTTCTCCCGAATATTGATATAACTCAGCTTGAATTTATAAGTAATATTTTGTATTTATTTCCTTCAAAATATATATATATATAATACTCAGGTACAGTAAATTCAATACTGATTGCTTAGAAAAGTACGCCAAGTTGTTATCTGTAACACTACATTCTTTACTTTTAAAACGGAATAGAAAAATATGATAACATTTTGAAATATTGTAATGCTATTCGTAATGCTTTGAAATATATATATTTATTACTAAAATGCCACCCACCCAAAGATAGATTGTAGAGAGTATAAATTTGGATCGTTGCCTTTAACATAATACTACTAAACAAATTTTAATTTTTACCGATAAGTGTCTGATGATTAACAATTAATTGAGGCCTAATCATTTTAAATGTTTTTTTAATTTAAATATCCCTGGAGTTTATACTATTTAGATACTTAAAAAAACAAACTGGAAACTGAATGGTTCTTTTTTTATTTAACTTATCAACTTAAAAAATTTCAGCTGGATGAGTATAACAGAACTATGCCACTGCTTAAGTTATCCCACTACTTGCGACAACATTTTTTTTTTTTTTAAATGGAGATATAGGAATTTTTTTTGTGGTTTTTAGATTTTAGTACATTTTAAGAAAGATATACTAAAATTAAGAAGATAAAAATAAATTATTATTACTAAAGTAGGTAAAACTTTATACAAAAAATATCCTAAACGGGGCCCATTTTGTACTAAAGGTTTATGAACAATTTTTCAATTCTGATGCGTTGCTATGTTATTCATTTTTGAAATGACCTTCAGGATAAGATATATTTTAGTTTTTACAAACACTAGAGCACTTTATCGTAGTTATTATATGAAATTGCTTAAAAAAACAGTAATTATATTGACATAAGGGATTGCAAATTTTGTAATAAAACAATGATTGATAAATCTGAAGGTTAAAACAATTCTGGTATTATCCAGAACATACACAAAAAATTTCAGTTAATTATTTTCAAAACTTTTTGAGCAATCGCTGTCCCCGTTTGAGCATTTAAAAAAAAAAAAACACACACACATTTCTAGTAAAACGCGTTTTAAAGTATGACATCTTGCTTAAAGTAATGGCATCTGCTTTTACTAAAACACTTGTAGTTTTTGTTCTAGAAAACGGAAAATAATAAACTTGGTATTTTTATGATGCAAATAAGATGGTCTATAAAATAAAATTATAAAGAAAAATGTAAATTTTTGGCAGTTTCAGGGCAGTCGGATTCCTTTTAAAGAAGTCAAGAAATAGTAAAATTACCATGATTCGAAATTCATCACAAACGTAGTAGTTGTTACTATTTTACCTGGAAGGTCTCCGCTCTCAACTAGCTCTTTCAGGTCCCTGAGAAAGATTTATAGCTAAAAGATTCATCTGAATTAATGATGGAAACCCTTACAGACTCAAATAAGACCATTTTGAATTTCATCTCATCCGCTGTTTTCTGGGCAAATTTGCTTGCGTAGAGGCTTCCGTGAATCAATGCATTAAGTTTTCAATTAATCATTATATTTTTAATCCTTTGATTCCTCTCGTTAATTATAAGTTTCGTAAGGTGAAAATCTATGGTATTGGAATGTTACTGTTTAAGTGTATAATTCAGTTATTTCATAGAATAACTAAGTATTTCATGAAATAACTGGACAAGCCATTAAAGAATATAATAGAATGCCATTTAGGCCAGGCATGCCCGACCCGCGGCCCATTTGAAGACTTTTTGCGGCCCAATTGAAGTTGCTGTGTATATTATTTTAGACATTCGTACTATAGACAGTTGAATCGAAAAAATCGTGTTTTAACTCTCCCCGTGCAATTTTTCCCGAAATAATTTTTCCCCATTCATTTGACTTCCAAGCAATAAGAAAATGTTTACAATATTATTAGCTCCATTTAATGTAGAGGTGGAATCATCGCCTCCAAATTTACAAATGGAGCTAATAGAGTTATAATCAAACATCGAGCTAAAAAGCCCGTGCGAAGAGAATACGATTATATATTATGAAAAATATTTCATCGAAGATAAATTTCCAAATTTAAAACAATTGGATATGAGCATTATATCAGGATTTGGAACTACTTATCTTTGCGAGTAATTTTTTTCCAAATTAAACCTGATAAAAACAAAGTATCGCAGTTGGTTGCTCGATAGAAGCACGACTAATCAAATACGCTGCGCGTTGACCAAATTATCCGTTGATATAAAAAAATTTAAGTAAAATACAAAAACAAGTGTCACATTAATTGTTAGGTAATAAAATACTTAAAATGTTGCACAATAATAAAATATTTTGAATAATTTGTGTGTTGTTTTATTTTGATATGTGCGGCCCGCCTCAGTTTAGTAAATTTTTACTTGGCTTAATCACCGATTTGGGTTGGGCCAATTTTAGGCGAAATGATCAGCAGTTTCACATTTTGTTAAAATGTTCATTTTTAACTCGACAAATATTTTTAGCTATATTTCCTTTTGTTTTATTCAAATGTAGATGTTTTATTAGTCAGACGTAATATCAAAGACATTCTTTCGTTTGAAGATTAATTTATTATTATTATTAGCTGTCAGAGCCTGACAGAAAAGTCAAGCTATCCGTTTTCCGAATAATACTGGAAAATGCATATTCGAGTACAAATTTATACTTTTTTGTTTCTAATATTACTATAATTAGGCTGTTCATTAGACACTATAAAAATTTTAATGCGATTACCAAGATTGGAATTAAGGAAACATTTTTAATTGGTAAATTTATTCTAACAGTTATGTCCAAATAAATGCAGTTTGCTTTTGTGGATTGAAAATCTTAAAGAAAACGCAACCTAATGATACTAATGCGTAAGAATAGTTAACTTTTAATAATACATCAAAATAAAATATTTTAAACCTATGTAATACTTTAAACTTATTTTAAATATTAATGGAGACGGTTTTGAATGGAGACTCAAAACGAATGTTCCTAGTCACAATTTTTTTTCATCATATTTTTAAAATTCCTGTCGATTAAAATTTCAGAAATTTTATAGTTTAATCTATAAAAGGAATTCTAGAGGAAAGAAATAACTTAGATACTTTTTACATATTGCAAAATGAAATTTTTTACCACTATATTCAATTAAGCACCAAACGTCAAACTTATAGTAAGGAGAAAACTTTTTTATTCAGCTCGCATTTCTCGCTTATTACTAAGATTTAAAAAAAAATTCATTTATATTTCACTTTTTAAGCAGTTAAGATATTTTATGCATACCTTTTTCGTTTCCTATCTTACATATTAAACTCCTGCCTAAATATTTTCAAGCTTTGTTAAAGAGAGCTCTAACTCAAGTACCAATACACATCTAATAAAATACAGCAAATATACGTCAAAAGAATCCACAGTCGCCTTTCTGGGGCGCCTATCGATTGACATATTCCTTTTCTGGAAGGATAAAGTATATTTGCTCTATCTGAGACTCATCTTATTTCCTGTAGATAATTTAAGGAAAATCTTGCATCTTAACATGTAAATATAACATTTGGGATGAATGTGTGCTATCATTTATTCCAAATATCATTTTGAGAGAGATATATTAATATATAAGATGTATTTTTATCATTAATAACACTACCATTATAAAAATTGTGATTAATTTAAATTTTGCTACATATTTAAATGATCAATATTTTGGTATTTCGATCAAACTATTAAAGCATGTACTAAATTCAGTTAATTCCCCCCCCCCGAAAAATGAACAGCTGCTTGTGAAATTTTAATAATTATATTTATCTATATTAGTCCTGTAGAAAGGTATAGTACATTTATCATAAAAAATAACATATATTTATTGATTTATGTATATCGATTAAGAAAGATTCATATCTCCTGTAGGTACAATGATAATGTAACTTAACGCAAGCAAATAAAAAAAAATTCTGCATGTAACACTTTTAAAGATCTAACAATATACTTTTTTGCGTTGATATGCTGATTTTATGGAAAAATGGTTAGAAGACACTAAAATGTAGTTTCTATTAAATAAAATAAATTACTTCGTTTCTTAGTCAAAGTTGCAAAATTTCCTATTCTTTAAATATCGCTTTATTTCAATCTTGGAGAGAGAATGTTATGGCATTAGGTTCATTTTCTTCTCATTTGTTTGGAGTTTTTTTCTAGTAACAATTTCAATGTTTCTAGGAAATGAAAACTTGCTATAGAAGAAAATATTATCCTAATTGATAAAATTCTACCAGTACACCTAAAAATAGTTTACGAAAAGCAAAATATCAAGATAAGAATTATACCGTTCTTTAAACACGAAAAAAAAATCTCTTCCTTTTTTTTTTTTTTTTTTGTGGCATAAAGAAATGCAAAAATAAATAAATAATAATAATAGATTGATTTGACTATTAATTGCTTATTAACGTTACATTTAGAAGATACACTCGGGTTATAACAAATTATTATATTGTAAAATTTGCGCAATCGCCATTCGTATCTATTAACTCTTGGCATTTTTATGTTAAAAGAAGAATCCCACATCAAGAGATTTGGAATGAAAAAATTCCTGTTGGTAGGTTTCACATCATCCAAGATTTTCTGCTGGTCAATGTACGCGTGAAACAGGTGATAGTTATAAAAGGTGTTAAATCAGGAGAACAGGGAAGGTGGAATAAAGTATCCTAATCAATCTCTATTCTTATTATCTGATTAAATTATTATGTGAATGATTTTTAAATGAAAAATACTGTATTTTATGGAGCTAAAATTTTAAATCATGTATGCTATGTGTTCCTATCATACATTTGTTTGCAACGAACTATATTACTATAAGTAATAATAGCCAAAGTAACTTTTTATGCTTTTTTTTTCGATGCAATTGTTGATATAAAGGTTTAAAATATATAGAAAAGTGTGGGGGCAATGTGTAAAAGCTAATTTAATGCAGTAGTGCGTTACATAGCTTGTAAAATAAAAAAAAATATTGCAAATTACCGTTTTAAAAAAAAATGCTTATTAAATGAAATTGAATATACAAAAAAAAAAGTAAAGAAAAAAAACGAAAATTATGTTTTTTACTCATTTTATGCTATGCTATTTTATGCTCTTAATTTAAATAAATCAAAATAAGATAAATAGTTTCTCGAACCAATGAATATTGAATAAAGATTTATCCTTCGTTCTTTTGATTTAAATTAAATACTCGGAGGAGAATAAGTAAAAAAAGTATTGTTGATTAACTTTAAAACGATTAACGTCAATTTTCGTCTGCTTATTTATCAAGAACTACTAATAAAAAATTTTAATAGAGTGTTCTACACCAAAGGAATTATCCTGCACCGAATTTGTGCTATATTGTCCACTTCAGACCTTCAAAATAAACAGGAAAACATTGAACAAAAATTATTTTAAAAATCATCATATGTATTTAAACTTAAAGACATCTTTATCCAATCTGTCAAATGTTTTTAATTTGATTTAAAAATACAATTTTTTTCTGTGTATATTTTACTCAAAGTTACAAAAATTTCAGTTTTTCACCGTTTATGGTTAATTCTTGGATTGCGTTTTTGGCATCACGCGTCGCGTGATCTCTCTTGAGCACGGTTACAGCAAATTGCAGCTTGAATAAAGGAAGTGTTCTCCCGCCTCAACAAATTGAGGTTTGTTTCTCTTTCGTGCTCCTGTTTAATATGCAGAGCACGTCCAGAAGAAAGAACTGAAAATATGTTTACCGAAGTGTGTGAAAAATGGCAAATGTTACGTGTTATTTATTCCACCAAATAATGCTTTCTCTTGCGTTTTTGGTTAGTAAGATTCAAAATTTAAACGCTTTTGTAATAAACAATGTTCTCTTCACGTATATCTAATGGAACAACTGGCGGAGTTTTAAGTATTCGATATTTATACAAAATATTGTTTAAAGTTGCAAGAACATATACTAACTATCTATTGTAAAACTTTTGCCTAATTAATAGTTTTTTCTCTTGTAACATAAAGAGCTTGATAAAAAAATAACAGATTAAAATAGATTTTTTTTTATAATGATGGAATATAATTTTGGGTAAAGGGAGAAAAATCGATATTATGATTTTATTCAAATTATTTACTGGTATATCTAAAATAAGAAATTTTGAGAAATTTGATTTTTTCCCCCCTCTCAGTTAATGTAGTAAATTTTTTTGTTGATGAAAGAAGTAAAAATAACTTGAGTAGTAATAAGTATAAAATTCCAAACAAATAAATAAAATATTTTTTGATAATAATCTTTATGTATGTCTTCATTTCTCGAAGTATTTTTCAATATTAAGTTACTTTTGTATAAACAACAACTTTCAATGACCGCAAATAATCTCCCTATATAAGGAAGAAAAGCGACGTCCACACTCATCTCGAGATCTCCGAAACTCTTTGACGTACAGACTTGAAATTTTGCAGGCAGGATCTTTTTGTTGAGTAAAGATCCACTAAGAACAAATTTTGCTGAAATCCATTTCACAGAAATTTTGTGGAGACTTAATAAGCAAAAATTCCTGGTTTTGAACTACTAGATATTCAGGCTTGAAATTTAGCAAACATGTTCTTTTGTTGAGTAGAGTTAAGTGATCGCTATTAGTAGAAAAAACCGTTTTTGGACTATTAAACATACAGACCTTTAATTTGTTAAGCATGTTTGTTTTGGTCAGTTGAGATTCACTGAGAACGAGTCCTGTGGAAATATCAAATCCGAGGAAGGGAGTAGGTTACGAGAGCGTAAACTGTAAATATACTTCCGTTTTAGAAAATCAAGTCCTGTCCTTTTTAATTCAAAAGGCGATGGTTATAAGAATATTTTTCAATACAATTGAAAATTTCACACTTGAACATAAGTGTCTATTGCTTAAAAACTATATATTACCACACAATTCAAGGAAATACTCAGCGAAGCGGTCGGGTAATGGCTTATTATGAGTATAAATACAGTAGCTCTGTGAACTGTTATAATAAAGCAAATATCGTTCATGCAGCTGAAATGCATTAGTTATTTTTAATTTAATTCAGAATGCAAATCTCTATGCAAGAAAACCAGTTGTTTGTATCCCCCTGCAATGAACGACAGAGAAAGAGACGCTTATTGTGGGCAAGAGAACATGTTTCCTAGACTAGGCAGCAATGGGTTTCTATACTCTTCACAAGATAGTCCAGATTCACTCTGGAGAGCGAATCAGAGCGTCGCTGATCTGGAGGGAACAACGCGTCAGATACATCAATCCAACACTGTTGAAAGATATGGTTATACAGGTGGTAGAATCATGGTTTGGTCTGGGATCTCACTCAGTATCTATACTGACCTGCATGTGTTTCACGGAGGGACTCTGACTAATGGTAGATATTGAAGTGAGATCCTTGATCAATATGTTCACTTATATGTTGGTATTGTTGGCAACGGTTTCATTCTGATGGACGATAATGCACCTCACCGAGCTGAAGTTGTTGAAGACTATCTTCAGAGTCACAGTTTGGAGCGAGTTGAATGGCCAGCTCAATCTCCAGACCTGAATCCAATAGAATATTTTTGGGACTATTTTGGCAAACAGGTTGCTGCTTTGAGTTTTTCAAGATTTTTACATGAGCTGTGGAACAGGCTTACTGCGTGTCTAGTCTTCGCTTCCCATTTCGGTGTGCGACAGCTTAATTAACTGTGCAAAGTCGATGCCACCAATGTATTCAAGTTAGGGATGAACACATTCCTTAATAGAACCGTTTTTTGTAATGCTTCTATGACATTTTACCACATAGAAATGTGATGTACTGTTTTCTACAAGAGTAGACTTTATCACCAACAGTGCTTTTTTTTTTGTTGTTGTTGTAAATCATTTTTGCTTATAACAAATGTAAATTTCTATGACGCTTTCAATAAATAACTGTTTAATGCACATTGCTTCCAAATTAGTTGGTTCTACATTCAATTATTGGCAAATTAAACGCAAAAATAAACGTTTGTACCTTAAGTTTTGAAGACCAAGTCCATTAGAGGTAATTGAAGCAAGAATTTACTTCATTGTGGTCAATGTAATATAATTATATAATGCAAATTTATTTGTTTAAATACCTCTTTGATCGTTATGTTCTTGAATTTTATATCTTAATTACCAATAAAATTAAAATTTTACGTTAACAATTTGTGCCGCTTTAATGAAATAGGGAGCTAAAATAATTTTAATTGGGGTCAGTAGAACGCATTGGCATTAAAAATAAGTTTTGTCAGAGGACTTTTGAACACCACTATAGATATACATATGAATGGTAATATAGCTTATTCTTATAAGGGATGAGGGATCTCGCTCTTTAACCTTAGAAATTCGAAAAAGCTGATAAAAAAACCTGTCAACTTTTTCAGATCTAATTGTGTATAGGACACAAGAATAAAAAGGAAAAGGTAAAAAAAGATACATATATAATATGTAAGAGTAAAGAATGATTTTTAGATAGTGTTTGGATTCGTATATCATCTTTTCTAAATTATTTCATTTTTGAATGAACTTTAATGGCATTTCAAAGAATTTGCTTTCCAGAAACGCTATCTTTTCTATGAATTCGTGCTATAGTTCTAATTTGTAGATCAAGATCGACTATAACATTTGTTAATTTTAAAGAAATTTATAAAAACAAATAAAATTGAAAGAACCTTTTCCTCCTGTTATACTAGCCTTTACACATTCCTTAAAGTCCTTCAAAAATTTTCTTTAAATACACTGCTGGCCACCGTAAATGCAACACCAAGAAAGACAAGAGATAGCACAACAAAATTTATTTTATAGATAACATGTTGACCAAGTATCAAATTATTAAATTTATAGACTTCTGTGAAGTGTGGTTCCTGCCAGAATCAGTAGACAGAGTAGCCGCCATTGTTGGAGATCACCGCTGCCACACGTCTCGGCATTGATTCAAAGAGACTTTGGATGGGTTCTTGGGGTACAGCAGACCAAGCAGCTTCCACATGGTGCCAAAGTTGATCTGGTGTGGCAGCTGTGGGTGTAATCTGGGTCAATCGTTGAGCAACCATGGACCACATGTTTTCTATCGGCGAAAGATCCGGAGAGCAAGCCGGCCAGGGAAGCAATTCAATCTGGTGATTGACGAAGAACCTTTGGACAATGCGTGCCACCTGTGGTCGCGCATTATCCTATTGAAATATGGCTGTGGCCAAGCCCTGAAAGTAAGGAAGGACTACTGGCTCCAACACCTCGGAGATGTAGCGCTGGCTGTTTAAAGTACCGGCAATGCATACTAGAGGAGTGCGAGAGTGATATCCAATACCGCCCCATACCATAATACCCGGTGCAGGACCAGTGTGGCGGTGCAGAACGCAGCTGTTCAGCATCCTCTCTCCACGGTGTCTCCAGACTCGAATCCGACCATCGTGGTGCTGCAGACAGGTGCGTGACTCGTCAGTAAAGACAACTTCATTCCATTCTGCCACCCACATCCTTCTTTCATCGCACCATTGACGGCAGAGACGTCTGTGGTTCTGCGTCAAAGGTAGACCAAGCAATGGACGTCTTGCGGACAGACCACTTTGCTGTAAACGGCGTCGAATTGTACTCGCAGACGCTGAATGATGCGTTACAGACTCAATGTGCTGTGCTACGGTTCGTGATGTGACTGAGTGATCCGTCACTGCCATGCGCACAATTTGCCTGTCCTCACTTGAAGTGGTGCACTGAGGTGGATGCGATTGACCACGTCGATCCGTCGTACCCTCCTGCATCCAACGATCTCATATCCGCATTACAGTTGTTTGGTTTCGTCCAACACGACTACCGATTTCCCTGAAAGATAATCCACAATCTCGGTAGGTCGCTCTAACCTTCCTTTGTCGAACTCGGATACTTGATCAAAAGCTGATCGCTGTTTTCTACGAGACATAACCGATTGTTTTTTGAAAAAACCACAAGAAAAACACAATTGCCGAACTTGAAATCGTCGAAATCTCCAAGCCTTAAATAGCGCTTTGAGGTGGCGCCACAAGCGTGCGTGATGTGTGTCCTCTAATGCATGTTGTAAATTTCATGTTATTTGCGTGCTTCCTTCAGGGTGTTTGTTGCATTTACGGTGGCCAGCAGTGTATGTTAGACAAATGCACATTCTCGAATCTTATGAAAATCTTAAAGTAACTGCATTTTTTTAAAAATCCATTGATCTCTCTTTTCTTAAGACTTCTTTACTATAAGATTTTACTTTGTTTATGTTGTTCTACTTTCGCAAAAAATTACTCAACTTTTTGTTGCTGCCTAAAAAAAAGAAGTTTGCATTTTATAAGATCTGCAAAAGTATGCCATGCATTTTCTAGGTTTTACTGCTCTGCGAATGATTCATATGTTTTCTACATAACAACTAATTATTTTTATTAATGTGAACTTAATTAGGAAAACCAAACTTTTATATAAAGTGAATGTTTTCAAATTTGAAAATTAATATGTGATGTGATGTGATGACTTATTTCACCGTAAATGAGATTGAAATATTCTTAAAATCGTATGAAAATGAAATCACGCCAAAAGGTTTAGGTTTGTTTTTTGGTGTGAAAAAAATGAATCATCTTATAGCTAAAGAATACGGAATCATATAATAATAATTAAAACATGCGCATTTGATTAGAAAACATTTAATCGTATCGCGATTGACGAAAAATTGAAGGAGAGCTCGATTTTTTAAAGTTTCGGATTAGAAACAACATTCACACTAATTTTCGATTCAGAAACAATATCAGTAATGAAAAATGCATTCTCTTAAGGCTGTCTTCGCTTAATGTCAAAGAATAGAACCAGAATTTTTGGACTATTTTTTTTTCAGATATAAAATAATTGAATTATTAATATTATGTTCTGGCTTTGCTACCCTATAGAGTAGTATATTTTATTATACTTCTAATTTTTATCTGAATTATTCTTTTTTTTTTAGTATAAAATGTATTTTGTATTGTTTCTCTTATATTGTAATGTTAAAAGATCAATCCCTTTACGTGTTAAACTGAAAGAAATATAAGTATGTATGGAATATTTTGAAATTTTAAAAACGCTATATTATGTGTGAATTATAACTGCAAATTTTCATGAAAATTGAGACATTTTCTGTCTGAAAATGTGCTCCGCTATTAATTCCAGCTCTCGTACATTGTCTTAAGGAAAACTAGAAAATTCTATTTTCGCTTCTAAAATTAATTTTATATTTATTTATTACATCTTTTCCCCGTCTATGTAATTAGTTTTGTTTAATATTTTTCTTTTTAATATTCTTTGTTATAAACCACTAAAGAGAAGTTATTTTTAATTCATGTTGGAGTGAATCGGTTTTTTTTCTTGTTATTTTTGCTTAACTTTTTTTTAATTAAAACATATTAATTTTATTTTTAATTAATAATAAATATATTTACTTATATTTTGTAATTGTCATATATACTTAGGAAAACCGTTAAAAACGGATTTAATATAGAATTTTTTTTTAAAAAAAAATATTCAATTTTTTCTTAATTTATACACTTTGCTGACTTGTTTCTTTTTAGAGGCGCTTGCCAAGAGAGTATTCATTGATGAGCTGAATAATTAACAAAATAAATAATTCTGAATATATTTTTTGTAGTATAATTAATTGAAGGTATGGAAATTCTGTTGAGTTTTACTCTGTACAGCTAGTATATTAAATAGTAATTTGTCCACTTTCTTTCTTTGGAGCGAACAAAACGTACCATTAAAAAACGTTTTATAAAGTGCAATGATTACTCGAGTTAACAAATATCTTAATAAAGAGTTAAAACGAAACAGACGGATTCAATTAAGTACTCAATTAGTAGTTAATGGTTTAGAATATCTTATTATGCAGTCTCTGAGTGAATGTGTTTTCCAAACAGAATTCATACAAAAATTAGGTATTATTTTTAATACATAGGTTGAGGATACATCATCGTAATTTGTAGATAAGTAAAAATACAAAAAAAAAAATTAATGAAAGTATCGTAAAAGTAAACGAATTAAAAAGTAAGAGTGGGAAAGAGTAACGCTTTTTTCTCACAGTTTACCAAACATTTGAATTTGCTTAATACTTTTTTTCTTTCTTTTTGGCATAATTAAATTTGCAAATGTACTTAACTATTCTGATATTGCTATTTATGATTCAAATTACTGGAATTTATGAATGTTTAAATGGAATGTACAATTTCCTTTTGTACCTATTTTATTCTAAGTGCTTAGTTACGTATTGTTAATGTATTTCCTTAATTATTCTCTCTTTTATCTCATAAAACCTTTACTTGACATTGATTGTAAGAAAAATGACTGATTTTGTTAAAACTTTACTTTAATGTGCGGAATTGTTTCTGCAATAAAATCCTAGAACTTGTCATTAAAGCATGTCAACTGACTTTGTGCTTTAAATTTAAGAAAATAATGTTTAAGATAATGTGTAACTTAATTTTTCTTCACGTTAAATCTTTCTGGTCGGTTTTTCGTCTATGCGATTTAAATAAAGAGAATTACTTATAAAACCTCGACAATTTGCATCTAATGTCTTGTTATTTATTTTATTGATTAAAGATCTTTTTGAAGATACGAAAAATGAACATTTTTAAGTGTATTATGTTGACTCAGATATTTTGAGTCGTTATATGTCTGGTAAATAAAAACATATAAAGGAATTTTGAAACTATACAAGGGTCTCTAGCTAAAATCAAATTTAAATAAATTGTATTTCTAAAGTGTTTCCTTACAATTTTCTAATTTTGGATTGGGAAAAAATTTTTAAATTCATGTATTACTTAGAGAGAGAAAGTTCTTTCAAACAAGATATCAATCATTGGCATGGCCAAGTAATTTTAGCGCGTTTTTCACATGTTGTATTTTACAATAATGCAACTAATGAACTTTTTACTAACAGAAAATAGTGTACTATACTGAAAAAAAATTTTAATTTTTTTTTAATTAAATTTAAATATGATTCGGCTTATCTAGGGCACAAATGCGACCCAATGCCGAAAACCCGAGGTCAATCGGTTAATTATTGGCCGAGAAAAAGGTACGACAAAATATGGAACGAAGACGAAATTTGCGTCCTAATAGCGCTTTTTTTACACTACGTGAAAAACGCGCTAAAAATGGCTGATGTGTTTAAAAGTTCACTCCAAAAAGGCGAAAAAGCAAAGAACATTTTAAACGTACATTATTTAATAACAGGACAAAAAAATATATATGATATAAACAGAATCCTGACATCGACGCAGATATTTTGGTGCATATGTTTTTAAGCTTCTCCCGCCCCTCCGAAAACACAGTGTCTGCCAACTATTCTGGTAACACAATAAAACTTTGATAATTAAATCCTCACTGAAGCGAATTCTTCTTACCTTGAGGCTTTTCGGATATTTAATGTTCGATTGTTTTTTATAGTTCCTGAAATATGATCAATGTGCTGTAGCAAAAGCTAAAAACTAACTCCAATCCGTGTGAAACTCTTCTAACGAGCCGTAAAATTTCATTAAAGAAACAGTTTTCAAACATGTATTTAATGTCGATTCAACCAAAAGATATATTTCGTTTGTTAAACAGTATATAACTTAGTTCTCTTAAAGCAAGTATCTCAGCTTATTTTATGAATTTAAAGTCTGCATGTGCAACTTGTTCTTTGTTCACAAAAACAAGCAATTACATTAACAATAAATATATTTAAAAACGTGCGTTTTTAAAGACTAACGATTTATTAAATAAGGAAAAGAGGGGTCCGGCACACATGAATTTTCTAAAAATTATCGATTTTCACTTTTTTATATTTTTAAGAGTTTAAATGTTTCTGTTTTTAAACAGAAATATTTATTTTAATAATTTTATTTAATTAATATCATTTTAATGATATATGGTATAAGAAAATACGATAATTAGGAGTATTTTTATTTTTTGAATGAAGTTACTCCTTGAGGCGCATCAAATGAGATATGCTAAGAGCACCTGTGTTTGCATAAGTTTCTGATGCTGAAACACCATACCTTGCATAAGTTTCTGATGAGCGTAAATCCATATGATGTTCAAGTGGAAAAATTAAGAGTGTATTGTGAATATCCGAAAGTGTGTGTGTATGGGTACACGTCTTTTGTTCAAATAAGTCAGTTAATAACACCATATGGTCAGTGATTCCAAAATCAACATTTGTGGGATTAAAAACGCTAAAATTGGGGTAAACATGGCTATTGCGCAGTTCAATATGAATCATGTAGCAAAATTAATGATCTTGAAATATTTTGATATTGAACCAAGTTATAACTGTGTACCATGCTTCAAAATATTTGATGCACATATGATATCAAGATGCTTTCGTGTAGATGGACCGAAAGCATCTTGAGATCCCCCCCCCCCAAAAAGCTTAATTGTTAAATATAATGCAAAAAAGAATATTAGAAGAGCCTTTTTTTGCAGGAGCAGATGGTATATCGCAAAATATCATATCGCAGTTAATGGTAGAACGTATTTTGTCTTTTTGAGAGAAATATATTTCTTCATTTATAATTACAATCCAAATGCTTATAGTAACGGGAAAAATAATCATTTAAACAGAGATGTTAAAATTATGCGTCCTTTAAAAAATATATAATTATAATTGATCAGTGAAATACAAATTGCTTCATTGTTGAAATGATATTTGAAGGAAATTAACATTTTTCGAAATGAAGTATTTAACAAAACTAGTAACCATGAACAATTTGACTGTACATTATTTGTACTAAATTATAAAGTTCAATATATTTGTTGAATAAAATCTTGGGTTATTTTTGTACTATAAGAAATAAATAGTGGGAATAAGAGCAACATTTAAATGAATGAAGCACAAATTTTATATACACCTAATGCTTTTTTTTATATACCTATATCCTTGAGAATCGTACCCATTTCGACATTGTGACTCATTATAAAATTAAATTAAAAATAGTTTGATACAATTCATAATATTGAAAAGAAAAAAAGTATTATTAAAAAAAAAAAGAATCTGACGACTTGAAATGTAGCAGAATGAATCAGTGGCGCAAGCAGGAACTTTTCAAGGAAGGGGATCAAGGGTCGTAAATTCACCATTCTCGTATCATACCGCTATGCGCCCTCAAAGATATTCTTTTGATTTTGTCGATTGTCGGGAACAAAAAACATTAAAAATTATATTCCTGTATTAATAATTAGTATTAAATAATAATTGACAACAAATTTTCATTAAATTTTACGTACTGTATACATAAGATTATAATCAATCGGGGAAAAAAATCAAGGTCGATGAGGTGAAGGGCGGGACCTGTTGACCCCCTCCTTGTGTTCTCTGCTAGAATAAATTATTAAAAAGATTGTTAAATATATTTTTCTTACCTTGTATATTTGTGTTTTCTCATCCACTTAGAAGGTAGTTATACAGTTCATTGCATCATGAAATTTAATCTATAGTTTGAATCTTTGGATAATTTTTTTTTCAGAAACGGTATCCAGTTCATTCCTACAAATAAATAAAACCTCATTTTATGAACTCGTATTGTTGTAATTCATTTAAATTATATTTAATTCATATTTTGTATATTAATTAATGCCTACTGTACTGTTCTTAATTTTTACTGTTACAAAAGCCTTTCATTGTTAATTTTTAAAATGGTTTATGACAAATATGCTAAGCTTGTCTTAAGTGTTTTAATTTGTATTTCTTATATTTACATGTGGAAGCTTGAACAATTTTTAAATTTCTCTTGTAATCCGTACGTTGCAGTAAAACTTTTTTCATGTAATCCTATTCCAAATAAAAAAGACCATGTCTATTGATTAACCTAAGGAGAGAAAAAAAATTTTTTTTGGTAACCTCAAATTATTTTTGGTTGAAATGATTATAAAACAGTCAGTACCTAAGAAAAATAAGTTATTGTAGTATATTTAGAGATAATTAATTATGGGAGTTCAATTTTAGTATACATGAAATGTACTCAGTGGGCTGATACATCGATAATGCCTTCTCTGACAAAGAATTTTTCCGCTGGAATATCTTGCTGTAGAAAGATAATGTCCCAATTTGAACGCTAAATTGCTGTATTAAAAGAAGAAGCTCAGAATATGAAATGTAATTTGATTTCTGAAGGAAGCGCTCCTGAATCCTCCACTATTCTCTCTCTATGTTAATTGGATTTAAATTGACTGTAGTTCCGAAGTACGTACTTTTCTTAGTAATTACGAAGCTAATGGATTTGTGCAAATGTGAACCGGAATGAGAGCGAACATTTTTGATGCCATGCGATTGTTAAGTGCATCTTTTATTTTACTAATAGCTCTTGTTTGATTAAGTGTACTTAAAAATTATGCTGATGAAAATCGTCAGGAGAATTGAATTTAATAATCAGTAAGTGATTAGCATATAGATTTGTATATTATAAGAAGTGTAAAGCAAAGAAAAAGTGTTTGAGTAACACTTATGAAATGAGCTAAAATGTTGGGAAATATGATTTGTTCATCCAAACAGTTATTTCAAATCAAGATGTTAAGACAGGAAAGAAATTCTGATGAAAATGGACTTATCTTTGACAATTATCTGCAGTTGTTTGCATTGTTTCTGCAGTTGTTCAACGCATTGTAATAATAACTGCTGTTTTTTCCGTTGTTCTTTGTGGTTTTGATTTTTCTTACATTTGGATTTTTACTTTTTAATATCCGGTAGTACTCTGTGAATTGAAATTTTGCTTGAAATATGCAATAGATTTTTCAATCTGTTCCTAAATCTGTCAGATAGTTTTTAAGAAATCCAGGAGATATATTAATTACTTGATAAAAGTAAATTGTTCTGACTTCAACATGAAACGAATTAAATCATCTTCAACATAACATGATCAGAATTATTCCAATTTTAAACATTTCTATTTCTCTACGTTTAATCGAGGCTTTACTATATTATTACAGTTTCTTATGTGTACTGATTAGAAATGAATTGTTTACTCTTTTGTAGGAAATAAAATATTGCTTCTCATATATACACGATATACTTCATGTTTTTAATAGTGGATAATGATGAATAAGATGCAAATAAAGTGTTTACTTATTTTTATCCACTGGCTTTTTCTTACAAGTAAAACTCACGTTAGTAGTTCTGTGTATAGGCTACGTGATAATTTTTTTTCTCTCGATATATTGGATCATCCGGAGAATTCTGCATTTTTTCTATGATAAATAACTTTAAAACAGTATAAAATCATAATGAATTTTTATTGAATGGCACAAGAACCATTTTGTTCTATAATTGTTTTTGCCCCAATTCCGACAGCTGGAAAATCCTCTTTTCTATAAAAATCAGCAAGTTTCTTCGTGAAAAAGTTATCAAGATGCTGTTTGACAGTCTCCAAAGAAGTGAACTCCTGGCCATCTCCAATATTCTGAGATCTTAGCCGTTCAGAGAATTTGAAAGTGATCTGAAAAGCTAAAATTCTGGGGGGCTAGTCTGCAGGTTATGACGATTGGAGACATAAAAAGGGAGAATATGGGAAGGGGCGACATAAAACATCCCTGTCATTCTCAATAAGTCGTTGCCTTACATTCATTGCAATGTGAGGCCGAGCATTTTCATGCTGGCAAATAACACCTCGAAGATTGATTTATTCAGTCTGCTTTTCTTATAATTTTTGCTTTCAAAAGTATCATTTGGGGAAACAGTATTTTTCCAAATTTATACTTATTTGGTGGCAAAAGTTAATAAGGAATAATTTCTTTGTGTACTCCCACCATACACAGAATTGGTTTTTGGAATAAAACCACATTTCACAGTGGCTTACGTACTTTATTTTTTTCAAATGATTCTCTGAATTTTTCGGAACGTGTAATCTATGTGCTTCTGGAGTGTGTAACGTGAATTTTCATCTATAAATTCTTCTAAGATGTTCTCTTTTAGAAATGGTGCTCCTCCGCAGCAAGCATCCTCTTCAAAGCTGAAAATTATACGCTTAAACTTGTCGAAACACCTTCAATCTGTGTCATCTGAAATACCACTTTCTCCATTGAGTGCATAAATTTTATTAGTAGTCTGACTAACATTTTTACCTTTCTTGAAGTAAAACAATATATATATATATATATATATATATATTATGGCGAAAGGGAATTTTTCGGTTCTTAATTCGTAGAACTGCACTGAAATTAATATGTTCACAGCACGAGAGAGTAAGAATTATGTAGTGCAAGCAGAAAAGTCAGAATGTTCATACCTAACGTCATTCAAGATTACTCTTTATTAGCAGTAGCCAAATAACTGAACGAAACCGCGCTTCAAACTGCAAGACTTTTCGGAAGACGCAATATGTATTAAAAGCATATTCTTTAGCCACAGTAATTATTGTAGTTCATATCAAATACTTATCATTATTTAAGTTACTACAATTAGACTGTAATTGGTCATCGTCTTCCTCCATGTTTTTACCCCCTCATCAAAGACCTTTTTTTGTCCTTGTAGACTTTGTAAACGACACTTCATCTATGAAAATAATACTGAACTCTTTGTAAATTTGGATAATTGTTTCATAATAAAAAAAAATTGTTTGCTGATCAAAATTTTTTTATTTATAGGCATCTTACTGAATGCAATAATTAAAAATGATTTGAAATTGTAGTTTTATTGCATCTTTAAAAGTACTTAGTAGTTTAACCTTCTAAGAAGCCATTTTTAAGTGTTATATCAGGCAAAACGACGCCTACCTTGACATCATTACAGGTCTCCAATTTCATACATTTAACTCCTATTGAAACATATTTAAAGGATTTCTTTTATATCTGTGGGACAATCGATTGAATGTGAGCTGATTATCATTCAGTTGTAGAGTATTAACATAATTACTTTCTATCGGGTTACTTTCGTGCGAACAATTCTTATGGTCTTCTGAGCATTGGACAAAAGGAAAAAGCTTGCACCTAAAATTCTGGTCCCAAATTCCTCTAACAAACCCTTTTAAAAAATCTTTCAATTGTTAAGGTGTATACGCAAACGGATATATATATATATATACTTTTATCCTTGTCCGCTATATAAAATTCTAAAGGGATGTATTCTCTGAATGTCGGAACTAATTAACACATTTTTACTGTCTGTTTTTTCGTGGCATTTTCAAAATTGCTATCAACTTCAATAAACGTTTAGTTTACGATAAATTACGTTTATTTTCTATCTCTACTGCTTTAATATTTCCACTTAAAACTGTTCTTATAATTAACAGTTGATGGAGTATACTTCCTCTGAATTCTTAGCGTTGCCACAAAATAATTTTTGTCAGACAATTTAAATGCACAAGATTTAAAAGAAAATCATGTACATATGAGTATTTTTTTCATCAATTCTCACCATGATGAAAAATTTTTTTTAGAAAATATTATTCTGAGGTGTTCTGGTATTGATGAGGAAATGCTTAATCGTAGTAATAGAAAATGTAATTTTTCGCACCGAATTCATCAACCACAATAAAAACAAGACCCTTATAGATATATTGACAAAAAATTTCACTCCAAAAGATTAGCTTTCAATTGAAAGACAATATTAAAAATTTTACGTGTGTGGTGTTTATTAAAATTCTAGTTTCATGTGAAAGTAAGATTGTTAGTAATGAAATTATGGAAGAATTCTATTCTGAGGATATCATTCCATTATTTCTTTTTGAAATGCACTTTTTATTGTTTTATTATAATTTATGCTTCGTTATTATGTATTTGTTTCAAAATATCGTGTTCGCTTCACATTACTTTTATGTAAAACGAATTAATTAATAACATATTATGATATGAAAAAATAATACTTTTCACATTTTTCAACGAATGATATTTTTAAAATAATAATTCGAAAACTAATTTTAAAAAGTTTAAAAATTATTCTTTTTATACATCTGAAACAGACATTTAATTTAATAAGACTAATAATATGAAGTATCATACACAGGAAAAAAAACAAATTCAGTAGCTGTCTGTTAGATAAGCATTTACTTTTTCAATTATTTCTTTTCTTGTACTTCTCTGGATAAAAATCAACTGATAAGGATTTGATACTGACACCTTGAATCGTACCCGACCAGCTCTAGATTTGTTCATTTCTTCAGTAAGACAAACAATAGCATTAACGGATAAACTAATACTTTTTCTTTTACCATTAGTTGGAGATTTACCGCATTCACTCTGAAATGTCTGCTCGATTTTTCTCTGTTATTTATGTTAGAAAAAAGGAAAGCTTTGTAAACGGCACTTTTTCTGTGCACTAACTTAAAAATATATTAATTCAAGTTTAAGAAAATAAGTCTTCGGAAATTTGTATTTTTTAAAGTCTGATCTTAAATTCACTTTGCTTTCAGCCTTTACCTAAATAATTTTTAGTAATATACGTTATTATCTTTACTCACGTTACTATATACATATTGAACTAACTTTCAAAAATTATTTCTACTTAAATTTGAAGAAAGGCCTTTACTTATAAGTTTTTATGAATAGCTATAAAGTTAATCAATACAATGCATTACTTTGTTTTTTTTTTATAATGCAACCCCCTCCCCCCCCCTCCCCTTAAAATATTTTTGTAAACGTGAAAAAAAAATTATAAGTACAAATAGAGCTACGAAGCAAAATGGTTCAAACTTATATATTAAGCTAAATTCTTAACATTGTTTTTCCAAACATAATTGCTTGATAAATTTATAAATATGTGAGCATTTTAATCTCCATATTTTTTCCTTTTTTTCCCTTCAGTACTTTCTAATTGAATTAGAGATGGGACTACATTTTCTGTAATAACTGGTCACACCAACTGCTTAACAATAATAAATAACCACAACAGTGTTAATTCAAAAAGTATTTAAAGAAACAAGTAATATAAAAAAAATTTTAAGTCAATTCCTACTTAGATCAACAAAAAAAAATTTATTTTAATTACTTTGTATGAAAAAGTTACAATAAATATAAATATGTATATACATATGGCAGAATCACAACATTAAGTGACAATTACTTTTTATTAATTATCATTAAAGTATCGCATTGTCATCCAAAATAATCGTGTATATAAAATTTCAGTTCAACTGAATACTTTGAAACGTGAGGAAAAAAATCTGTGAAAGTTTTGACCCAAGTCATTAAAAATTAAACCAACGTGGCTGTACCTGTAATTCTTTAAATAATTAATATCAGTCAATTAATTATAATTAATTATCGTATTGTTACCTAAAACAATAATGTATGGAAAATGTCAGAAAAATTGAGCGCTTTAAAATGTGAGAAAAAAACCTTTTCAAGTTTTAACACAAGTCGCCTAAAATGACGCCAAAGTGTCTGTATTTGTAATTATCTGAATAATTAGTTTTAATCAATTAGTTTTTATTAATTATATTTAAATTACTGTATTGTCGTCCAAAATAATCCTGTATATAAAATTTCAGCTCACTTGAGTGCTCTAAAATGCATTTGATTAACGATTGAAAATTTGAACAAGATAAATATAGAGAAAGAGTGAGCTAAATTGTTGGAATTGAAAAATCTTTCAAAAATAATTTAACAAGAGATATTTTTTTTTAAAAAAAATTATATACGGGTTCATTTGTACAAGGTATCTTTAGGCAAATTAAAAAACAAACAAACTATAATGTATGTAAGTGTTATTGAAGTACAGTAAACTAAATTTTATACTAAACATATTAAATGCATATAAAAGTCTTTTTAATGTACGTCTACTTTCAAAAACGTTTGAAATAATGTTTTTAAGGGGGGGGGGGATATTAATTATATACATTTCCCATTCCTTAATTTTCCATCACTCTTAGATTTTGTGCTGGTTTTATGCAGCCCGTAACTGCAAATGACGCATTTAAATTTGTCTTCGACAAGTGTACTTGACCTTGAGCTAGACGCGAATCATATTTTCAGACAGAAAAATGTCTCAATAGAAAGGAAAATGTGCGACATTGAAGTTCATAAATCTGTTTATAACATAGCGTTTCCAAAATATTCCGTTACTAATTTATTTTTCATTTTAAGTAAAGGGATTGCTCATTTAACATTACGGTATCGGAGAAACATATTGGCGGAACTAATAAAATCTTAAGTACAATAACTCATTTAAAAAAAAATATTGACACGCAGAAAAAAATATTGTTTTTAAAAATGTCTAATGTATTGTGGGCAAATTGTTAGTTTGAAGTATAAAAATCTAAGATTAACTTTTTGTATTCATCGAGATTTGCATTTCGTGAATCGGAACATACAAAATTTGTGAATAAATGAAATAAAACTGTATTGTAATGAATGAAGAACAGGTATAATAAAAATGAAGTATTATAATATTAAAAATGAAACAAAATTACTTTTCAGGATCTATTTAGGGAAAAGATTGGTAGTTGTTTTTAAATTTTTGAACGGTAAAATTTCAAAATTAGCTCATTGTTTTACATTTTCTTAACTTTTACCTTTGTTTAAACTACATGTCTATAAACACAAATCTTAATAAAGAACCAATTTATTAGAACAACATTGCAGCCCATTACGCAAAATATACTGAATGTTTATCGAAAATAAATTAAACAGTTCAGTTCTGTTATCGTTATTTTTCGAGGATTTACTCTCTCCATGTCTCTTGATATTTTTGAATAGTTATAAAAAAACTTTTCTATATAATATCTACTTTAACCAATAAATTAACTGTGGCCAACTATAAAAGATGTTGATTACAGTACTATGTACAATTTCTACAAAATATGTCTTACTTGAAATATATATATAATATGGAATTGCACTACGAAAAAGATAATAAATTGTTCGAATTGCATTTTTATTTTTAATATTTCTTTAACAATTCCGTAATAGCAATCAATCGAGAATCTTAACTTTGTGAATGTTTATAATATTCCTTTAATGAATATTGGTAAAAAATTGGAGAAAAACAATATAATTTTCCAAAATATCCTCTTTTTACGGAAAATTCATTGTATAATAATAGAATGAATAGAATGCTTAGACTTCTCTACAGAGCATTAACTAGGATTTTAGAAGAATTCATATTATTTTGAGAGTTACAATCAATTGAAATAATCACACACATACACCCTTAGGTTTTCTGTTAAAGTTTCCCTACTTTGAAAAATTAAAATTGGAATAAATCCACTTCTAATTTATATATTTTAGAAATCGTAGTTCAAGCTCTTAAAGACAGTATGAAAAACATTTCGACCGTTTTTTCATAACTATGCGAAAAATCTTTTGAGTTATCACATTTTAACAATCGTAATTTCTCAAAAAATACAGTTCTTCAGGAAATCCGACTTAAAAGATAAAACTTACATAAGACACAAATATATCAAATAAGCTCTTGATTTTTCCTGAAGTACCTTTATATGTTTTTTAAAGATTTTTAATATTGGTAGTGAATATTTTTTTAAACAAAAGTAAAAAATGATTGATTGTTTATGAGCGAATTTCATCTTCCTTTTTCGAAATTGAAAATTCCGGTTAACTTAATTTATTTTGAAATTGTCTCTCATTCAAATGCTCATAATTCCATTTCTACGTTTTGTAGCTTCGAAATGGAGGCAGTTTTAGCAAGATAAGATTTTAAACATTTTAATGGATAAAAACTTATAAAGAAAAGTCATTATTTTCTACAAAATTCAAGTTTCAGAGATAATTGAAAACGTGGGCATATAATTTTTATTTTTACATCGCTTAGGGGAAGTATATAGTTTGAAATTTTAATGTATTTGGTTTTTGAAAATGCGAACAGATATCGTCATTTTCGTATATATTGAATTATTTTCATTAGAAATGTATGTACTTTGACGATTAAAATTCGCGACCTTTTTGCTTATCTTTGTTTTTCTTTTCTTTTTATCTTTGGATTCGAACAAATCAGTTCCTAGTAGGCTCACACACACAGAATCTATGACGGAAACTATATTGGTAGAAATATTTTTTTTTTTTGTATTAGAACTTTGCCCATTATTAAAAAAAAGAAATTACTCACGAAATAATAAATATCTAAAAGCATTTATAAGTTTGGATTTTTAAGAATCTCAAGTATAAACCATTATGGAAAGAATCATCATAATATGTTTAATTAAAATTTTATGAAAACAATGTGTTAACGTGCAGATTCTGAAATTAACAAGTGAGGTTTTTGTATTGTAATAAAATCAAAATTGGGCGGGAAAATAATTCTTTCGTTTATTTCAAATTCACTTTTTTTTTTCAAAGTACTGCTACAAAAATTGTTTTTTCTAAATAAAATTTAAGCAAATCGTATTAATTTATTTTTATGTTGTCTGCAGTTAAAGTTTATTTAGATATTATTTATCCAAATAAACTTTAACTGCATACAATATTTCTATTTCTATTTAACACGATTTAAGATATGCACTTATTCTGTTTCATTAATATAGTTTAAGGGTTATTAAATTCGAAAGATTTTGAAATGATTCATAATTTAAAAATTTTTAGCATCTGTATATTTAAAAGTATATATTAAATTTGTTTAATGTATTCTTTCGGTCTGAATTTTCTCATTCTTAGAATTTTTTATGTGAAGAATTTATCTAAAATTTATAACTGTACTTTAAATACGAGCAATTTTAAATCGAAATTTATCGAAATGTTAACGATAATTGAAGAGAAAAATCTTTTTACGAGTACTAGTATCTGATAAAATATTTTGTACGTGTGATAAATATTTTTTATTTAACAAATGTGCATACAAATTAACACTATGTGATAAATGTAGTAGAAGCATTTATTCGATAAAGAAAAAAACGATTTAGATTTCAAGATTCAGTTAAAAGTATATTTTTTTATTATAGTGTGGCGCGCCCTCATGTGTTAAAAGTATTTATGAAATATTTATAAGGGTATAATGTCTGATCAAAGTTTCCAAATTTTTTAAGTTAAAACTATTCATTTTCAAAGAATGGTGCAATTCTGTGACATGCGTATGTGCTTTACTATTGGCAAACTTAGAAAATCTCTGGGAAAGCATTTTAAAAGAAAGATACAAGAGGTTGGACATAAATTAAAAGCTTATTTATTAGAGAATTGAGGAATAATTAGAGACTTAGATGAATTTGAAAGCCTTGTGCTTAACCGTGTAGCGTCGACTTTACGTCTATTTAAAAAAATAATTTGCTCTGTGTATTCAATGCATTTTTTAAATGTGTTTCGTTGCGTGTTTTATTGATATGGATAATTTTTCATATTCTTCGATATTTATTTTTTATATCTTAGTTTTGATTACAAACTGCTCTAATTAGATATTTATAATTTTTTTAAACTCACTCGAAAAGTGGAAGAGTAATTTAAACTCCAAATTCAAATATGAATACGTTTTTTATTTCTTTTTTTGTTAAAATTAGATTTTAAATATTTATCAATGATTACATTATTAACTTAAATTTTATTCTTAAATATATTTTTATATCAATGTTATTTTAAGTAGTAGAAATAAGAACTATATTAAAAATGTTATTTATGGGTTTTTTTCTATGAAATATCTTTGTTTTATAATACTTATTTTAAATTCATTAAATCATCGTATTTATAAGGAATGTTTTGAAAAATATTTTTTTTTCTCTCAAAGTTTTTTGATGTTATGGCTTTGAAAAATAACATTTCATCATGTTCCAAAATCATCAGAAATATTCTGATTCTTAAAGCGCCAGTATATATATTTTTAAGATATTTCCTCTAAAAATACTTTATGCGATGAAAAATATCCAAGATGAGTTAATATCCCTAATATTGAAATTGCAAAAATCAAAGTTTTTCGGGTATTTTTTTTTATTTAGAAAAAATTAAACATTTGCTTTTGTTTAAAATGTTTTATTTTTTTTTTAAAAAAATCTAACAGCATTTGATTTTACGTATTTATTCTTTTGCAATGCATGGAATAATAGTTGTGTCCATTAAATGAAAAATACGGTATCCACGTCTACTAGATGAAAAATATTAGCTCGTAAAAGTTTACTAAAATTATAAACTGTAGTTTTTATATTTTAATGATAACCTCCATATAGTTTTTATTTTTTCACTACACCGTCGTAAATCATTTAAATATTGCACCGAGGGAGAGATTTTACTTCGCATTCAATGTTTTCATATAAAATTCCATAAAGTAAATAAAGACTCGACATCTCGTAAATTTTCCAGCGGTGCGATAAACGAAAGCGGTTCTGACAATTTTATCAACTTTACTTTATGGGGCATCCGAATAAGAATAAATATGTTGAAAAAATGGGAATTTTTGTTTCTTGTTATTTTGTTACCATTCAGTTAACGGCATTTGAATTATTGCTATGTAAAAATTCTATTCAAGCAATTTTTTATATAAAAGAAATGTTTTTAGCTCTGCCTTTAAATATTTTTGGTTCATTTTCAAGTAAGCTTTTTAAATTGCACAAAAAGTGTATATTTACTGTGGCTAACATTATAACTAACCTTGTGGGGGTGTCGGCGTATTTGGCACCCCTCTCTCAACGTCTTGCCTACCTAAAGGTGTGCGAGAAACAAAGCATCACCAGCAACTTCCATAATAACTATTATTTTATTTCTCTTCAAACACACTTAAACAATCACAAATTAAACTACAAAAGGAAACCCTAGGAGTGATATATAAAGCGAGCTATCTAATCTCAAGGACTAACTCTAAGTAAATCCAACTACGTGAACTAGACAAAGAGAACAAGCGCTAACGAACCGATAACTAAACCTAATTTCAACTATCTTAGATCCTCAATCTAATAATTTAATCTCTTAGCAATTACTTCCTTAACTCGCGCTATGTTTTTGAATGAAATATTCTAATATGCGCACTTACGTATCACCGCAACAGCTCCCCGGCTCCTTCTATCTTGCATCTACAAAACTTATATATAGACTTTATATAGTCAAACTAATTTAAATATCAGGGTTTCTTCTTGAGAGGCTGTGAATTATTGTGAATGCTAGCCCCAAAGTTCCTCCAAGAGGATTAATGGAAAAAATGACGCGTATAGATCCGTCACAACCTTAAGATTTATATTCATAATTCAATAAAATGTTTTTCACTCAATGATTCTGATTCTGAATTTATGTGGAGAAAAAAAATCCTAAAACTATTTTTAGGTAACACATTACTAGTGTTCAGTTAGCAATGTTTAATTTTTTCATTCATAAAATATTTATTTTTTGATGATGTAACTAATTATGTAGTCTTATTAGGAAGACATTTTAATTGAAATTTTTTTTATCGTTGTAGCATGAGACAGTTCAAAGACTTTTCATAATTTTACAAGTGTTTTCTTATATATTATAAATTATTACACACAGTACCTCATGTTTTTGATTCATAATCTATTAATGCACTGTGAATACCAATTTCTGAAACACTTTACAAAATTTTTCTTTCGAATTTATTTCGTAGTAACCAAATAATAACTTTTGTGTTATTAAAGAATTTTTCCGATAGTTGTTCTATTCATGTTTACTTTCAAAAGTAGATCCACAATAATAATGCACCCAAAAGGGGATTTTGAATCTTATATATATATATCTAGTTTTTCCCCGCAGAATGAGTTAGGAGCCTCTTTTTTGAACTAACTAAAGTTTCTCTTAAATCAACTTATTTTGTATATTAAAAACTGTTTAAAATAAAAAGCAAAATGTTTGCAACTAGGGGATTGGAATAGTTTTTAAAAGAAGCTATTTATTATTTTATATAATTAGCTGTGGATATAGCGTTAATTTGCTTTAGATCGAGATGAAAATAAATTTGGATAATATAATACTTAGTAGGCAAATTTTTTCAGAAATTTTTTTATTAACAAGTAAATTCTTTATTAATAAAATGTTGATTGAAAGAATAACTTTAAACGAGTAAATGACTGAATCCCTTGGAAGAATAAATTTTTTTTAAGCATTTTTTTTATTTGTAACAAATATATATTATAATTGCTTAAATTTTTTTCTCCTATTGAATAATTATCGATAAAAAATATTCTTTTTATCAAGTAAAATGACTCACTATTACACATACAGGGTTTAAATTTGGCAGGCATGCTTCTTTTGTAAAGTGCAGATCCGCGAAGAACGGGTTTTGTGGAAATTGACATCCAAAGGGATTGCTGGAGCGTTGTAGGGGGAAAAAAACCCTAGACCAGGGGTGGCGAACCTTTATGGATCGGCGTGCCATTTTTTCTAAAGAATGTTGAATAAGGTTGTAGACATGCATTCGAATAATTTTAACTTGTGATTATTAGGAAAATAATAAAACTAAATACTAACAATTCAAAGCTCTTTATTTACTACGAAAGAATACATTTTGTTCTGTAATTAGTTAATGATTAAGTAACATTAGTGTGGCTTCTGTTGCAGATTAGATGACAAGTAACTTATATTAGGGTTGTAAGATGTTACTTTTAGCAGAATGAATGCTGAGTTGAAGTCGTGTGCCAAAAGCTTTCTAAGAGAATTTAATGTTATTCATCTCTGAAAATAATGACTTACAAACATAGGTAGATGAAAATATGGTTAAAATGGCATAAGCCAGCCTTTTCAAATAGTTAAATATATCTGGAATCATATCCCCCCCCCCCGCGACCGATCATTCTCGGTTGTTCGTAATGCTTCATAGTTAAATTTGTTATTTTGAACGGTGGAGTGCTCAAAATATTGTACCACGTGCCATTGGTTCACCATCCCTGCCCTAGACCTACAGACTTTTAATTTGGTAAGCCTGTTTCTTTGGCTGAATAGAGATCCGCTAAGAACTGGTTTTGCAGAGCGAGGCTTATAGAGGCATTAAAAGGTAAATTTATTTCTGTTATGAAAATTTCATTCCTATGTTTCTTAAATCATGTTGCGAAGGTTAAGGTAACTGAGACGTCTACTACAAAAATAATTTTCCCCCCATGAAATTTAAATGATTCTCACTTACTTTAATTAAAAGCAACGGAAGTAAAATTTTTGCGTTGAATTATCTGTATATTTAAGCACCTGTTAATGTGAAAAAATTCCATTTTAAGTTACAAATAAATCTGTATACGCAATAATTAATCAGTAACTTTTTTTTTATTTTCAAGGCATTTTCTTACCTTTAGGTACACTTTACATAAAATCCACTCCATATATAGCTCTAAAATTTTACAAAGTTTTTGCAAATATAACAATACAAAAAAATCAATGAAATAAAATTTTAAAAACATTTAAATTTAAGGATTTAAATTTCCTTTAAATTTTATGCAGATATTGTCCTATGTCTAAAATTTGTGAATGTTTATTTGAAAAAAAAAATCATTTACTTTGTTAAAAATTTGTGGATCTAATAGTGTACAAAATAACACCACTATAGGTAAAGTAGATTTTGAGAATAGTGTACCGGAATCACCAAAAAAATGCATTTTGAGAAAATTGCAAATAAAGATTTTTTTATTTATGATTTGTAAAGTAATATATTTTTAATGCAATATAAATCCATACCATTATTAATTGGATTATTTTGAAACATTTCTCAGTGTTTAAATTGTAAGTTTAAAATTCTAGATTATTTAGAAGTCTTTTTAATTACTCTTTCCCTACTTCATCAACAAGTGTTATCAACGATTCACGCCTTCTTCTACTTAAAATACCAAAGTTTTATGTCTATAAGTTTTAGTATTTTTACTTCACTTTGAGCATCATCATTAAAGGATGTTACAGAATTCCTTGCACATATTTTTATTGTTATAAAAATACACAAAAAAATGTCTTTGATGAATTTAAGAAGTTAATTTGACGTCTAATTTTTATGGAACTCTGTTTTTAAAAATTATAACAAAATAATCTCTGTTTTTGTATTCATACATATGAATATTTATTTATTTTATTATAAAACCAACCGTAATAAACATATACAGTTATTCATGAGCATTCAAATGCCGTTAGAAAAAACGAAATGTCTATTTTAAAAGCTGTGTGTTTAATTTAGAATAATCCTCAAGATCACATTTGTACTATATCCACATGATTAATAATTTTAGAACTACACTGAGCATTTTTAATACAAAACTAGACATAAACAACATTTCAAAAAAACAAAATTTTATTTTAAAATTTTGTTACTAATCATTTAAATGTTCCGTTATAATTGCACAGAAAACTGTAGTTTTCAATAAATCTGAACATACAATATAGAAAAATTACATTCTTTCTACAGAAAAATTAGTTTCTTAAAATACATATTAAATTTAATATGGATTTTGAAGAAAGTGTACTTGAATCACAGTTACATCACATTTGCTTACATTTTTAAAATACAATTTTCTAGCTTTCTATTTGTCGAATTCTCATAAATAATGCATTTATGGATGCAGCAAAGCTCCCTCTATTTTTTAAAAGTAAAATTAAAAAAAAATGCAAAATTTGAAGCACTTTCACGTTTCAGTTACCTTAAAAGATTGTTTTTGGATACAATCGAAAGCTTAATATGGTAGAACTTTTATATATCAACAACTTAAAAACAATACATAGTCATACGAAATCACAAAATACCTAATGAAACAGGTTAGTAATGATTTATATATATATATATTAGCTGACCCGGCCCGGCGTTACACGGGCTTTTACCGAGGGTATAACTTAATCCCCATGTTAATTTCCTCCTTTCTTTCTGACGCCAGCACTTTTGTGTGGGTGTGACGCGTATGATGTGAGTGTATGGCCCCTTGAGTGCGTGTCATGGCTTTCCCGTTTAACATTTTCCCTTCTCTTCACAAAATCAGCACTTCCAATATTATTTCTCGATATTACTTTTACTTTGTTTCTTCCCTCTCCACTTAGCCAGGCGTTGCACGGTCTTTTACCAGTGAATAACTTAATCCCGATGGGAATTTCCTGTTTCCTCAGGACTATAGCACTTATGTGTGTGTATGCGCGATGTGAGTGATTTCTTTAACTATGTCATAAAAACTCCCTTTTTCGAAATTTGTTCTTAAGTTGGTGTGGTAATTAGGAGAGATCGGTGAAAGGGGGGGGGCTCAGTTTTCGTCCTCATCACGTGACCATGGTTGAAAATTTCGATGTCCGTCGCCAAAAACCCTCGAATAGGCAAACAGTGCGAATTTATAAATCACTCACTCACTTTTCAATTCTTTCGTTTCAATTTTTTAATCCCCGGAAACGAAAATGTAGCCTTTTTAAAAATAGTTGTATGTTGAAAAAAGACAGAAAAGTAGAAATTTTTCAAATTACAAAATTTTACTACTATTTTAAATTTTGAAGCAAAATTGTGAGGATATTTGGAAATGCTCGACACACGGGAAAAAAGTTTCATGCAGTTATCTTTAAATGATTGTTTTAAGTATTTTGAGTGTTTTGTTAAAATTTGTTCAAAACAGTTTTTGGCTTTTTATTTTTTAAATCACTGATTCTAAAAGTTTTAATAATCATTTTTATTTAAGCGCAACGATTTGAATCATTTTAGAAAAAATTCATAAAATATGCAAAATAACATTGTTTTGTAAAAAAAAAAAAAGTTTTTTTTTAAAATTCTTAAAAAAAAATATTGTTTTCGGCATCTTACTTTTTTAATTACTGATTCTAAATGATCAATGAACTTTTAAAAATAATTTTCATTTAAATTCATTTTAGAAGAAATCATAAAATACAAAACAAAATTAATTAATTATTTTATACTAATATTGATTAAAAATATGCATTTAGCAATTAATTGTGACATGCCAATTTAGTGATTTTTAATATATTAATAACACGCAATTAATAATAAAGAATTTTTTATTTAAACATAGCTTTTATTTTTTTCTAAGGAAGTTATGTTTATTTAACTAAATAATTAAAAAAAAAATTCGAAATGGTCAAATATTACGTTTTTATTATGAAATTATATGTCAAAAAAAGATTTATACATTAGGCATTATTTTAAAGTAAACTATAAGTTTTATGAAAGACAACAAAAATTTTGGTACTGATAAATATTTTAAATGAGTCTCAGAAATGTATTGAATACATTTTGTCATCTTAATCTAGCATCTATAATGATTTAATTTTGAAAATTATCTAAAGAAAAAATGATGAAAATTGAAGCAAAAATAACTTTTTCACTCGCATTTTTTTTTTACTCGCCAAATTTACTGATTTCCCCCTGTTTAAGGCAGAACTTTTTAGTGTAACCCTTGAGTTAAATGCGGTCGACGGTTAAACAGTTCAAAGGTCTTTGGCGCAAAACTATTTTTCGACTCCAAGGTTTGGCTAACTGTAAAATCGCGTATTTTTTATTAATTTATTTTATTTTTAGGGCATAATTTTTAAGTTAATGCTTTCAAACTTCACAAATTAATTGCAAAAATAAAATACTTTTAAATAAATAAAATGTACAAAAAATACTGTTTAAATTATTTCTCGCAAAACGGTTTTTTACGAAAATCACAAAAAAAATTTTAAAATCCGTAACTTTTAAGCAAATTTTTCAATCTTCTTACAGATTACGGATAATATTTTTTTACATACGGAAATAAAGTTCCGTACGATTATCTTCATAAATGACAAAGTTATTCAATGTTAAGTTAAAATTTTGAGTATTTTTTGAAAAATCTTTAAAAAAGGTGTTGGGAGTTTTATTTTTTAAATGACTGGATCTAAAAGAGAAAGGCTTGAAGCTATTTAGTGTAGAATATCGTTTTAATAACACGAAAACAAATTCATACGCAACAATTTAGAAATAATTTGCATAAAAACGCATCGGTTTTAACCCTTTTTTAAAAAATTCTTAAAAAATAGAAAATATCATTATTTTGCAAAAACAATTATACCGTATTGTGGCGAAATAAATTATCTTTCCGATTCTGTAAATATTTTTTGTCTGATTTCAACAGTAAAAATTGTATGGCAAATTTAAGATGGTGGAAAACGTCGGATCACCGCTCGGCCGAAAAGGAATGGAAGTTCTGCCAAGTAAACAGCCCGCAGGAGTAAAACAGTTAGGAGTTTTAAGGCTTTTATTTAATATCTTTTCAACTAATTGCAACATCGGAATGAAAATCGGAATCCTATTCTCAGACCTACTGAATATACGCACAAAATTTCATAAGAATCGGTCAAGTCGTTTCGGAGGAGTTTGGTTACAAACACTGTGACAGGAGAATTTTATATATTAGATATCTTTGCTTATATATAATTTTTCATTAATTTGTAAACAAAGACGAAAAGACCAGTCGACCTATATAGAAGATCAAAAATGAAAAAAAATGTAATGGATGATGTAAATCAATCGGACTATCGTGAAAAAAAATACCAATTTCCTAACATCTAATATATTTTTATGATATTCTTCTTGTCACGACTTCGAAAATATAGCATACTTTAATGATCAAATTGTTGATGTTCATACCATCTTATTGGGAGTTAATCAGACTTCGAACATCTAGTGATAATTTATTGAGTCATTTGTGAATTTCTTCTTTCTTTGGGGCCCTGCAGCGAAATTTAAGAATATATTTAATCTTTTCCATCATTATTAAATCGTCTACAATGTCAAATAAATCTTCCTCCTCTAAATTTATTGCTTTCAGAAATATAGTGGATAATAAAAGATAATCACACAAAATTTTTATTAATCCGTAATTATTTATAGGAAAATTAGGTAAATCAACGAATTTTCATTCGTAAATTTTAAAAATGTTTATTTGCCTTTAAAATATTCTCCTGTTGTATTTTTTCAAAGAAAAACACTACCATTTAACCCAGGCTAAATTATTATTAAGAGGAACCTAATAATAATTTTTCTTTCTTTTTTTATTAATAAACTTTTATCTTGTTCTATTACTGAATAATGCTTTCAAAAAGCTACGATCATTATATTTTGATCTTTGATATTTTGTTTAAATTAATATCTTCTATATAAAATTAAACCTTAAAATATTAAATTTTAATCAAAAAATAAAATACGTATTGTATGTGCAGAATTAACAGAAAGATAGTAGTTTTATAAATAAATATAGATTAATTAATAATAATTATTTTAAGAATGTAGTTTTTATAAAGATTTAACTTTGATTTTAAATTTATTAAAGTAACTGGAACGTGAAAATGGTTTAAATTTTGAATTTTTTTTTTATTTTACTTTTAAAAAATAGAGGGCATTTTTCTGCTTCTATAGATGCATTATTAATGCGAATTCGATCAAAAGAACGCTAGAAAATTGAATTTTAACATTGTAAACAAATGTGATGCAACTGTGATTCAGGTACACTTTCTTCAAAATCCGTAGCGTATTCAATATGTATTGTAAAAAACTTATTTTTCTATTCGAAGAATGTAATTTTTCTATATTATATTTTGAAATTTGGTGAAAATTGTACATTTTTTGTGCAAAAATTACGGAAAATTTAAATGATTTGTTACAAAGTTTTGAAAAAATAATTTGTTTTTTGAAATGTTAACTATGTCTAGTTTTACATTTATAAATACTCAGTGTAGTTTTTAACATATAAATCAAGTGGATATAGTACAAGTAGATTTTGAGGATTATTCTAAATTAAATACACAGCTTGTAAAATAGACATTTATTTTTTCCTAACTGCTTATTGCTAACATTTGAATGCTCATGAATAACTCTATATGTTTATTACTTTTGGTTTTACATTAAAATAAATAAATATTCATATGTATGAATACAAAAACAGAGATTCTTTTGTTATATTTTTTAAAAACAGAGTTCCATTTAAATTAGATATCAAATTAACTTCTTAAATTCATCAAAGACATTTTTTTGTGTATTTTTATAACAATAAATATTTGTACAAGGAATTTTGTAATATCCTGTAATGATGATGTTCAAAGTGAAGTAAAAATACTAAAACTTTTAGACATAAAACTTTGGTATTTTAAATGGAAGAAGGTGTGAATCGTTGATAACTTGTATTGATGTAGTAGGAAAATTGAAATTAAAAAGACTTCTAAAGAATCTAGAATTTTAAACTTACAATTTAAAAACTGAAAAATGATGCAAAATAATCCAATTAACAATGGTATGACTTTATATTGCATTAAAATATTTATTTTACAAATCATGGATGAAAATATCTTTATTTGCAATTTTCTCAAAACGCATTTTTTGGTGATTCCGGTACATTTTCCTCAAAATCTACTTTACCTATCGTGCTGATATTTTACATAATATAAGATTAACATATTTTTAACAAAGTGAAACATTCAGAAATTTCGGATATAGCACAATTTCTGCATAAAATTTAAAGAAAATTTGAATCGCTAAATTAATTTTTTTAAAATTTTTATAAATTTACATTTAAAATTTTCATTTCGTTCATTTTATGGATTGTTATGTTTACAAAAACTCCGGGAAGTTGTATAGCTATATATGCAGTAGATTTTATGCAAAGTGTACCTAAAGGTAAGAACATGCTTGAAAATAAAAAAAAAAACGTTATTGATTAATTATTGCTCTTACAGATTTATTTGTAATTTAAAATAAATTTCTTTACATTAACAAGTACATAAATATACAGATAATTCAACGTAAAAATTATATTTCCGTTGCTTTAAATTTAAGTAAGTGAGATTCATTTAAAGTTGGTGCAAAAAAAATTCGTTTTTCCTTCTCGCAGACGTCCCAGTTACCTTAAATCATATTTGAATAGAATAAGTGAAGGCATTAGTGGAATGTGTGTGTATATATATAAGAGGAAATTCAAATACTTTTAAAGAAAACTCAGAGTAGTATTTATGTTCTTCAAGTTGTGTAGCTTCTTGCAAGACATAATGCGTTAAAGAAGCGTAAAATTTATATTTCTACAACAAGAAAAACTGACTCTATAATTTTATTTATTTTCTTATCTACGATTTTTCATTTGAAAAAAAACTTTTTCATTTTTGTGTCTTAAGTTAAAAAAAACTAAAAAAAGCTATTTTTTTCTTTTTCTTTTTTACTGGGTTAAAAAAATTCTCATTTATATACTAAAAAGATAAGTCTTTTCAAACCACTTGACTTTTTATGAGTCGTTTGAGGATTTAAAAATAAAAGTTTAATTCAGTGCAGAAATTTGTAATGAGTTATTTTATGGCATCTAACTCGAAAAATGAAGTATTCGAATTAGCTTTCTCCTAATCACTTTAAAAATTTTTGAGTATGAAAATATATTTACAAATCTGATGAGCGTCAAATTCACTTAAATTGCTTGATTAATAAGAAATTCCTATTAATATTTAAATCAAAATAAATCACTTAATTTCTGAAAAACTTTTTACGACTGATAACAAACATTGTAAACTAATTACACTTTTTTTAAATTGGGAATTTATAGTTTATTGAATAAATTCTGTTTTGTAAATTGTGTTGCTTGCAAGCAATTTTATACCAATACTTAGTGCCGTTCTAAGCATCGATTTCTTGAGAACACATTTTAATGTTGTAAAGCTGGAAAAAAATGACTTTTTGTTTAAAGTGGTGGTGCTAGTTTTTCTGCGCTTGCTGTGCATGGAATATATCATTTTAATGATACAGCTTTTGATACATAGATCTATTTTAGTATTTTTAAAACTTCATAAATATGTATAATAACGAATTCGTCTCTCTTCCTACCATAATGATTTTATGTTAGCCAACTGAAAATAAAAATATTAAATCTGATCTTAAAAGCCATAATTAAGAGTTTAAAGTTTTTAAGTTACATAGTCGCATTATTAATTCTTTTAAATTGATTTAAAGTTGCAAGCAAGTCATTTTATTTTTTAAAAAAATGTGCGATTGCACTTCTTAGACGTTGAAAAACTGTTTCTCTTTATAGAAAACGGAGAATGATTAAGCTTTAAATTTGCCATATGGAAGTACTATCGATATACGTTAATCCCACCTAGTATGCTTAAAAAATATTATTTTCCGTTATTGGATGCGTTTAATGTAAATAATTAGATTTTAAAGCTAAAAAAACATTTTTGAGTGATATTGTAATGCCTGACTCAAGTGTATTACTTATAAAAACATTTGAATCGAGCGAAAGAAATGAACAATTTATTATTAATATTTATTGAAAAATACAAATGATGGACTTATGAGACGCGGATGAGTATTCGTTAATAAAAAAATGGACAGATTTTAAATAAAAAAAGGAATTTAAAATATTAAATAATATAAATTTTGCATCATAATTGGGAAAGCATTATAAAAATAAAAGAAAATTGTTTCGATAATTAAATTGTTCACTTTCGATTTCTTCAGGAAAGGAAATGGCATTTTTTTTTTTGTAGCGTACTCTGAACAGATTTAATAATTAAATGAAAGAAACTTATCTTTAATGGCAATTAAGATTTTTTAAAGAACGTAATACCTGACTTTATTTCATTAAAATCCTTTCTTGTGTAAATATTGATTAATCAGTTTGTTGTTTAACAGGTCGGAAAACGTAGCATTCTTCTATAAATCCATTTAAATCCACTTGTTTAATAACTAAATTTTCCCTTTTCGCCTGCTTCTATATAATTATAAGATAATACATTTATCTTACGCGCGACTACGCTTAATGAAATTCACTTGCCTATCTTAAGTTTTTCAGTAGGAAGAATGCCTGATGTTTAACGAACAAAATACATTTTGTATTGCAGCAGATTTTTTTTTCTAAGTGAATTAACATAATGAAATGAAAACTGTATTTAACTTATTCACAAATTAAAGCAACGTCTATCTTATTTTTAACTTTGTGTTATGAGATTCATTGAAACTCTTGGGTATTAGGATCTTTCATTAAAAACCAGGCATTAAATATTTATGTTATTTACTATTTATAGTATTATACTATTTATGATATTTTATTCTTAAGAGAATGAAAGTTGTCTGAAGTGACATTATTAAATTTTTAATTTCCCTGTAGATGTAAAATATTGTACTTCATTGATGCATCTGATTCACGAGTTTATCTACGAACTGATTTAGTTTGTTTTTCCCCCAGCTTAGAATTAATGATAAAAACATCTTTGAAATTATTTGATACAAATTTGAGAAAAGTACGTTTAAGAATGAATGATATTCATTTGATACAAAATGAATATCATTCATTCTTAAACGTATTTTTTCTCTATTGTAAAAAACTATTTAACTATTTAAACTATTTTATTATAATAATCGTTTTTTCCCTATCATTGATCTCAGAAAAAACTACAATAAAAAATTCATTAGGAAATAATTATTGTTTCAATTCCATCCATTATCAGTGATCGATATTTCTAATGTAGAATATGAAAAATAAGATATTAAATGCTCAAAATCTGAAAAACAAAATTTACTTTCAGAATTAATTTCATAAAAAGCCCTAAATATCATAGAATAAATAAGAATTATTTTGCATGTGCTATATATATATATATCAAAACTTTTTTTTTTCGTTTTCTGCTTTTTTTATTTGATCTCAGTTTTTAATACTTTAAATATTGGAAAGAGCATTTCAATTTAGATAGAATTAAGCTACTGTCGCCATAAAACCGTTGCCATTTATATGGCCATAAATTATTTGCGTTCCATTATAAAATGTGTGTAACTCACGAAAATATATATTAATTATCATGTTTTAACAAAGCTTTTTAAGTCTCATTTAATTTTCCTTAGGCGAAAAATATGAAAATTGTTAATCAGATAAAAAAATGAGTCTCCTAAAATGGAAATAAATTCCACGTAGCATTTAAAATATCTGAACACGTTCGGTGTACATTTTTTTAAAAAAAATAGCATACTTAAACATTATAAATGCTTTTGACACTTTGATTCAGTAATTCGCTCTTCATCCAGTTGAGCGAATCCTCTCAATGTATTGATAGTAAATTGTATATGAACTTCGTTCAAAACATCTAATAGTTCCTGGAAAGCTTCTATTTAAATGTAAAATCGGCATTTGAGCTCCTAATCTTAGAATTAGTTACTCAACAAAAACATCGTTCGAGACAAGTATTCGCAGAATACCATTAAAACTTTCATTTGCGTTCTATGGTTTCCAATGTTAGCATTCATTCAGTAATTGCTTGCCACACATTTTGATTTGATGAGATATCTTAAGTAAATACAAATTTTAAACAATAAAATCAGTTTTGGGAAAAAATGACAACGTTAGCAAAATAAATCTAAACAGTGGAGATAAAAGCTATCGAAAAATGATTTAAAATTTTGTTTACAATCTTGTTTCCAAAATGTTAAAAGAATTTGTGTTGCCACCATGTTTCAAAAGAATATTGTTCGTATTGTTGCCTTAAAGGATTATTAAAACTTTATTTCTAAAAAATTCTTTTTTAAACCAATTTCTGATATATTTTGAATAAGTTAAAAACCCACTTCTGGTTTTTCTAATTTTACAAGAATTTTTGCAAACTTAACCTCTATGTAACGTAGAAACAAAATATGTTTTGTAAAACCAAAAGATTGTTCAATTCAAAAAAATAAAATATGTTATGCCCGAAATTAGTTATTTCAACGTGCTTGGATTCCTTAAGTTAATTCGCTTACTTCATTTGTTGTATAATATGCAAATGTATGAATAATGCATCTCGTACAAAAACATGTTTTTAAATGAGCTATATTCTTGAAATTCACGGTATGTGTTCTTCCAGCTCTAATTTTCGTCAGTCTCTTCGGTTGTTAAATTTCTTCCTCTAGCGTAATATTTAAGGCATTTACATTGTAAAGTAATTAACGTTTCTCGTTTCGGATGGAAATTTATTTTCGTACGTAAATGGAATTTACTCCGAAGCCATTCGGATTCTTACCTTTTCCAATTATTTCAATGTAATTTAAATAGGAAATGGAATACGCTGCTGTTTCTTTTTAGAGAATTTTTTTTTGACTCCCTGCTTTTTACTTTTCCAAACCTTGGCTTAAGTTTTCGTCTCTTTCTGTAATGCTCCAAAGGACACAAACTAATTCTAAAAACTTCTGTCAAGAATGACTTTGAATTCTATTTAAGCATGACTGGAACATAAAGCAATTTATCTCCGCTTCGCTGCTTCTTTTGAAAAATTCACGGGGAAAAATTCAAAGAATTCGCTTAGCTCTGTTGATCTTTAATCGCATTTTATCTGGTGTATAAAATTTTTTTAGAACAATAATGTTTGTTATTCATCGCAAAGAAGTGAATAGTACAGTACAGCTATTAAGTCTTGTACAGATAAGATCAAATTACTACTATTCTATATTTTGACTTTGCCATAAACGCTGGTATGCTATTGTTTAAGCTTCGTGATTTAGTTTTTATTTATCGTTTGCTTAAAATTTTTATTTATTTTTTTTTAAACTGATTTCGCATATAAAATGATGCTTTCCATAATATATATTTTTTAATTTTTGAATAATATACTTGGTGTTGCATTTTAAGGTTTTTCATTTATAATTTGTACCCCCAGTTTCAATAATACAACCTAAACATTAGTAATCCGGACGTGATTTGAATATGAAATTTTCTGACGTGTAGTGGGAGGAAAAATTCTAATCGCAAAAAATTCATTATAAAATTAATTTACTGTTTAACGAAATAAATATATCTAGAGATTTATAATCATTGTTAGAGTTTGGATCTGTGTCATTATAATTCAGAACGGAAAAAGTGATGTATATTTTCGATATGTTTAAAAAATCTGCAATATTTTTTATGCACTGGTATATGCTAAATAATGCCTTGAGAGTTAATTTTTATAAATAAAAGTAATCTGAACTTTATTGCTGAAAGGGATTTTTTTTATACAAATTATGATTAAATTCTGTTTTCTTGATATATAAATCGTGTAAATAAAGTTAAACGCGAATAAAATTTCTAACAAATGCTACATAATATAAAATATGTGAAAAAGTTATTGCTATTTAAATAATTGTTGTCTAAATGTATTCAGACATATATAAACTGTTTTCGTTTTCAAGATTCAGATTTTTTTCTTTGCGTTCTTAAAGGCATCTATTTTGATAAACACTATGAAGAAAGCGTTCCAACCGCAAGAAATCCTCATTGAGTGTGTACTACTAAGATATATTATATAAATGATTACCATTTCAGCTCAGACGGAAATCATAGACGCCTGTAGCATCGCCAGTAAGCGCTATAACAGAGGGAGAACATTTCACTTTAAAAGTACTGAATTGATTTTTTTTCGTACGGTTGTTTGTCAAGAAAATCTTCAGTATGTGTCGAAAAAGAATGCAAGCAATCTATCGTGCTCATTCTAAGTTCAACCAAATAGGAATTGTTGTCAAGAGAGAATGTGGACTATCCCTCTTAGAAATCCGTAATCTTGTTGAGATTACCAAGTAAAAGGTTATGTGGGTCTGTAATTCATGGATTTAAAAGCGTACGACTGGCCGACAGCACCGATTGCATGAGTCTCTTCATACTACTACATGAGATGACAGGCGTATTGTGCGCATGACAATCATGAGTCGTTCTGCCATACAAGGAATCATTTTGCACAAATGGGTCTTTTACATTGTATTCAATATCCGCACATACCATTCGACGTCATTTGACAGTACAGTCGAAGATGCGCAAGATGTCCATTTACGGTTACATTGATCTCAAAAAAATTTACGTTTGCATTTACGATGGTGCTTTGAGCGGTGAACATGGACTACTGAATGGCGCAACATTGGCTTTACAAACAAATCACGTCTTTTCCTGAAACATCACGGTTGCCTTACTTATTTTACTGCCAGTATTATGGTTTGGGGTGTGGTATTGGATCTGACTCCCACATTATCCTCTAGTATGCACTGTGGGTACAATGACAGGCAAGGGTTAAATCTATAAGGTCCTGGAGCCTGTTGCCCTCTCTTAACTTCAAAGTTTGCCTGCTGCTATATTCCAAGAGAACAATGCTGGACCACACATTGCAAGCAGTGTCCAAGACTTCTTCGCTAATCAGACTGCTTTCTGCCTTGACCTGCAAGTTCTCCCGAACAATTTTCTATCTATCACGTCTGGTTGATGATTGAAGAGCGATTGACTGGACATACATCACCCATTGCTATACCGTCTCAACTTTGACAATATCGAGACAACATATCTGCCATATCCCAGCAAAATAACCAAAATCTTTTTCATTCAATGCCGAGCCATATAGCCGAGGGTATTGCTAGCCGTGGCGGCAATACTCAATACTGATTTCATTATCTTTGTCGCCTTACAGAAAGCTATATTTTCATTCATTTAACCTTCGTATTGTTCGTTGTATAAAATTTTTTTACTAAGAAAATTATTTATCATGTTTTTATTAACTCGCTTTCTTGTCTGTCCGTGTGGAATTTTGTAATTGATTTTAAACTAACTTCCCAATAGACTAGAGACTTGACATTTGGTCCATAGCTCAAAAGTGGATGACAATGCATGAAAATGTAAAAAAAGAAAATATAGTCTCGAACTTAGGCCCCCGAAGAGGCTTGTATGTTTGTCCGGGTGGAATTTTGTAATTGATTTTAAACTAACTTCCTGATGAGCTAGAGACTTGAAATTTAGACCACAGATCAAGAGTAGATGACAATGCATGAAAAGGTGAAAAAAGAGTTCTAGTCTCGAACCCGGGCCCCCGAAGAGGGGGCCCTGATTTCGACAGGATTCCCGTAACTCCGGAATTTACACGAATTTACACGAACAAAGACCACCTGTCGATAGCACGGGTCGAGTTGTGCCTATGTATTCAATTTCGTGGCTCTAGGGTCAAAAAGAGGCCCATGTTTTTATTAACTCGCTTTCTTGTATGTCTGTCCGAGTGGAATTTTATAATTGATTTTAAACTAACTTCCCTATGAGCCATAGACTTGAAATTTGGACTAAAGCTCAGAAGTGGATGGCAATGCATGAAAATGGTTATAAAAACATTGAACATAAAATTTTTTTATTAAGAAAATTATTTATCTAATAGATTTGTTTTCTATATATTTTGTCCTTTTGGATTGCCTAGAGTGTATATTGAGGAGACTGTCCCTTTATACATAAGCTAAAACAATTTTAAGACAAGCTTTTGAAATTATTTTTTAACCTGAAAAATTCGAATTTTTCTATTTTATTTCTTTTAAATATTCTTTCTGAAACATTCGTATAATTTCTTAAGTTTCTAAATGTTGTTGGGATGGTCCCTGACAATCTCCGCTCTTCAGTCTTTATGTAGTAGTGACAATAAGATATATTCTCCAATTTACCCCGTGTTAAAAGGTAGGAAAATTTAAGATATTAACATAAAAAATATTTTAAAATACTTTGGTGTTAAACATTAAATAAGTTAAGATACAGAGAAAAAAATTTTTTAGAATAATGATCAGAACCGTAGGCGGGTCTTTGTCTTGCCAATCCGAGTATAGCAAAACAGTCAGCTTTAGAGACAAATTTGAAATGAAAATTTTAAAAGTTCTGAGAGACTATATACATCTTGATTGGGTGTCGAAGAGTGTGACAAGAACTTATATACTTTTTATAATTAAATAAGAACAGTAAGAGTTAAAATTCAATAAAGTAAGAAATGTTTTTTACATATATATATTTTTCATTATATATTTATATTTCCAACATGATTCCTACAATCAGAAATGTTACTAAATTTTTTAATATTTACTTTCAACATAAGAAAGTCTGATTTGTAAGAGTACATTAAGATATGAAAAATAAGTGACTTTTACTGAAGTAAATATATTACAAAAATTTTTAAAACTTTTTTTATTATGTGCTTATTACATTAAATAAAACATGTTTGTATATAATCTATTGAACTGAGCAAATAAATTAAATCTTAATATTCGAACTGATGCAATAATTTAAAAGTATGTTTAAGTAGAAAAATGTATTAATATTACTCTAAAGGCTTTTAGTTAAAAATGTATTAATACAAAGGTTCTATTTATGCACCAAACATGTTTAAAACAAGTTTCGTTGAAACTAAAAGCAAAGAAAAATGGCGTGGTCTTTTTATGTAGAGATACAAGCTTCAATGGACGTCCAAAAATATTTGAATATTTCTCAATAGCTCTACTTTTAAAAGTATTTTTTATTTTTACCTTGAGAACATAAAAAGGAAGAAGAGAACATTTTATTTCTGAAAAATTTCCTCTTACAAGACTTCACAGTTTCTTCCTGCTATCATGTAAGTCACGATTCTACAGTTATCAAAAGTGAAACGGAAAAAAAAAATGTGGTGCCTTCAAGATTTTCCCCCTTTACTTTCATTGAATAAGTACTGCTCTTATACTTATAACTAGAACGTGATTGAAGCTCAAAACTTTTTTATAGTTATGAAATGAATTCAAAACACTATTTATTCGGATGTCTCCTTCAATTTTTTTTTCAATCGACATTCTGACGTATTTTAACTTACAATTTCTTTTTCATAGAATGCCTTTAATAACATAAAAGTTGCACATGGAAGGTCATAAGCACCGTATTAATGTTGAAAGGAATATAAAAAAATTAATTAATTTCATATTTTACAACGGCAATACAAATTATTAAATAAGATTAATTCCTTTTTTTTTCTTTTGTGAAGTCTGACTATATGCAGTAGAGAACCAAAAACACGGCCTAATATGGACCGAAGATGGCCAAGCTTGTGAAAATGCCGTGTTATTAAGAATGGGATTTAAAGCTAGTAATTAAAAAAAAATTTTAATCAATTCCTACTTTGAATGAATGAATAGAAAGTATTTTATTAACGATTGAAAAATTGAACAAGATATATATATATATAAATATGTAGGGAGAGAGTGAACTATAATAGAAGGAATTGAAAAAAGATATAAATTATTGGCATGGCCAAGTAATTTTAGCGCGTTTTTCACATGTTGTATTTTACAATAATGCAACTAATGAACTTTTTACTAACAGAAAGTAGTGTACTGTACCACTCCTCTAAATGTGCTACTATTGAGCTGAAAAGAAAAAATTCTGGGAAAATTTTGTGGAAAACTCGGGAAATTTTTGTGGAAAACTCGGGGAAATTTGAGGAAAACTCGGGAAAATTTTGTGTAAACTCAATAAAATTTTGTGTAAACTCAGTAAAATTTGGGATAAATTTGGTAAAATCCCGAGATATTCAGGAAAATCTTGTGGAAAATTCCATGGAAACTCGGGAAAATTTGAAATATTTTATGGAAAATTTGATACGATTTTGTTGAAAACTAGGTAAAATTTGAGAAAATTTTGTTATAAACTAGCGAAATTCAGGAAAATTTGTAGGAAAATTCGGGAAAACTATGGGAAAATTTAAATATGATTCGGCTCATCTAGGGCACAAATGCGACCCAATGCCGAAAACCCGAGGTCAATTGGTTGCTTATTGGCTGAGAAAAAGGTACGACAAAATATGGAACGAAGACGAAATTTGGGTCCTAATAGCGCTTTTGTTCCACTACGTGAAAAACGCGCTAAAAAGAGCATGATTTGTCTGCGTTGTTATAACAGTGCACACCCAGTTTGGCTGAAAAACCAGTTTTCGACGCCATCTTTCGTCATTGTTTTAAAAGTTATATTGTTACAACAATGGAAACGAATCTAAGTTGGCGTCGAATACCAGTATTTAATTTAATTAATTAACCGGTAATTAATGGATTAATATTTGAAAAAAACTATATTAACATTAATTGCCATCCACTACAAGTTTTAAAAAGTTTGTTTGAACTTGATCGGATGAATAGAAAGTATTTTATTAGCGAATGAAAATTTAAACAAGATATATATCTTTATATATATAAATCTTTTTGCGTGTGCATGTGACTAAACTCCTCCTCAGCGGCTGGACTGATTTTGATGAAATTGTTTGTATGTATTCAAGTGGATTCGAGAATGGTTTAGATTCGCAATTCGGTCCGATATTGCTATTAGTTAAAAAGATATTAACCAAGAACGTTAAAAAACCGGTTTTTGGCGCCAACTTTGTCTGCATTATTGTAAGGCTGTTATTGTTACAACAAAGACAAAAGTCGGTTTTCAGCCAAACTGGAATTTCATGACGTTGCTCTATTGACTGTATTAATTAACTTTGTTTAAAAAATAAATGCTTTTAACATGTGATTAACTTGAAATGTATTATTAAAATCCCAATTTCTACAAATGTTTTACATTATTTACAAATTTCTATGAATTTTTTTGGATTTGAATTCCAAAAAAAAAAAACAACTATTTTTCAAGTAGATTGGTACATTGTATACTCTTCTCAACGCTGCCAAGTTAGACTGAGATGGAATGTTGTAAAACTTCATTAAAAAAATTTATAAAATTTCGTAATTTTGAAAAAAAATTCTATTTTTCTGCTTTTTTGCGCATAAAATATTTTTTAAAAAAAGCACTTTTCCATTTCAAGGAGCCATAAAAATGCAACGAAAAAAGTTGCTAAAATCACCAAATGCCAGTAATAATTAATTGTGATAAACCTACGGTAGAATTGACCAGTTTGAGGCTAATGGACTTGTGCAGAAAGAGACAACTTTCTGATACGTTGCAACTGATAGTTTTCTTTATTTTTAAAAAAGCGATTGAGAGTGAATATAAGAAAATGCTGAAATGTTTTCATCAGATAGTATTACTTACATTTTGAATCTTTCTTTATAATAAGCGGTCGTTTCAATAATTAATGGTAAGAAATTTTCATTCATTATTTAATAAAAATGGATATAAATTATTTTTTTAAAAACTAAATCAATACTGTTTTTTATTATTCATTACAAAATTAATTATTTAATCATAAAGTCGTACATTGTCTGTTTCCTTGTGGATTAAGCAAGATTAGCTTTGTAAATTAGAAATCGAAAATAGAAATTTAAAGAAAGATCTAATCACTGGGGAAAAAAGAGGGAAAAAGCCCATGTACGCTGGGCTAAACCGAGGGAAAAGAAACCTGTTTGTAAACGAAAAGAAATTGAAGACGTTTTGGAAAAGATAATTTTAATGACATAAGTATAGAAATCTCTCATATCGCGCATACAACCTCTCCCAGAAATGCTGACATCTGGGTGGCGATTAATTAGTTATTTAATAATAAATTCATACATTGTAAATTATTAATAGAAAATAAAGATTAGAAAAGAAAAGAAAAAGATGTTTATGCTTGAAACGGAGGGAAAAGAAACTTGTCTAACAAAGAAAAGAAGTGGAAGAAGTTTCTGAAAAGGGAATTTAAATGACAAATATAGAAATCACTCACATCGCGCATACACACCCAGAAGTGCTGGCGTCCAAGAAAGAAAGAGAAAAAAGGGAAAATTTACATAGGGATAAAGTGATACCAATGGAAAAAGTCCATGCAAAAACAGGCTAAGCGGAGAGGATATAGACCCATCCAACGGAGCAAAGAAGTGGAAGAAACTTGAAAAAAAAAAGAATTTTAATGACATTGATATAGAAATCACACGAACACACCATGAAGTGCTGACACTAAAAGGGGAAGGGGAAATTTCAAAGGCAAAAAGCTACACACTTGAAGAAGCCCTTGCAACGCCGGGCCATGAAGCTAGTATATATATACATGAAGAGAGAGTGAGCTAATAGTAGGAATTGAAAAAAATAAGTATGAGTGTTTCCACAGAAAATATTGTTCTGTACTAGTATGTATTGCTTGCTTGAGAATACAACAAGAAATAAACTGCCCAAATACTCTTAAACAAAAAAAAAAAAAGTACGTACTTTATAAAGTCATAGAGCATTTACTACATGTAAATGAAAATTAATGAATACATAGTATCAATAATTTACCTGATCAGACACATTTAAGAAAATGCTTTATGAAGACATAAAGCTTTCTATAATGAAAATAAAGCAGACGACTTTGCAAAAACTGGCTACATTTTTTAAAGAAATGTCCTACATCCTGTTGTCTTCCTTACTTCACTCTGCCTTTTGCTGCTTCATCACGAAGATGTGAAGGAACAATAAATCTTTTACCGACGCACCTTGTTCGAAATAATTATTGGCGGTTTCGACAGCCTTTAGTCTTTCACTATATATGGTATTTTAAAAGTTTGTACGGTGTCCTTAATACCAACGTCTTCATCATTTCCTGGCACTTTTTCATTAACTGTAACAGTAGCAATAATTTCTGCATCTGATATGTCTTACTCGGTATCGTTCTTGATCTTCGACCTGAAAGGTGTGGTCAAGTTATCCGGACTGTCGGGTTATCGAGTGCCGAGTTTTCGAGCCTCTACCATTCTACAGTAAAAAAAAAACTAACGAAAGTTATGGATGCTTCCAATACCTGACTGTCACTGTATGAAATTAAACTTTGTGAGACAGTATTTTATCCATTTGACTAGAAGTTAAAAGATGAAAATACTTACTATAAAAAGTCTTCTAAATGAAATTTTTGAAAAAAAAAAAACATTATATCATTACAAGAGAAAATTTAACTTTTTTTGTAAATAAATTTGTTTAGATGGGGTTCACACGAGAAGCGCATTACATTAGGTTTTTTTTTTTTTTTTAATGCTTTAACCCTCCTGTTTATTTTTATTACCTGCGCTGAGAAAAACAGGATAGATTTAAGTAAATTACTTAATTTTCTATCATTCTTGATACTTGAGCGATTTTTTTCAGCAACGTACAGACACAGCTTTGCATAGGTGCTGGAGTGAGTGAGTGAGTGATTTTGGGATTTATTGGCGCAAGAGCCGATTTCGGCTATACTGCGCCAAACATTTATTTAACATCTGTGGTCTAGACGTAAAGAGAAAGAAAGAATGAATTGAATGACAAGAAAGAGGGTCGAAAATAGAGAAGGATCACTAGGGTACCCCGGGTTCGTGAAGTCCGTGTTTTCCAAAGACAGTAAACCCCGTGGGAAAAGGAAAAGATCACTAGGGCACCTCGGGATTGTGACACCCGTACTCACCTAAAGAAGGTGAGCCCCCTGAGGGGGCATAGGTGCTGGAAGCAATGGTTATTATGAGGAATCGACGAAATGAGCGCCTCTTCCTTGGCACCAGACCTTTCACCAAGCGAACATGGCTAGCGTGTCATGAGTTCGATCCCAGTACCACTGAAGACCCGCCGTGTAGGGCAGTGATGCACGTTAAATCTGTCGAGAGCTCAAACGTCCTCCCGTTGGTGTGGTGTGGTAGTTAGGAGAGGGGGTTCAAGCTCAGGTGTCGTCCGCGTCACTTGACCATGGTTCAAAATTACGCGGACCGTCCCCAAAAGCCCTCGTGTAGCTGAACAGTGCGACGTTAATATTCTCTCACTCACTCACTCTACATTTTTTATTACACATGCTGAGGCCCCTGTAGATTAGAAGCCCCATATCATTGATACGGTGGTAGTTACGCCCCTGCTGGCTTGGTTATATTAGATTCTAATAATTGGATTAGATAATAATTATAACAAAATAATATTATTGGAATATTAAAGTGAAATTATTGGAATATTAAATTCAAAAAATTTTCTGTTTACAAAAAAAAAAGTCCGGCAATTTTCCTATTTTTCTAGTGTGTATGGTTTAAAATCGATTGTTGAGCAGTGTGAAGGCGGCATAAAAACAAATGTAAATACTTCAATTTGAAAAAATCTGTCAGTTGAAAATTTTGTAGAAACTCTTTATGTGTTCATTTTTTGTTTAATTTTTTTTTCATAAGCATTTTTTTTTTTTTTTTTTTTTGCTTTGTCGGAAATTTACTACGATTCTTAACTACGCTTCGTTCCACATTAATGATCAATGGGTTACTCTTTGAGAAACTTTCGCATTCTGAGAATAAAAAATACATTTTAGAGTGTGAGATAATTCTGTAACTTATTTTTTCGAAATGTGTTCACATGGATATTCAGATGAAGCAAAAATCTCTTCGCTCAATTGACTTTCTTTTTTATAACAAGGAGCGTTGAAAACAGTTTGTTTCCCATAAACTAAAATATGGCCTTTTTTACATTGAATAATATCTAATCAAAAAAATTCGTATATTTTCAACTTATAAAGGGCAGAAATTATAATCTGAGAACTATATTTCGGCTTTTGTAATAATTTTAAGTATTTATTTAGATTCTAGAGTCCCTTTATGATGCGAAATTATTTAACTCTATATTCTCTCTATAAATGCGACCATCATGTCACGCAGTATTTTAATTGCTTAAGAATATTTGCGTATTATAAATGCAATGTAAAAAAATATTTAAAAAATGAAAACAACTATTCAATTAAAGTTTTCATTTTTTTTTTCTTTTTTAGTTCCAACATAATTTTAAAATACAATTCTAAAAGTACAGAAAGGGGACTATTGTTATAAAAGTATTGCTTAGAATATAGCATTATAAAATATTAAAAATAAGTATCAATTTTATTAATTTTTCAAAGAATTATTTTTTTTTAACTACAGTAACTTAGGAATCTTCAATGAACTTTAAAATATTGTAACGTAAAAGTTGTATGTATTTGTAGATAAAAGAACTTAATTTCGATTAAACCTCGTGAATTATTTAAAATCGATTAAAAAGTCTTTTTAAAGAACTATACCGATTCACTTGTCAGCTATTTTATTTATATAGTTATCAATTATTTGTTCTCAGAATTAAGTTTGTATTAGATATAACATTTATTGAAAAAATTATCTACGTCAAAAATATTTTAAATTAACTAAATTAACTTCTTTATCTTATTATTTTCCATAAATCATTTTGGTTACTCTTTGCTTACTTTTTCGTTGCAAAATACTTAAATGTACGAATATTTTAAATTTGAAAAAGTCTAAATGAATTGTACCCCTTTTTACAACGTTTCATGACCATTTTCGAATTAAATTAAAAACAAGTAAGAAAAAAATTTTAAAATCAATTCCTATTTAGGTCAACAAAGAAACATTTTAATTTAGCTCCTTTTTGTTAAACAGTTACAATTACTATAAATATGTTATATACATATGATAGAATCACAATATTAAGTGGCAAAATAGAAAGCTATTTTCCTCGCAATTTTCCATTTTCCTTTCTATGTATGATGTTGGATTTTTGTTTGTTTGTTACTATTTATTCATTCATTAAATTTATTTATCCTAATAAAATAGTATAGTAAAAAAGAAATCACATTCTCAGAAATTAGGCCATTTCAGTTGAGGTTCGAAGCCACGACCTTTGGATTAGAAATCCAACACGCTATCCATTGCGCTACAGGGATACAACGTACCATTTTCCTTTCTATACTTGCTGTTAGTCTATTATTTTTGTTACTATTTTTATTCATTTTTAATTTAATTAATGAATTAATATTTAAAAAACTGTATTAACGTCAAGTGTGATCTACTACAAGTTAAACAAGATATCAATCATTGGCATGGCCAAGTAATTTTAGCGCGTTTTTCACATGTTGTATTTTACAATAATGCAACTAATAAACTTTTTACTAACAGAAAGTAGTACTATGCTTAAAAAAAAATTAAAATTTTTTTTTAAATTAAAAAAAAATTTTAAATTATTAATTTTAAATATGATTCGGCTCATCTAGGGCACAAATGCGACCCATTGCCGAAAACCCGAGGTCAATCGGTTAATTATTGGCTGAGAAAAAGGTACGACAAAATATGGAACGAGGACGAAGACGAAATTTGCGTCCTAATAGCGCTTTTTTTACACTACGTGAAAAACGTGCTAAAAATGTATTTGAATGGATGAATAGAAAGTATTTTATAAACGATTGAAAATTTCTGCAAGATATATAAATAAATATATATATAGGAAGAGTGTGAACTAATAGTAAATTTGAATAAAACTTGGTTTTATTTCTAATTTAATTTAGTCTCCAATTAATAATAAAAAGCTTAATATAACATGCTTTATTCGACTTCACCATACAGATTATATCGTCATTTCGTCTGTCTAAATAAATGCATTGAAAGACGTACATTACTTACACATAAAATCCCTCTATCTTAAAATAAATTTCTTTCCAAAATCGCTAGAACAGCGGATGTGCTGACATCTTTTTAATATTCGACACAGTCTTTTGAAATGAAAGACATTATCTAATCATGAAGTCGGTAAACTAAACCAAGCGTTCCTCGGGGCAACACAAAGGCTTTTAACTGATCTTTTCCCGCGGGCAGAAACAATGTTTGATTAGGGAACTGGAAAAGGGCTGTGTGTACTCCGGCGATTAAGGAAATTCGTATATCCGAAAAGTCACTCCGCAAAAAAGGTGTCAAATAAAATCGTTCATCGAGTTCCGCTCCGTCTAAGGATCACTGGATTTTCAATCAATGGGCTTATTTTATTAGTGAGGGATGCTGTTTTGAGGAAGATATTTCTTTTTCTCCCCCTTTTTGTTCTGTGATGAAACGTGGAACATTGCTTTGCACTTTAGGGATTCCTTTGATTTTTTTTTTAATATTTATTTGTATTCTAACATTTGAAAAATTGCGCATTGGGAAATTCAAACAGCAGAAAATGAAAATGATGCAGGAATCCTAACTGTGTTTTAAATTGGTTTAGTTTATTTTTAGTAGCATTAAATGTGTTGTTGATGTTTTATAATTAATCCAAGAAAAACATATGTTATAATTCATTTAAATTTTCTCTCGAGGGATTTAAATTCATAATGGCCTTGAACCCTCCATGCCGGAAAATAATAATTTTATCTCCCACAAAATTGAAACGCGTTAGCCTTTTTTAAACAGGATGATGCAATCTTGCATCACCCGCGTGTTCGGACCAATCAGAAAAGCCTTTATCGGAAATCATATGATTCTAACAGCTTCCGGTTGACTAAAATTAAAAAAGGTTGACTGGCTTTGTTGTTCGCGTGTTTGTCCGTTTGTACTTTTTACGTCGCCGCTTTACCTGTGTGTTCGTCAATAAAATGTAGATGTTTGAATTATAAAATCCTTTTCATTCTTTTCATGATAGCAACAACAAGAAAAAATATATTTTAATAATAAAATGCCTTTGATCAAGTTCGTAAATTACTTCATATATACTTCAAAATAATATTTATCATCAATTGAAGTCTTATTTTCTTCATGCAAAATATTTTGTACGTTTACTCTAAAAATTAACCCTAAAAGCACACACACAAGGATAAAAATTTTGCTATATAAATGACATTAATTTATAAATATAATTTAAAACTTTTTAAGGGATCTCTCCTTTCATGTGAGAAAGATAACAAGTTGAGACTCATAATAACATGTAGCCTTGTGATCTTTTACCTAAAAAGTTAATTTAATCCATAAATAAAAAGTGCCGTTTTAAAATTAATATATTTTTCTATTCTGCTAATTATAAAATAAGCTATTAGGTGGCAGGTGTCTTTAATTTATTTTCTACAGAGCTTTTGAACTCATTAATTACTTTCTTCCTAATCTAATAAACAAATCCTAATTGTACGTATTATTAAAGGAACGAAAAATATGGAAATTAATGTTGAATAAAAAGATTAAGTAAATAAATTTTCACACTTTTAAGTTCACTCACAAAACATTTAAACATTTTAAGAACTTCTAATTAGTGATTTTTCAAAAAAACGGGAAACTGGAAAAAATATTAATTTTTTCCCCTTCAAGACTATAATAATCAGTTTTAAATTATCAATTTTCGTTGCTAAATGAAAACGCATTTTTCTTTCGCTTTATGTTCTTTAAAATACTTAATTATCTTCTATATTTTATAAATAAACTCAAACTATTTTAAAAGTTCTAGTAGATTATCTCAACAAAATATTTAATAAGAATAATTTTTAATTCGATTACAACTTGTAATGCAACAACAATTCTTTATCAACTGCAGTTTTCTTTCTATATATATTGTATGTTACGTTATTCACTTATGTAGACTAAAAGAGGTACGGTCGACGGATTTTATATCTATGATTTTACAAAGCTTACAGGATTTTAATAAGAAGAAAAGAGAGGAAATACTTAGAATGGATCGCGTTGCTCCAAAACAAGTTCAAGTCCCATAAATACAGGACCTTGAAATGTTGAATGTAGAAGGTTGTTTTGCAACTTCGGTTTTGTCACGAGTTAGAAAACTGACAGCAATGTTTGATTTCCTATTTCCTTTTCAAGAATGTCGCATCAGTATTATTGTATTCTTTTCTCAATTCGAAAAATGTTCTATTCGTTAAATTTATTTTTATGGAACACATATTTTTTAAATTATACACAAAGCACAATGCGAAAATGTGTAATAATATTTGTCTCTAAATATGTATAAAATCATTGTTTGATCATTTTTTTATGAATTCAAAGTAATAATTGCGTGTCAGTTAAGGTGAATATTTTATTTGGCATTTATAAAAATATTCTTAGATACTAGATTAATATTTTCAACTTTTATGATGCCTGATTGTTATTAAATAATTATAATTAAATCTCAGTTGTATGCTTAAATCATGATAAAATTTTGAAAAGAACTTTTTTTTTACCGTTACTTTCTTATCATTAGCGTATTATAATTAGTAATAAAAAGAAATTTATAAATAATTAAGGTATAAAAATAAATCTTATGAAATAAGAAGTAAAATACTAATCTAAGTAAAACTAATAGTAAAAGGAAGTTGTATTAAAAAACTGTTAAAAATGTAATTTTTCTTCTGTGTGGGGTTTCCATATATATATTCACAACATTATGCTCACATTTGTTTAATATTGCGAATATATACTCGCGTATCAATCAATTCAAAAGTTGTTTAATATAATTCAATCAATGACTTCCACACCATACTTATGAACGCTTTGAGAAGTAAAAAAGTATTGTTTCTGAGGAATATATAAAACTAATTAGGCCTAGGACTTAAGTGAGAATAATTCAATCAAGGATTTTTTAAACTTTTTGCTGTATACCCTGCAATCTTTTTGCGCATTTGAAAACCACAAATTATGAAACTCAAAAGCCAACCAAGCATAAAATAAATTATAGTTTGAAAAAAAACTAAAAAACACGCTTTTATACTGAATCGAACTAAAAAGTAAAAAAATAATTCTTAATAAAGAATAAAATGATTAATGAGAAAATTAATGTCATTGTGGTAAAAGCGTGGGGTGCTTTGTACTACATTTTGACACTAATTCAGCTTTTCGGAATAGAAGTTAGAAATTATAACAATTGATACATTTATAGAACACCCCACGCTTTTACCCCAATGACATTCATTTTCTCGTTAATCATTTTATTCTTTATTAAGAATTATTTTTTACTTTTTAGTTCGATTCAGTATAAAAGCGTGTTTTTTAGTTTTTTTTTTTAAACTATAATTTATTTTTCATTTTTTAGTTCGAACTACAATAAAAGCGTGTTTTTTAGTTTTTTAAACTATCATTTATTCATTGTTGAATTTATCCTTGAGTTTGATATTTGAAGCTGGAATTACGTGGCTGTGGAATTAGTCTTGCTCTTCAATGAATATTAATTAACGGGTCTGAATTGTATTTATTCTCTCCGTTTACGAGGCCTCGGATCGTTATATTAGATTCCGTCTCTTTTGAACAGGTCAAACAAATAAAAGTGTGTAAAGAAGAAAAAGTTCGAATTACAAAAAATTTTAATGTATCATGTTTTTTTACGGATTAAATATTATAAAATTCCTCCTTTTTGTTTTTGTTTTCTTTTTTCCCATTTTCATGCATTGTCATCCACTTCCGAGCTATAGTCCGAATTTCAAGTCTCTAGCTCCTCGGAAAGTCACACAGTTTAAAATCAATTACAAAATTCCACCTGGATAGACATTAAAGAAAGCGAGTTATTAAAAACATGGTAATATTAAGTATCAATCGTTTTTTCACCTTTTAAACGTGTTCCTTTCATGTTAATTCGTATCATCATTTCTAAGCGTATTGCTTTATAAAAATTAAAGATATTTAGCAGTTAGAACGCAAATTATTTTTGTTCACATGCTTCAGCCTTTTTTCTATTTTAATTTTCAAAAAAATGTTTATATTATGGTTAGAATTTATAAACACACACCCACCCTCCACTTTCTCAGATATAGAACACTTCTTTTGTTTGTTTTATTTCTTTTAACTGCAAGTGTATTTTATACTTGCATATATAATTAGCGTTAAATTCAAAACACTTTAGGGTTACACCTTATTCTTTTAGTCGCCAAATCTGGAAATGATGTAGGAAATTAGTCGCCATGTCTGAAAATGGTATATGGAACTAGTCGCCAAATTTAAAAATGATATATGCAGTAAGTCGCCAAATCTGATTATCCTTATTCCTGAAGATCCTGAAAAGGACAATGGAACAAAATTATGAAATTATTGTATTGTCATCGGTCCTTGACAAGTGTGCAAAATTTCGAATTAATCTGACCTTTTTAAGTGGGTGAAAATAGAGTTCCAACATTCCGTTACATGCAAGTGAAACTTATAAAAGCGTGTTAAAAAAAGCTTTAAATCATCAACAAAAAAAAAGGGGGGGGGGGGGTGTCAATTTTTATAAAAACGTTGAATTATTTCGAAACGAATTCTTAAGGATTACAAAAACATAGATAACACACACACACAAATGGTTTTTTTATTTTTCTTAGAACTTGTCAGTTTTTCTGTTTTAATTTTTGTTCTGTCTTTTTCGTGTTAATTATTTATAAAGATGATTCATGACAAAGATGAGTTTTCTATATCTTTTGGGTTTTTATTTCCTTTTGTAAGTATAAATACGTAAAAAGCCGATAAGAATTTTCCATTGAAAATAATTTCATATACAATATTTGTAAATTTCAATAATTTCTTCTCGCATAATTTTACTTTCAAACTTAAATCGATCTTTTTGCTAACGTTGTAGTTAGTTACCTCATATAACTGAAAATAATAAGCATTAAATTGTACACATTTTTTATAAAAAGTATTTATTGTATGGTGTTATCTTTTGGTTGGCGCATTTACAATATTGCCTGTTTGCCAGAATTCGAAAAATCTTTGTATTAAATACGTTTTGACTACGTAAATTTTAATAAAGTATTAATCTAGAATCTTAAATTATTTTAACTTAAAATTCAAGCTGTTTTATCTTGAAGATTTTCAAAACTTTTGTTTTGAAATTACTGGTCGCGGGTTGCTATTAAAAAACGTTTGACCATTATAAAAGGAGGGATATTTGTATTCATACTAAAATTTATCACAATTTCTAAAATATCTTACTTCATTTAGAATATGCCCCCCCCCCCCAAAAAAAAATTGCACATTTACTCATAGCACATATTGGGTATTTATTATTTTTCATTAGCTTTAAGAACAATTTTTCTATTAGCTGATACTTTTTTCTAGATAATATATGCCAAACTCTTTAAATGATTAGGAGTACTATATAATTTACTTTTATTGCTTCTGAATCTTATTACGTTTTATCGGGGTTGTGTTTAAGAATGTTTAAATTCTGACTAAAAACTTGATTTGGGGAGAAAAGTATTTAAATTTTATGAAATTTTTGATCAGAAAATTAGGTAAAAAATATTAAAAAGGGTAAAGCATTTGAATATTAAATCTTTCTTAAAGCCAGAAAGTGGTGTTTTTGAGACAGAAATTTAATACTGATTGGATGTATGTTAAAATTTTTTACAGTGATAAGAATATCATGAAATTGTGAATTCATGTTCTGGGCATCTAGATTGCATTTTAAGAATTAAAGATTCGTTTTCTAAATCTTTAGTAATAAAATGTATCTCGCAGAAAGATTTTAACATATGTAAATGTATAGGGTGGATAAATTCTAAGTCTAAAAGCCGAAAATTTAATTATTTTGCACGTTTTATATTTATCTAAAAAACACATTGGAGAATCTTTCTATTAATTACTATAGAGTATAATATATTTTACTAAATTTGTGAAAAAAAACCCTTGCTATTATATTATTAGATTAATGCTTTATTTGCTAGCGGCAAAAGAAAACCATTCATCAAATGAATCATTTGCATTTAAGAAGTTTAACACCCAGAAGAAAAAGTGCTTTTCTTTGATCAAAGGATTTTTCTAAGTTTGAAACCTTATCAAAGAAGGCAAAATTTAATCCCTGTTGCCATGGTGATGTAATGAAACCTTTTCAAAATTATCCTCCTGTGACGTGAAACGGTTTTTTTCCCCCCTCTCTCTCATTTTCTTTTTTGCTCCTGGTATTTTCTGTCAACTTTTAAAAATATTTTTCCTATAATTTATATTTTTTCTCCTCCTACTTGAAGGAATTTAATGATCTTTCAGAAACCGTAGGGTTTCTGTATTGTTCATTAGCCAAGCACAGGAATTTTTTCCCCTTTTCTGGTTGAATATCATTATATATATATTTTTTTAAGGTTCACTGAAATAGAGTTTTACAGCTAGTGAAAAGTAACCGAGATTAGCTCTTTCTAAAATGATTCAGTTACTCATTCTTCCTGTTTGCCTTATGGCAACGTTTCAATAGAGAAATTTAATTTTTTAAAATTTTATTTATTTATTTATATTGATTTTATTTTAGTATTTTTTTGTGATTAAGTTGAATGGTATAAAACCAATTTCAACACGTTTTAAAGCACTAAAAAAAGATTTAATGTATTTTGAAAACTTTACTGATTTTCTGTTCTTATATATTGCTGATAATTAATTAGAAATTTCTATAAAAATTTCTTATTTTGGTACTTTTTAAAAATGAAACTGTTTATTTTTTCAATTTTATGAAACAGAAAATGTTTGATAAACATATATATCCAAGTTGTTTTGAATTTCATCTATTACAAAAAGAATTTAAGGCACAACGGAATACGAAACTTATTACATGGCTAGATGAAGTTTTAAATAAGTTATGAATTCATCAATAATTACTTATTAAATTAATTTTAATAAAAAAATAATTGTAATGTTTAATTACACAATCTAATATTTCTTCACGCTAAACTTTTGCAAAATGTTTAAAAAATTTCAAAATTTGTAGTAACTAACAATAGTTTCATATTCTAGTAAAAAAAAAAATTTATTGTAGTATATTGGAGGGAGGGGGGATCTCCAAAAACTAGTCGGAACGTTTGCTTATCTGACAATTTAATGTTACATTTATTAATTTTGTTACAAAATATTTTTGTGATTTTTTTAAGCATTCAAATTATTTTTGGAAAGCATTGAATTCATCAATAATTATTTTTTTAAAAAATCTATTTTTAGAACCAAATAACTAGAGTTTTCGTATTTGTTTTAATATGATACTGCAAAAATATAATGCATTATTTAATTCACTTCAATTGTATCATATTAATATGTGAATTAAGATTATACTAGACCTCCGACATTATTATTTTCCTGACTTCCATTTTGCACTTATTTTAAAATAAGTATTGAGCAATTTTATCTTTCATAATATAACTCAATATACTATTTGCTACATGAATTATTCAAAATCTGTCAAAAATATTTTGTATGTATGATTTGATATTTCTAAATTAACTATAAAGCTACAAGGCGATGCATGCTAAAAACATATAAATCAAATAATTGTCTAAATAAATTTTTAAAAAATGATTTATATTATCGAAATATTTAAAAAAAATCATCTAATTTCAGCATTGTTGTAAAATATTTCCAGATTTTAAGATTTTTTTTTTTTAAATAACATATTTTGTGATGATGAAAGAATTCTGTTTATAAGAACAACTGTTCGTCCGTAAGATGCTGTAAGTCAGTAGCAAATTCCTTGCTTGCAGTGAGCTTTTTCAATATCATAAATTTCCACTTAGCTCGTTATCAATAGCCTGTCTAGGTACGAAATCCGCAACGATTATTTTCGATTAATCCACAAGTATTCAAAAAGCAGATATATGATGATAAAATATTAAGAACACATTTTTTATCCATGGCTATTTGAGCTCACATCAGAATAACGTGTTATTATCGTAATTGATAATTTATCTTTTTATGGTAGATTCGAATTTCGATGTCAATTGGTCACAAACTCTTCCGGTCTCGATTTCGACCAAAATTGATTAGTAATAATAATGGCTTTTCATGTTAAATTTAGTTCAAACAAGTATCAGCAGATTGTTAAAAAATGAAATTTCAGCTCAATTCTATTTCTCGTCGCCTGACCATGACTTAAATTGCAAGGTCTATTTTTCTCGAAATAAACTAATTAATAGTGAAATGGCTCTATATGGGTTTAAAAGGATGATGTTGTGTGTCTTTTGTTATTTTCAGAATCAATTACTGAAGTAGTTTTTCTGCATATATGCAAAGAATTTATATTTACACTTATTCTCATTCTCATGCAACACTATTTTAATATAAGTAAATAACTACGCTTTCCATTTTTACGATGTGCTGAATATATAGTCGAGTTTCTACTTTCGTCACGTCGTTTATTTTTTAAAAAAATTAAATACTTAGGATTCAGTTGGTAATTAATTAGCAATTTTCGTTACTTAATTATGATTAATTCAATTTAGTCAGTAAAATGAATATTAGTTCACCAAAAAGACTGGTATTGTGAAGGAGGCTGAAAATTCCAAATTGTGTTTCATTTTATAAATATTCCTTATGTATCTGAAAGAGAAAATATATGTGATGCTTAATTATCAATTAATATAATTAATGTTTAGCCCTAGATCATATCTCTCACTCCCATACATTCGCAATTAGAGATGATAGTGCATACCTGCGTGTAGCTTTCAAACGCTCACTTATTATATATTGGAACTGTGTTCTCTTTCAATAAAACGCACCACAAATATGTACGTATAATTTTCAAATTCATGACTGGCGTATAAAAAGACACTTTTTTTTAACAGTGTAATTCGTTGCTAAAAGTGGTTGTTGAGATAAGATAAGATTATTAAATAAGGCTACTATTTTGGGATATAATTTCACAAATAAAGGTTGCCATTCTTAATTTCAATTGCGATTTTGTTTGAAAACTTTTGTTTCAAGTGCTATTTACGATACAGAAGTGATTTTGTGTGTGTGTTTCGAAAGCCCTTCTCTGGAAGCAGGATCGATCATTTATTAAGATATACTGTATTCATTTTGGAATGTTTCTTTATATAACGTGTTATTATTTAAGTCAGGGGTGTCAAACCCGCGGGCCGCATGCGACCCAGTCAATATATCGACGCACAATAATATATAATAAAATATAGAAATTTCTTCTGAAAGAGGAAAGATAGTAGCCGAGAAGAGATGTCAAATATCAGGACGTAAAATGAAATTTTTCTTGTTCTTTTATTTATATCTATTATAATGTATTATTTGAAATAAACTCTTACGTTTCTATAAATATTGATTATTTTTTGCGGCCTATCTTTAAGTTAAATCTTGTTTATTTGGCCCAAGCTAGGCTTTGAGTTTGATATCCTTAATTTAAGTAGTCAACGATAACAACTTCGTTAAATTGTGATTTTTTTATATATATTTAAAACAACAAGGAATTATCAAATTGCTGTAATCCCAATACCTTACTTGAAGAAAATATGTCTACCCCAAAAATATTTTATGGTCGAATAATTACTTTTGATAATAAATTTAAATTACTTTTTGTAAAAAATATTTCTATAAAAACAGAGCTTCTGATATATCAAAAAACTGATTAGATGTAAATAACCTTTCTATATATATATCGAAATTAATTAGAGATGTATTATAAATTTAATAGATTAAAAGTATTTGAAAAAAAATCTAATAAAATATCTCTGAAAACCAAACTACATTCATAAAATCAGTTATATTTTTGTTGACCTCTAATTTGTCAATAATAATTTGTAAACATCAAATAAATTCAGAGTGAATATATGCTTCAGAGTTTTGTAAAAATACTCTTTCAACTTTTCCCTGACTTTACTTTATTGAGAGAGTGAATTTATTAAATAATATTTTTCATATTACAATCTGTTGATGTTCTTGAAGCTGTTATATAAAATGCAATTTTTTTCAGAGCATAACTGCTCCTGAAGTGAAAATTAAAACAATTCGTATTAAAAAAGTCTGCGCTACATACTTAAAATAAAAATCATAGTTTCCAGTTACAAAATAAACATCAATATGAATTTCACTGAAAAAGCAAATTTCATCAAAGCTAATTTCATAGATTTGTTTCATTTTGAAAAACTTAATCGACTTAGAAATTTATCAATTATTTTGAAAAAAATTATTACAGAATTTTTTCCATTTTTTTAGTCTGACACTCACTGAGTAGCATATAATATCGCACCTATCATAAGTAGAGTTAAAGTTATCTATTTCAATTAAAGCCTCAATGTTTTATGGAAATTTACAAAAACAAGAAGTGAGTTATATCAACAATAATATAGGAATACTTTCTTATTTGAGAAAGAATTTGGAAAAATATAAACGGAATGTTTTTAAACAAAAATAAACATGTGATATTTTTAAAATCTATTCGTAAAGACTATTTTAAAAAAATGAGTATATAACTTATTAAATTTGTATTTTGTAATGTTATTTTACGAAAATGGATGCACATTTACCTGTAACTACTCTTCGATGAATTCTAAAATTATTTGGATAAAAATCTGAATAATACAAAAAATTATATATCTTCGATTTTAGTGTTATTTAAGTTCAGAAACATTATTTATAATTCATAAAATATGTTAAAAATTCTAATTTAAGGTTCAGTAATTTTTTTTAATTTAATTTTTCTTTTATCTCGTATGAAATTACAATTTTTTAAAATTCAAGTAAAGTCAATCTTTACAGTCAACTTTCTCGACAAGTGTCACCCGCTAATTTTTCCTTTGTTGTTTCAATAACAATTCTAAATTTATATAAATACTTTGCATTTAAATAATTTGTTTTTTACCTCATTTAATTCGTAACACATTGGTTTAAAGCCAATTCAATAATAAAGATAAAAAAATACTGTATCTTAAATGTTAAGAATTATTATTACAAAGCAATTATAAAATATAAATATTCCTTGGGAAAATTCTAAAACTCATGCATTCATACAATTTTTAACGGAGAATATGAACTATAATTTCGTGTGTGTATTTGTTGAAGAACAACACGTGACGTTCTGTCAGTAGCACAAAGCATGATTGACATCGTCACGGCGGGATATCTTAAACAGAAAATTCATTCACTGTTTCTCTTCAACTTAAAATGTTTGTTTGTCTTACTTAATCAAAAAAAGGCATGCAAAAAATATCTTACCTTCATCATTTAGTTGCGCTGGAAACAGTTAGAGCTTGAAGATTGAATTCTTTGATCCAAATATTCATTAAGCAAAATTTGTCTTCACATATTTTAGGTAATTATTGATGCACTTTGGAATAAAATGAAAAAGTTTGCCCATTGCCAGTTTGTTTAGTCTTAAAAGTTTTCGAAAATCCGCACGCAACGTTTATTTTTTGATGTTGAAATTCTGAATTTTATGCTGCATGAAATTATGTCCTCCAATATTTCACCGTATTCAAAAACTTTGTCTTATGTTTGATTGTTTTTTTTCTCCGATTCGTTTTTTTTTTTTCTTTTTCTGCATACACAATTCTTCCATTGTTTATTTTCTCCGAATTCTGATAAACACGCAACATCATTTTCTCTTCCATTTATCCACTTAAAAATAATGGTCTTCCTTCCAAATTCTGAAAATGGTGTAAAAATAACGAATAGAATAATTTAAAATGAAAATAATTTTTCGCTCCATTTACACTGCGCAGTTTCTTTAAATGTTTTTTCGTTGAAAAGTGCATAATTGAAAAGAACAATCAACTAAATAGAGCTAAAAAATCGTAAATACTATATTCCACAACGAACCGAAGTGCATTTCACCACGAACACAATTCGAATGAATTCTGATTCATTTTTCCTGTCCTTCCAGCATCAAAGACGAAAAAGAATTCTTTCTAACAGACAGGTTTTATGCGGAAACTAAACAACACGTTTTTTTGGAAGAGATGCAGCAGCGAAATTACTGAATGCTGAAACTATACATCCACGAACGATCTCGCGCATTCGAAATCCAAGTGTTTTATCGATCGTGCTTGCTATCGATGTCGGAAGCGAGCTTGTGCGGTGGCGCTTCTGTTGCAACATTAGTGTTACGAAACGAAGTTGATTATATTTACCTTTTTCTGCATTCCGAAAGAATTTCACTTTTTTGTATCATTTTTGAGCATTTTTCGTAAAATGCATTGCTACAAGAGGTTTTTCCATATTTGTTTGCAACGATTTATTCACTTAAAGATTAATTTCTGTAACAAAAATTTTTTGTTATGTATTCATCGAGGGAAGGAGATTTTTTAAAAATATGCATTGGTTTTAATCGGGATATAAGTAAGATATTTGTTGGTATTTTAAAGTGGAGCATTTTATTACATTTTGCTGGGTTTTTTTTTTTAATTTAAAATAAATTGCAACGTGTAATTTAATATAAGATTCGTGAAATGTTTTTATAGTGATTTTAAATTGAACGAGTTTCTTCCTTATCAACTCTCACTTTGACACTTATTATCACTAAATTATTTGTTAACAATCATAAATTTATTTTTAATTTTGTGAAAATAATTTTTTAAAAAGTTCTCAAATAAATATTAGAGCGCAATAAAAATACAATGAAAATTAAGTTTAGCCCTCAAAATAAGATTCAAATTACAATGTTCTCAATTGATTGATTGATTGTACGATGACGTCACACTTAGAAGCAACATGCTATATTCTTTTAGTTACGAAAAAAGAGTACATTTTTTAAAAAACTACATTACCTGTGTAATTTTTATTTAGCAACGAAGTGTAAATTAGAATTTTTTTACTCTGGGGAAATGCGATTTAAAGACATTTTTTTACAAAAATTTCTGAATTTTTTTTTTCTTTTTCAAATTGGTTTGTTTGTTTTTATTTAAACCAAGTTGCGTAACAATATGAATAATCTTCAATGAGATTTTCAAAAAATCCTCTCTTCTTTATTTTAGTTTGTAAAAGCTATAAAAGAGAGAGAGAGAGAGAGTTAAAATATATATAAAATAAAAATGATTGCTTCTTAAATTACATACATTTCTACTTTTTGAAAATTTACTAATACCAACAATTATGTATTAGATGGAATCAAGTCCATAGTACTTCACTAATCAATTTTTTTAAAGCAGAACAAATTTGGTTGAAAAAGTACATTAAATTTAATTATAGATTTCCATTGTGAAGATTTATATACTATATGCTTTACTTATATCGTACTTTAATGAAGCATTTGAAGTGCTTCTCTTTTACAAATAGCTTCTTTAAAAACAAGTTCCTTGCCAAAGCTTCTAAAATGAGCGGTGAAGCCGTAAGATCGATCAAGTTTCAAAATCAATAAGGAAGCTATTGGGAGGAACCACACATTGTGCATAACAGGTTGTGCTCATTTTACGAGATTAGAAAGTGAAATTTCATTCGATAAGTGCATCCTCTTTGACATAAGCACTTTCTAGCTAATAAATTTAAAGTTCCATCGTGCAAGAGGCAATATGTCAGTTTAATTGCTCGGTGGATATACCTGGTTTTGTGTATCTTCAATAAATTAGATTACTTGTAATTAATAGTAGTGCTTTTGAATTGTGTGATATATGAAAACTGTTTAAAGTTATTTTTTTAACTTCTTGAATTGTAATTGTAAATATCCTAAAAATAACTAAACTATGGATTTTTTCGATTTAACGTAAAATAATAAAATTAGAAAAAGTATTATGATGTATTTTGCATAGATAATTTATTAAAATCTTGTTCTTGTATTCTTATGCTCTAATTTGTTCTGTATTAAATTAATCGGATTATCTGAAATTACTCAAACTCTAAAATTATAATTTATATATATATATATATATATACAGTGAAAATAGTTTAAGACGAAACTGAGGGAAATGAAATATTTCTTTTGTGTTAAAGGAAATTGCAACAAAAAAAAAAAAACGTCCATTTTTCAAAATTAAGTTTATACATTTTACTTACATAGATGTGTATATGTGAATTTATTATTTTTTTTAAAAAAAATCAATGAAGCAAAATTATTTGCAAGAACTTAATGAAATTTACAATACAAAATTCCGTTTTCGTCTTCTGTTTTTGATCCTTAGCTTTATGAAGCTGAATCTTCATTTTAAGCGAAGTAGCAGTTTGCTTTCCCCCTGAGCTCTTTGCCATTGTGTTCGAAAAAAATTCTTGAAAAAGAGAAGAAAAAAACGCGAACCCAACACACTGATTTATACTCACACTTCGATGTACTCGTCACCGAATTCCAAAGCCAACTGATGAGAGATGAGATGTTTTTGTGTGGCGTTTGTCGGCAAAATTGGTGCTGTCACCGGCTATTTCGAGGGAATTTCAAAGTAAGTTAGCCTCCTTTCCATGGAACATGTGAAACCACCTCTCTTTCATTTCACACCCCTTTTAAATCTCGACTGCGTAGCTGGTGCTTTCCATATTTTGTTCGTTCTCAAAAGGAAAATCTTTTCGTTTTAAACGATTTTCGTTTCGTGTTAAGAGAAAAAATGCATGAAAATACTTAGTAATTTTTGAGACTGTTGTATTATTTTGTGTTAACCGATATTTCGTCTTTTGCGTTTTCGCTTTAAACGTATTTCACTGACTGTATATAAATAAATATATATATATATGATTCAGTTCTCTGGTCATGATCATCTTCATTAGAGCTTGGACTAATCTACGAATGAAATACTTCCTTTGGGCGCGCTTCAAAATGAAATGGACGCTGGACATTTGTCGCGAGCTATTGACTGAAGAGATTTTCTAGGCGATTGTGATAAAACCTATCAAAAAAATTTCTCTCTTTTTCGAAGCTGGTGGATGATCGTTGCCTTCCGGAATGATTCTTTTGGACGTTCTTAGCTGTTCCTTCTACTTATCTTGCAAACTAGTAATTGTGAATCTCGTTGAAACTCCTTTCTAAAATGTCTTCGTACTCACATACGCTGTTGTCTTCCAGTATAAGCTAACAATTAATTTTCTTTCCTCTAAATTTAGTCTGACACTAGGCATTACTTTAAGCCGTTAAAACTAAAAAAGGGACAAAAAGTGTGGTCTTCATAAATATATAAATTGGAACACCCTGTATGTTGGAGAAAGGCGACTCACTCACGGCGTAATCTACGGAACTGTTTCACCTACACACTTTAAATTTGGCTGGCATGGTTCTTTTGCTGTGTAGAGATCCACAAAAAAACAGATTTTGAGATAATCGACTTTCAAGGAAAGGGGGAGGGGAGGGTTCAGGGTGTTGCAGAAAAAAAATCCTGTTTTTTGAATTATTAGACCTACATACTTTTAATATGGGAAGCATGTTTCTTTTGGTGAATAAGGATCCACTAAGAAGGAATTTTGCGGAAATTGACTTCCAAGGGGGATGTAAAAGATAAATATACTTTGGCTTAGAAACTCAAGTTCCTAGCCTTTTTAACGCCCTTTTATAAGCTTCACTTGCATGTAACGGAATCTTAGAACTCAATTTTTACCCAATTTAAAAAGTCCGATTAATTCGAAATTTTGTTCACTTGTCCAGGACCGATGACAATACAATAATTGAATAATTTTGTTCCATTGTCCTGATAAAGATAATCGGGATTAACGATTTCCCATTTTCAGATCCCATCCCGCATCTGGCGACTAATTTCAGATCCCCTTTCCAGGTTTGGCGACTAATTCCAGATTTGGCAATTAAAAGATTAAGTTACAACTTAGTTCAATTAACTATTAAAGGGTGTTTTTTAGATTTTTAAAAATATAATTTTTAAATCAAGGTTCGTGAACTATAAGAATGATTTTTAATACAATCGAAAGTTTAATACTAGGACTTTGATATCTTTGATATCAATAACAAGAGCATTATACAACATCCCGAAATACTCAGTGAAGTGTTACGATAACGACTAGTTCCCATATATAAATATATTCCATTTTAGAAAATATCGATTTCTACTTATCACAGCATGATTTTTCTACTATTTGTGATTTATTCGTTTCATTGGATAAAATTCTGTTTCTCTACCCAGAGCGCAGTGGATCAGAAAACGACTTTACAAAAGCTTGTTCGTTCTGTTCTTTTCTTGCAGTCTCAGAAATTCAATTCATGCGATTTAGATATTCGAAAAATATCTGTCAAAATAAGCTGATTTTTGAATTGAAAACAAATAAGCGGATTGTATATACATGCATCAAAGAAATGCATTTGCACGGAATGGGTTTATGGCTTATGAAAAAGTTTCTCCCAGAAAAAAATCGTGTATTATCAATTAAATTTAAGAAAATTCTAATAAGATACGGCATGTTTTTTAAGATGTATATTGAACTAAAAGTGAACTAGAGAGAGATTAAAAATGTTGATGCTAGTTTTACTATATGCCGTACGTAAGATTCAAATCGTGGTATATTTATTACAGTTCAAGAAGTCATTCTAGCGTGTGTGTGTGTGTGGTGGGGGGTTGAGAGACTAATTATATAATCACACAAACATTAACTCGTGATCGGCGTTGCTTCAGTCAAGCCGTGTATACGAGTCCCACCATTAAAGACCCGTCGTGGCCCGTGACACATGTTAAATATTCCAAGCAGTTATATAACGTACACCCCCGCATTGCGGCGGGGGGGGGGACTAAAATTCTACGGGGCCCAAAGCCTGACTGACGCCAAGTACATATGGTTTTGCAATCGTTTGTAAGATCCGAATTGGGGCCCAAAACTTGACTTTGCAGTGGGGGGGGCCTAATATTCTCCGTTACGCTACTGATTCCAATACTCTAAATCCGGGGTGGGCATTACGTCGATCGCGATCGACCGGTGGACCGCTAAGACATTTTTGGGTGTCCGCCTGAAGATTTTAGCAGTTAGTAATTATATACGAAAAATTCAAGATTTGCTGACAATACGCAGACTAAGTCTTCTACTGACTTTAACAACACAAACTCACTTTAGTTGAAAATGTTTTATTTTTTTAATGTATTTTGAATTGTTTCATAATAAATGCATCATTTGATATAATTATATTTGAGACATCAAAGTAAATTTAAGAAGGTAGAAGTGTTATATATATATATATATATATATATATATAAGTAATATGACAGTACATGTATCGTTTCATCCCTTAATCATGGTACAGAATTATTAATCTTTCTCAATTACCTGTAGAGAGTGGCGTTAATTTAATCAATTAATTTCCCATGAAATATCGGAAATTGTAAGTACAATTTTTTTTTTTTTTTTTGCAATCAACGAAACAAAAATATTTTCAGTTTTGAATTCAACTCAAATTACCGAATAATTGAAGTTGTTATCTCTGAAAAAAATATTCCCGTTTTTAAGTGTCATTTGGCTTTAATTGGATTTGAAATAATTGCTTGAAGTAATTATATATTTGGTACTTATGTATTATATATACCGTCGACCAATTCGTCAAACGAAAAGACGTCGCCAGATGTCGCGATTTACAGCCAATCGTGGATATCTGTTTTTACACATGTCAAACACAATAATGCTGGTCGACGGTATATTACGTATCTATCTAATATTTCCTCAATTCTTGTCAAATTCAATCTGTTGCTTTTATCGTAAAACATAGATGATATACACTTACAAAAGAATAACTTGTTTTTATATAATTTGGATTACTATACTTGTAGAAGTCCTTTTAGAAAATCACGGGTTTTTTTCTCAGTTTTTTCCACACTATAAATAAAAATAAGTTTCTGGATATTGTGTTCATTCACGAAACTTCCTAAAAAACGGAGAAAGGATTTTATTTGTAATTCGACAAAGCATATTTCTGTCTGGTTTCAGGTATTAATAAAATCAGTTATTTTCTGTTACTTAATTCAAGCTCTTATTTAATCTCTTTATATTACACTCTTATTTATTTTCTCATAATAAACACTTTTAAAGGGAAAAAAAACTTTACCTCTGTCTTATTCCTCCTTAAGTGTTGCTTTGTCTCTTTCAATGGCGGCCATTTTTCTGTCTCAATAAGGATGAAACTGCGCTGCATTTTCGAAATCTGAACAAAAATAAGTAGTGCTGTCGCAGGACTTCCATCCTGCTAATTACTCACTAATGATCCTTGTCTAATGAGTTTGTTGGATTTTCATAAAAGGCATCCAAAAGAATATTTTCAGATTCATAATTATGATGCTGTGGTGTGGTGTTACTTCTGACTTTTAAAAGACTTTTTTTTTTGTAGAGCACCTTGATTTATTATCATTATATTAAAGTTTACTTATTTTTCGTGAAGAAAAGAAATTTTATGAAGAGCTGAAACATTCTATTTTTTAATAACAATGATAAGCAGAAATGATCTTTTAATGGATTAACTTGTAATATTTTTGAAAGCATTTATTTCAAATTTTTTGCTAATTACGTAATATTTCAAAGTAGTTTTCTATTAGTACTATTTTGCAAATTCCTTTTTAAGGAACCATTATTTACTTTTATGCAAATTCATTAACTGATTAAATAATCTTACCGACACACTTAGGTATTCTTTTTCCAATTATAATGACTTCTTAATTAATAACTCTTATTAAATTTACACATCATTATTTTTTCATAAAATATGGAAGTAAATATCTTTCTGCGTAAGCATTTGGCTTTAATGTGATAAAAAGTAACATATTTTACAATTAGAATAATACTGTACGAAATGGTCGGTGTCTTGTGCTAGTCTTCAGATGTTGTTCAAAAATATAAAATGAAAGTTTAACTTTAATAATTTTTTCAAACAATAAAGTTAAATATCAGTTAACAATTATTGATTACGCTTGTATCTGTAAATAAAGTTTAAATGTGATGACTGCAGTTCAACAGTTAAATAAAATCGAAGAGTATATATAATGTCGATTCTGAACGAAATATTTTCTTTTGTTATTTGAGATTGTATTTTGGAAAATCTTAAATATATTTTGACACTTAGATTCCTTACCCAATATCACATTCTTTGACGTTTAATTAATTGAGTCTATAGAATGAAGGGGAGAGGATAACACGAATTTAACTGTGGCGTGAAGATGGGTAAAAATTCAAGTTTTACTGAATAAATAATGCCTAAAGTTGTCTTCACGTAATGTTAAAGAATAGGACCTGAATTTGGAATATTTTTCCAGATTTAAAAGTATTACAACATTATTATTGTGTTCTGGGTTGCTAACTTATAGAGAGCAACAGCTTTTATTAAACTTCTCCTTTTTTTTTATTTGAGTTAGTCCATTTTTTCTGATATGAAATGTGTTTCATATCTTTTTCCTTAAACCGTAATGCTATATATATATATACAACCTATCATTTAACCTATATATTTTAAATGTTCTAATGGCACGGCGTTATCAGGACCACATGCGTATCCTAGTGAGGAAATATTTTGAAATATATAACTTTCCTAAAATTTAAATAAAATTGATAGGTTGATTAACGTTAATAGATTGGAGTGATAACAATTAATAACTAAAAAGTGTAACGTAATCATCCAGAATCTGAAATTACACTATACCAGTGTTTCTCAAAGTGATCTATATTGACCCCCAGGGGTCTATGACGACCTGCAAAGGGTCCACGTCAGCCAGCTAAAAAATAATTTGAGGGTCCATGGGGTTTAAATGGGGGTCTGCAATAATGGTTATTATTAAAACAGATCGTGACTTAAATTTTAAATAACATTTGATCAAGTTGAAATCAGATTTATCTATTTAACAGATTTTTTTAAAAAAAAAAATTTAATGTGGTTATTTTTCAGTTACAAGGCAACAGCATAAATTTCATAAAAACAAGAATAATCCTTTCAGCCTTTCTTGCGAGAATTATGGTAACGAAGTATAATATTAAACTTGGCGAATTTTCCCAGTTTCGCAATTTTATCATAGACAATTTGCCAGGAAAAAATGACGTTTTAGCATACATTCTACATTTAAATGTCATTTATTAAGATTTTAAAACTAAGTTTGAGAATGATTTGAATATGGTAATACCACAGTAGCGAAGAATTCATATGGTCACAATAAAAAAAAAAACAGAATTGTGTCAGATTACAAGAGGAACTGTGTGTGATCGGAACAGGCAATAAGAAAATCTTAAAGTAAAGTTTAGAAATAAATGACAGTAATTTTGGCTTTAAAAAGATATACCTTTTGAATATCATATCCCAAATTATGGAATATCTTGAGAAAATTTTAAATTGTTTTTCCTAGTGAACAGGAGTTTCACAGCGTGGTTGCCAATCTCTAAAACAATAAAGGAAAGTGAAAAAAAAGTCTGAACACTATTAACCGATGGCGTTTAGGGTTAAACCTGACAATATTGATGACAAATGTTGAAAATTTGTTATTTAAGTTCCAGATTAGTTAGAAATCCCACAAAAGCTGTTGCTCAATTTATGTTACATTTATTTTATGAATTAATTAACTTTTAATTTGATTAATTAACAAGTCTTCCTTAATTTTTAAACACTACACCACACTACAGATAAAAATTCAAATTTTTTAAGGCTTGCACGATTGGTCAAAAGACATTTAAGTTGATAAATTTGCAAAAATTCAATATTAGGTAAGTAGGGGTCCACCCGAAAGGAAAAACATAGTAAGGGGTTTTTAAGACAAAAATGTTTGGGAACCTCTGCGCTATACACTACTTTCATCAGCCTAAATGTAACGTTTCCTGTACTTTTATATTCAATATATAAAATATCGCTTCGAAGGCTGAAAGTACCTTACCTAACCCGAACAAACAAAAGTACCTGAAACCCCTTACGCGTTACCTTTGCTTAAATAATCAATATTTGTTGTTTTTGTCACCATTTTTTTTTCTGAGTGAATTTCGTAAAACTTCACAAAAATTATAACACTAGTAACAATCAAAATATACAAGTTTATCTACACTTTTATAAGCCAAAGCTAAATAACACTTAATATGCTCCCAATGAGGAATTTTTATGTTTTATAAGATAAAGCAATTAATAATTTCCCATTTAAATTATCTAATTTGTTGATATCGGTTCTTTTCCAAAGTGGATTTATCAATCGCGATTTAAGTGTACATAATTATAGCTCTTGTGCGACTGTGTTCTTATATATTGATCTGCAAGAGAAATTGTTCGCAAAAAACAGATGGTCCACGCAATCTGCAATGATGCAGTTATAATCAAATCTATTGATCGACTTTGAAATGATTTGTTCCGGATATTAGTACTCGTATATTTAACTGTAAAAAAAAAAAATTACCTTTACGTATTTCATTAATGCGCCGTTTGTTTACTCATAAATATATATATATATATATATATATATATAAACATAAAAGAGAGAGTGTTACCGGAAAATCTTTAAAAAATCGAAATCTCGTATAATTTATCTTTAATTAAGTAAAAATAAATAAAATAAATGGTTTTTACCTCCTTTGTGTGTAATTAATGAGCAATTAACAAAAACTTTTTCAAAATAATAATGAGGATTAATTGGGCAAAATTTTTCTGAAATAGTACGTATTTTCATTTTGAAATAATCAATTTTTTTTATAATGAAGTTAAAATATTTGCTTATATAAAAATTGAAACACATTGTAGTTTAAGTTAGTTTCGTGCAGTTAATTTTTCTTTCAATTGCCGGCTGGGTGACGTAGTTGGTTAGGCGCTGGCCTTGTTCGCTTTAGATCGCGGACTCGATCCCGACCCAAGTCGGTAAATTTTCTTGATACAAAAGAATCAACAACGTATGATTGTCGTAATTTGTCGTATGATTATGTAGCATGTAAAAGATTCCTTGAGCGCCTGTTTGGCTTGTGTGCTCTCTGCAAAATTAAATTCCGCGTTCAATTTCGCATCTTTAGCGCTCAGGTGCCTCCCTCTGGAGAGGAAACTGGGTGTCAAAATTACATTATGGGCAATTGTTATATACCTTTAAGAGTACCTCCTAAAAAGTTATACCAGGTCCCGCGGAATGTACTAAGCCTGCAACGGTAAAAATACCAATCCACAGCCCCATTGAAAATAAAAACAAAATTTTTCTTTCATTTCAGAAAATTTTACAGAATTTATTATTTTATAATTAAAAATAAGCTAAAAATGAAACGATTTTTTATTTTTATTTTACTCCAATAAAAGTATGTTTAAGTTCAGATCTCGATCGGAATTGTTTTGATTTTAAAAGTTTATCTCTTTCAATACTTATGATTTAGACATAAATATATATTCTTTTTTCAGAATTAATTTTGTGGAATATTTTTATATATGGTAAAGAATCGGAGTAAGAATTTACTGTCATGTATCGAAGTATCATGAATCTATGTACCTTTGCATTCTTCCATCGCTTTTCTTGTTTTTAAATTATGTTTATTTTCTTAAAAAAAATTGACTTTGTTAATATTTTCTTTAAAGTAATTTTTTACTATTTGGTAATATCGTTCTTTTCAATGTATTTAACTCTTTTCGTACAATTAATATTGTTTCCATAAATTTTTTCAGGCTACATTTTATAAATATCTGGTTTTGTTTAACCCACGCGTCTTCTTAAAAATTAAAAATGTTTTTACATTTTATAGTTAAATTTTTTATCTTATCTAAATTTTATTTAATCAAACAGAAACCTCTTAGCAATAGAAATCAAAGCTGTATTATTTTTCAAAGTGAATATTAAGTAATAGTGTTTTTTACCAAATGTGCAATTATTGTTATCACTTTTTCGATAAATATTATGAGGCTAAACTTTAAAAAATAATAATAATGTTCCTCAAATAGAACTGTTTGGACACATTTTTGTTTATATTTAAGTAGAAATACTTTACTTTTTCTTCAACAAACGCTTATGTTGATACATTTCAGTTCTATGTATTTTAGATTGTATTCGTCGACCCGCAAGTCCTCTCGTGAGGTATGTCGAAAAGGGAGAGTGGTGGGAGGCCCCTGATCACCCCCCCTCCAGGGTGTACTTCCTCAAAACTGGGGTGGGACTGAATCAAATCGTACTGTCACCTGCATGGTGCTCAAAGCTACGACTAATGACAGGTGTACATCTAGCCCCTTGCCATGATGAATTTCGTGGGCTTCGATCTGATATTACTGTCAATCGGTTTGGATAAGAAACAACCATACATTGTGTTCAGAGTCTTACTTCCTTACGTTAAAAATGTGATGTTTTATATAGAATTATATGTGTATAAATAAAATGCTTTCCTACTGGATGGAAAAATAGATTTAAAAGTCTATTTGCTGAGCACTACATTAATATGTGTGTACTTGATGAAAACCCTCTTATTTGAAGCGTTATAAAGAATTTTATGTTTTTTAAAATTTAAAATTGTATGCTTTGCAAAAAATTTAATGATTTTTTAAATAATCTTTAAATTAATTTTCAAGAAATTGAAAATTATTGATTGAATCTCTATTAATTTCCGGGAATAACTTCCTTAAATAATGGAATTATAAAACTTAGCTTCTAATTTTCTCATTATTTAAAGATATATATCTAATGCCTTCTGAACTGAATAAATACCAATCAGGAATGTTCGAGAATGAAAATACTCTCGTATGGCTTTTGTATTAAATTGCCATAGTTTCTATTATTAATGTCCATCTTATTGCTTCCTTTCTATTATGATTGGGTTTCGATGAAACCTGGAAATAATGTTGTTTTTATTTGTATCCATGGTAATCGAAAGATTGAAGCAGGTGGATATCATCACAGAAGTGTGAAACATAAACAATGAACGCTCTTTCATTGTATATTGATTATTTTGCTAGGAAGTGACAACGTATAAGCTTCACTGAAAAATTAGAACTGCCAAATCAAAGTTAACCGTTTCTATGCAAAAGTAACTTGTGAATATTCAACTGAAGTAATGGAAAAAATATTGGCTCTGTACAATATTTTTTATTCCGTATTCAATGGTATTTACTCGTTTATCGTAATAAATATTGTCAACTTTAGATAAAAAAAATTTCTTTACCTGTATTAATTGCTATAATTTAAACGTTGTACATATTAATAAACAACGAATGGTTAATAATTATTGGAAAATTAATAAGAAAGGATATAAATTAATTAAGAGCTCTTTAAGAATTTAAAGAAATTTTTTAAAATTCTCTGAAATGCTCGGGTATGTCAATGTTCTTGCAATTTATTTAAAGAAAACTGTTAAGTCGGAAATTTATCATTCAAAAAATATAATTTGTAAGCAATTCCCTTGAAAAAAAAATCGTAAGCAGAAAGTCTAAAAATGAAAGAAAGATAAGATTATATACTAGCGTAAAACTAATCATTTCCTTAATGTGGATTCCACGCTCAAGAGTCAGGAACAATTAAGTTAATGTGTGTGATTCCATTGAAAAGGGATTTTTAGTTTTGGAAATAATTTCTGAATACATACTACAGTTTTTGTGTTTGTGCATCACTTTCATCTGATATATTTACTTGAATCGATTATGAAAAATAAATTTCATTCCATAAAATATTAATCGATTAAAAATTTATGATTTAAATATCAAGAAATTTTTAAAATATTTTATGCAATACATTATTTTTTACCACCATAAATAAAAAAAAAATATGCAACGGTTGCTATTATAAATATTTTTCTATAGTTTCAAATTATTTTGCTTGTTTTTATTTTGCTTATTTTGCATAAGGGAAATTATAAATGTTATCAAAATGAAGGGATCGTACATACCTTAGAAACGAAAATCTACTCATCACAAAAAGCATCTAGTATGCACAATAACTTATCTGCGCCTTTATTGTTTGTTCTTCATTGCTTTTGAGAATTTTTTTTTACTATAAAACTACTAAATATTTAAATTAGATTTTGTTAATTTTACTTTTGTAATTATTCTTGTTATCTGTACTTGTTGTGGAACATTTCGTGCTGCCAATCGGGAAACTTTTAACGTACACTGGTGTCCAAAAGTTAAGCATAAATCGTAAAATGCGAAAAACATGGAGTAAATATTCGTAAAATTCTTCCAAATTTCTTGCGGATATTAATTGGGTGAAGAAGAAACATTGGGTTTATGCAAAACTTTTCAGCCGACTACGTTCTGCGCGAAACACCGGCGCATGTCGGAACGTGGAGAAACCGATTCACGCATCATAGGCATTTCAGACAAGTTTCGTGCAACTGCTGTTCGAAGGAATCTTGTTAACCATCAAACAAGGTGAATGATGGAACAAAGACGCCAATTGGACATGTTTACGAAAGGAAGAATCGTTGGAATGCTGGAATCCTCCGATCACAACCCGAAGTGTCTCGAATTCTGAATGTGGACCAGTCTGTGATCTCATAACTGTAGCAAAGGTTTCAAAGAATGGGAGATGTTACCCGACAACCAGTATCAGGTCAACCAAGAGTCACAACCCCTCGCCAAGACCGATATCTGGTAATAAGTGCGCGACGTCAGAGGGGCAGTACTACCAGAGCACTGGGTTCGGCGCTCACAGTCGCCACAGGAATACAAATTTCGAAACAAACTGTTTAGAGGAGACTCAATCATGCTGGCCTGTATACCAGAAGACCAGCAGTGTGCATTCCCCTCACGTCTGCGCATAAACGCGCTCGTTTGAACTGGAGTTTCAAACCTCAACATTGGAGTGTGGGAGATTGGGCCAATGTGATGTTCAGTGACGAGTCCCGGTTTAGTCTGAGTAGTGATTCTCGGCGGGTAACGATATGGAGAGAACGTGGCACACGTTTTGAACCAAGAAACATAATGGAAAGACATCATTTTCCATCAAGGAGAGTAATGGTATGGGCGGGCATCATTATGGACGGCCGCACAGACCTCCATTTCTTTGACACGGGGTCTATGACTGCTCAAAGATACAGAGACGAAGTTCTTGAGCCTTATGTTCGCTTTCTTGGAGGTGCTGTTGGTTCTGACTTCATATTCATAGATGATAATGCGCCATGTCACCGAGCGGTGCTGATTGATGACTTCCTTGAAACGGAAACCATCAAGCGCATGTCGTGGCTTGTGAACTCCCCTGATTTAAATCCTATCGAGCATAAATGGGATATGCTCCGGAGATAAATTGGAGCCCTTTCGCACCCACCAAGCTCCATTACAGAATTGAAGAGAGCTCTCCAAGGCGCTTGGAGCTGTTTGAGCCCTCAACTCATTCATCATCTCATAGCAAGTATGTTTAAATCGCTGTGCAGCGTGCCTGGCTGTCAAAGGTTACCACACGCCTTATTAATCTGCAGCATCAGTATTTTATTTAATGTTTTCTTTAATTTTTTCTCTAAAGTGTGAATCCTTGCTATGCTCAGTTTTCTTTCAAACTGCTACCTTTGGATAATAAAATTTATTATTATCATTCTTTCTATTTGCTTCCTTATTATATCACCATTTTACACTCGCATATCACGTTTCCCGCCATTCTGATTTACAGTTCCTTCCTTATTCACATAATTTTCAATTATGCTTAACTTTTAGACACCAGTGTATATTTATATTTTTCAAATTTTTTTAAATTCCTTTTATTTATATGTTACCATTAGCCGTTTGGTTGGCATAGTTAATTAGGTTCTGGCCTTGTACCCCACAATTTGCGGGTTCAACCTCAGCCCAAGTCGGTGGAATATTTTGATGCAAAAAATGGACAGATTATGCGGCATGTTCAAGATCTTTTAGAGTGCCTCGTTGACGGATGCTCTTGGCAAAATTAAATTCCTTACCCAATTTCGCATCATCAGAGCTCAAATGCCTCCCTCTGGAGAGGAAACTGGGTGTCAAAAATTTCATTGTAGCAATTTGTATCCACTTATATGGTTCCACACTAAGAAGTGATACCAGCTCCCGATGAATGTACTAGACCTGCCATGGTAATTACCAATCTGCAGCCCCATTTGAAAGAACGAAAAAAAAATGTCACTATGGACATTTCGAAATGTTTTTGTTGTGTAATTGTTAGCTATTGTATCCACTCAATTTGCATGATCAAGCTATAGAAACATGCCTTACTTAATACAATTACTGCTTAAATCTTGAGGAAAAAATGGATGTTCCTTAATTCTAAAATTTTGTTTCACCTTATTTTTATAATTTCAGGTACATTAATAATTGTGTTTGTTACTTTACAATTTTAAACCTGCTATACCTTCAGTGTAATTTTTTTCAGCAAATGGTAGTGAAATTAAACAATTAAAATATGTACACAGCGTCAAACCACAACGCTGTTCAAAAGCAAATATATTTTCTACGAAATATATATATATAAACTATTAGTTTCCTAAAATTTTTTTTAAAAAAGTTACATATTTTGAAATGTTGTTCGGTTATGAAAATTGAAAAACTCATATCGGTAATTTTTGGAAAAACTTCCATTCCTAGATGTGTTAGTTTAATTTAGGGTTTAACACAATAAATTTACTACTCATTGTAAGAGTTTGTTTACTTTTCATTAATTGTATGTATATTTGTTGGTTTTTTGCGCTACTATTAATTATGCTAATTATATTTTACTTTTTTCAAAAATTCATGAATGAATTTCAACTCTGTAAATTGACGAATAAATTAAGTTTTGTGCTAAAAAAGAACAAAAAGAGGTAGAAATAATTATTGCTTTGATCGCAGTTTGCGCACATTTTATTTTTTTATATATATATTCTTCCTTACAGGATCTTGATCTTCCAAAAGAAAAATCCGAATCTTCCGTGGTGCCATCTATTGTCCAAGGAGGCAACCAAACAATAAGTGATTTTGAATTATCTCCCATCAAAACTATTAGAATCCAGAAAGGAACAGATGTTTTTGGTATGTGTAGGAAATTACTTGGTTGATTAATTATTTTTTGGATTGAGTCGTCAAATAAAGCTAAAGAAATCACATAGTTCCTATATTATTTTTCACAGATTTTATATTCTACCTTAGAAAACGAGATTTGACGGCACAAGTTCGATATACGGACTTTTTTTTGGCAGTTTTTTTGGCGCCCTTTTCGGGCGATTCTGCGCCAGATTCTGTCTACCATGATTCCCCCTGTTTTACGGTCGGGTTTCGCGGGGTTTTTCGTTTTATGGCGAATTTTCCAATCAGTAATGTTTTTTGGGGGTGGGGGGGGGGGGAGCTATGGAATTCTCCTCAGACACCCTTCTTTTCATCTTGGATTTTCAACTGTTCAGACAGATATTTCCGGACAAGAATTCGCTGCCTTATTTCCTGTTATTTCTTAATATTTATAAAGAATATTTATTTAATATTAATTAATTTATCATAATTATTTAATATTTATTATTAATATTAAAATTAATAATTATTAATAAAAAATTATTAATTTTTATTTTATTTTAAAATTAATTATATTAAAAATTATTTATAAGAAATAGTTATATTTAATATTTATTAAAGTTTATTTTTAATTATTGATTAGGTTGAATATTCTTTAATTATTAGGTTGTATTTCAATTCTTTTATTATTACCTTATTTCTTATTCATATTACTTATTAATATTTCTTCTTAATTACTGAAAAATTATTTAATTATTGCTTAGGTTGACTTCATTTTGTCATAATTAGGAAATATATTCTTTTATTATTAATGTGCCTTTATCCATATTATTTATTAATATTATTTAGTTATTCATTAACATTCATTTTTACTTATTGATAAATTATTCCAGTTATAGATTAGGCTGACTATCAATTTTTACATTATTATTATTAATTTACAAAGTGGTTAATTTAAATTTTAAAAACCTTGTTATTTTATATACCTTTAAATATTGTAACCTGTTCCCTCTAACCATGGGACTATTTGCAGTGTTTATCCCAAGTATAAGAAAGTTCTGTCAGAAACAGTTTGTTTTATTTTCTAGCAAAAAGGCCACATTTGGGGAGAAAAAGGGAGTATTTAATCTTGATTTTGTTTATGAAATATGTAGGGATAGGAAACTATTTTTAGATTTTGCAAGAAAAACTCATCCGATTAAATTAGAATTTTTTTACTGCAATTGTAATGTTCTGATGAAGTTTGGGAAGAAAAATTCTATTTTAGATGGTTAATCATAGATTTGCAGAAATTCCAGGAATAACAAGAAATGTGGTTCAACTAAATCCATACATCATGGATTGTAGTTCAACTAAAACCATACATCTTGGCTTGTGGTTCAGTTGCAGCAAACTAAAATTAAATGAGATTTTTCGTCTCACTTATCATTTGATCATGGGAACCAGAACAAAATAGACCAAAGCTTATTTCTATTTATCTTCTGATACAGTTGCAGATTGGGGGTAATTTGTCATTGAAGTTATTCTATATTATGCAGAAGTCGACAAATCAAATTCAGAATGGAAGCAGTACTCAACAAATCTTGTGAGATTCTAGTCAACATTTTACAGGAATGGATAGAGCCTGGAACTATGATTTTTCCAACAAATGGAAGGCATTTAAAAATTTAGGTCAAGAAGGTTTGATCATTTGACGTTAAATCATAGCCTTCATTTTGTAAATCCAGTAACGAATTGCCACACAAATACCATAGAAGGCACTTGGAAGCATGTTACAGATTCACTCCCTACCTGCAATAGAAAAATAGATTTAAAATTTCATTTGTTGCTGTATATAAGTTTAGAAAATGAAGCAAACAGCAGGGAGTGGATTGTTTCAATAAGTTTTTAGAAATTGTTAGGGACATCAACTGGGCTGAGAGGGGCTTAGGTCAAATTCTTTAAAAGGGGAATTTAATCAAGATTTTTTTATCACCACGATTTTTATCACAATTTATCTTGCTGACAAGTGATGACTTTGGCCATTGTGTTACAATTTTTTATACATAAAGTGCTGCAAGGTAAGTTAATTCTATTTATATTTATTTTATTCAATGTAAGCAAGAAAGATTCTCCTTATATTTAATTTATGACTTTAATTTTAATGTTAATTTGCTTTAATATGTTAAATTTTAATGTTTCTCTTCTAGGCTTAATGATGATAAATAGAACAATTTGTTCATTACTATTCTGAATCACTTAAAAATAGATTTTTATTCTTAAATGCAATGCAGTATTGCTAAAATAATCATTAACTATTTACATTTAGTTCTATAAAAATTTGTCCTTTCACTACTTTTTTAGTTTAATATTGGTATTCCTTTTTTTATGTAGGAAAAAATATTACATGTTTCATTTTTATGCTTCTACTAAAGTTAGAAAGAATCCCCCACCATTAATTTTCCTACAGAGGTGGCAGGGGGGGGGGCAAACTTAGATCGAAGACGGGAGCTTTGCAAAGCTGTTTATTCAGGAGGGAGGGGGGGGGGGAGTATCGCGGCGTTTCTCCGGCGACTAAGGGGAATAAGGGGGGGGGATGCAACCCTGTGCTTCCCTTGGCAACTACCGTCGCCGGAAAAAAAAATTTGGCGACTTTTGAAAAAAGTCCGTATATCGAACTTGTGCCAAAATCTAATAAACTGAATAAAAAGGTTTCAAATATGTGTGACCTTAATAAAGAACACAAATCACAGACGCTTTTCGCAAGCATTACAGAAATGCTATTTGCAGGCAAAACTGTCACATTTCGTTCAAGTTATTGTAGGTATAGTGTCCTTTGATAATCGACCAATAGCATGTTGAACTTTTTCTTGCTTGTGTCTTTTTGACACAGTGAAGTGTATCTTGTGACACACTTATGGCTTCACATTTTTCTTGATGGAATTCTTTAGGTAGCATTTGTGTGAAAATTTTCCTTTCATTTCATGTTTACAGCTTTTCTCAAATTTACTTTCGCTATAATTATTAATATACATTATTTCAGCAGGTTCTTCCTTTGCTTGATCAGTTTCAATTTCCTTCAACAGGTATCACAGATGCCCATTTCTTTTTTTATATTCTGTTCATTTACATTAATAAACCATAATAAGTCGTACAACACAGCAATCAAAACCACTAAGTTATTCACAGGGGAAAACTGTAGCATGTTCATAGAAAATATTTTAGAACAAAAGTGGTTGAGGGGGAGGGGACTCAGTCACAAAACAAGTACCTTAAGATTGTAAAAAAACGTTTGCCTCTCCTAAATAAGAGTAAGATATGTGAGACAAATACATTTTAGTTCTCATGAAGACTGTTATATAGGAAGATACTATCAAGGTCATTGATAAAAAATTAACAATTTTCCCGGAATTTATGATTTCGTGAACCTGGGGTGACTCTGTGCCCCGCGCGACCGCTCCGGAGGTAAAACATTTTTCAATATAGTTTTCTAGCTGATTATTAACTGTTAATTGAAGCGATATAAAAAATGTACTTCATATTTTTTATTGTATAAATAATGCATAAATAAAAATAAATAAACCACCGAAATTACCTCGCATTTTTTTTTTTTTACAGGTCTGAGTGTCAACATCGTTGATTCTACTGGTGTCATGGTGACTTCGGTGACACCAGGAAGCGCCTGCGATCGTGACGGTCGACTGAAAGGTGGTGATATTTTAGTTGCCATCAATGGTTGGTCTTTGTTGGACGCAGAACCGCGAGTGGTTGGAGAAGTCCTGAGGAGTGTTGACAAATCTACCTCCGATATCATGTACGTCGCAAAGATTTATTACTTGTATTATGCTAAAAATTGTATTTGATAAAAACACTTTGTCAATTCGTTAGTTTATGAAAGGCGTTATTATATTGACTTCCTAAGATCATGTAACTTCTATCTCTTTGTAAGAAATAACTCCATTCAAGAATCAATGTGCTTTTCAAACGTTCTATTTCATGGCAAGCTGTAGTAAAAGACATTAAATTAAAGTAAATAAATTAAGCTTTTTAAACAATAATATCTAAAAGTCAAATTATATGCATATCTAGAACACTGCATACAAGACAAGAGGGTTACAGGTTTTATTCAAATTTAGTCTTACAAATCAAGCCTGTCATATACTAGGAAAACGTAATATAAATCATTTCACCAAATAAGATAACGTGATATCGACGTGAGCAATAAGCCAACATTGATGATTTACCCACACCAACGCACCTCTGACCGAATGGTTAACATCTGCTCACTTTCTTAGTTAGAAGGATGTCCATTTCGTGGTCAGTGACTTAGGGTCGATTTTTCGACACACAAATAAATAACCAGATTCTTTAAGGGGGTTCACCCATGTGACGGCCTGTTTTTTAAGCATTCTTAGGGGGAATCTTTTTTGACGACCAGAACAATGATAGAACTTTTTTCTATCATTCGCTTATATGTATTTTAAGAGTATGTATATAAATGTTTAGCCATAAATATCCAATTGAACGTGAGTTACAGCGCTGTGAACACACCCGCCTCGAAAATATGGACGCTCACTTCCTCCATGATTCCGGACGATTGGCTTATCTGAAATTTAGAAAAAAAAATTAATGGCGTTTTAATCTATAAGCTTAAATGCGCAGAATGGACGGTACTCAATTGAACATATCAAAAACTGGAATTTTGGTTCACCTTTGAAGAAAGAGTTTCGAATTTCATGGGAGTTTTTTTGTTATGTTTTTGTTATAAAAAAAAGATATATTTTGAATTTTGGAATGATCATAGTTTATTTGGTGCGTATGTATGTGCTGAGACTACCCTATAAATTTGAAGTCATTCGGTCAAACCGTTCTTGAGATATGATTGAGGAAAATTTGAAAAACACAGTTTTGCGAAACACACGTTTAAAGTTTCAAGTCCAATTAAAACAATGAAAATCTTAACTTAGCGCTACGAACTGCTGCTCTTCTAACGCCTGCTTCTTTATAACGACGAATTTTAAAATAACCACTTTACCGCCGTATTCTAGACATGTTAAGGAAACAATTTATGAAATAAAATTTTTTTTGGTTTTTTGAATCCACCATATGGGTGAACCCCCTAGGGTCTTCAGGTACTTCGGAGTATGAATACTATTCTCGGATTGAAAACTACTCCCAACATTTAGATTTCTGACTTCTTCATTTTATAAAAAGCAATATATTTTACTATACTCGTTTCTTACTGAATTCATTTATTTCTCTGACTTAAAATCTGTTCAATATACCTTAGCTGTATGCTGTAATGCTAAATGGGTTTTGGGTTTAACTAACTACATAAAAATTGTTCCCCTAAATTTTAATATACGTATCAACAATGTCACGAATTTCTATGAAAATTAGAAAAATTTTCTATCCGTAAATGTATTCCTAGTTTCCGTGCTCTTTGGATTGAGATGAAAGCGTTCTTCACTAAAATGAATGCGAACCTCTGAAAGAGGATAGTTCAGAAGAAAAAGAATTTTAATTTCCAAATGTTGTGTTATTAAAAAGCGCAATAGGCAAACAGTAAATTGGGGGGGGGGGAATGTTTTATCTTTTTATGACTTCCGTTTGTCTTTCACTTAATTTCTTGGAGATTCATACATTCAAGCTGGGTTTGTTCCATCGCGTCTTTAATACGAAATGCACAAAATAAAAAGTGGCCGTGGCAGTGGTCAAGGTAACGGACTCGTGGCCGGAGTGTTATGAGTTCGAGCCTAGTGCCGATGATGACCCGCCGTGTAGAGGAGAGATGCACGTTAAATCTGTCGAGGCTCAAACTTCCTCCCGATGATGTGTTGTGGAAGTTACGAGAGGGGGTACCAGCTCAAGTATCGTCCTCGTCACTTGACCATGGTTCAAAATTACGAAGTCCGTCGCCAAAAGCCCTCGAGTAGCTGAATAATGCAATGTTAATATTCACTCACTCGCTCATTTTATCCTTAGTTTAAATGTTACGAAGTGTATTGTTTTATCTTAACTGTGTAATTAGACAGTAAAAACTAAAAAAAATAGCGTACCAATCACGGCAATCTAACTATGTAAATAATATCGATTTAAAAAAAAAGTACAAGGAAATTTTCAAGGACATGGCAGAAGGCTTTCTGTTCGTAGATTAAATCCATTTTTTATTATTAATTCTCAATCGTTCATTTGAAAATGATGTAGTGATTTTGACATGATATTGCAAATTATTTATTTTTAACATTTAAACTGTTCACATAACTTTTTTTTCAGAGTTCGATACATACCTGAGGACAGCTCCGAACAATCAAGTCACGATGTGTATCCTATATTGCGCAGGTTAGTGAAAAATTTTCATATGTTTATAATTTTCTCGCTAAAATAGGAAATAGTAGGTAATTTATTTAACTTTTATTGATAATTTTAGCAATATCTCAAACGAATGTTGCTGTTTATTGTTTTTAGCCATTGTACAAACTTTGCACATACGTCGAAGGCTCAGAAATTTATTTTTAATAGGAAATAACGATTCAACGAATTTTTACCAATGCATTGCGACACCTTTATTCAATCTCGAATGAACAACAACTACACAGAGAGAAGAAACAAAAAACAAAGTACACAAAAAGGGGGATTGTTCCATTTCTCCGTACAAGAGGGGTGGGGTGAGAAGGGATGACGCAATGGTCCGTAACATCCCGCCCCACGTTGAAATAACAAATTTCAAACATATATCAATATAGAAGTGGACTGTTACAAATTATCAATAAACACAATTTTTTACAATATACAAAGCTAAATAATTCAAAATATTTACAAATATCAAAATAACAAATACAAATACAACAAATGTCAAAAATAATAAGCAAGAAAAATATACAATTATACAGAGGGTATTAAATTTGCTACAGGCAGAATTGCGATGTTATTGATAGACCTTTTCAAAATTTTATCTTTTATTTTTACTTTCACTACACGTACCAGGCCATCTGAACCAGGTATGACTTCCGTGATTCTGCCTAAGCACCATTTGCACGTAGGCATATTATCTTCTTTTAATAACACTAGTGTTCCTACATTAACATTGTTTTGTTTAACTAACCATTTTGTTCTTTGCTGTAGGTTAGAAAGATAATCTCGATGCCATTTGACCCAAATAATTTGTACCATTTTTGTCAACCCTTGCCACTTATCCAATCTATTTATCTCTAAATCAATCAAACTAGGCTCAGGAATAGCATTTAAAGGTCTTCCAATTAAGAAATGACCAGGTGTGAGGCTTTCACAGTCATCCGGGTCATTAGACAATGGACAGATAGGGCGCGAGTTTAAAATTGCCTCTACTTGATTCATGACAGTACTAAATTCCTCAAATGTTAGCTTGGCATCTCCAACAACTCTTTTAAAATGATATTTAAAGGATTTGACTCCCGCCTCCCAGAGCCCTCCAAAGTTAGGTGCTCTGGGAGGAGAAAAGTTCCAATTAATATTCTCTGATGCATAATATGTTGCCAACTCTTCATTTGGGTTACATACTTCATTTGGGTACAAGATTTTTAGCTCTCGTTGAGCCCCAACAAACGTTTTAGCATTGTCTGTGAAAAGTGTTTTGCTAATTCCACGTCGAGCAAAGAACCTTTTTAATGTGGCTATAAAGGCGCCAGTCGTTAAATCCGTAATAATTTCAAAATGAGTGGCTCGGGTAACAAAACAAACAAAAATGGTTACATATATTTTATAATAAACACCCTTTCGTTGCCCCTTATATTTAATACAGAAGGGCCCTAGAAAGTCGATCCCACAGCAATTAAAGACAAAACCCTGGTTTACACGTTCACTTGGAAGTGAACCCATCAATTGCTCGCAAAGTTTAGGTTTAATTTTGAAGCAAGTAACACATTCGTGAGTAATTTTACAAGCTAGAGATCTGCCATTTAGAATCCAGAATTTCTGCCGAACAAAGGATAAAAGTGCCTGAGGGCCAACATGCAAGTTTTTTATGTGATAGTACAACATAATTAATTTGGAAAATTTATGAGCATGAGGAAGAACAATTGGAAATTTACAGCTAAATGACATATTGGAATTTACCAATCTTCCCCAACTCTGAGAAGACCTTTTCCATCCAAGAAAACATTTAAAAATTTTAACTTGCTTGTCGTAGGAATTTCCTTACCTGCAGCCAAACATTTAATTTCTTCAAAAAAACTTTCCTTTTGTACTGGTTTAATTAAAGCAGCTGTAGCTCTTTCCAGTTCTTGATTTGTGAAAACACCAGACTGTTTAGAAGCAGGATACTTACAATTGAAATAGAACCTGAAAATATAACTCACAATCCGAACAAGTTTAGTAAAACTATTTGTAATATTTAAACAATTATCAAGGAATACAGATGGACCTGCATGAGTGATGAATGAGTATACAATATTAGGGTTTTTAAGTTCTTCGAAAAAGTTATCGTCTTTCTGCGAAACGACAGAGTCTGAGTTCAAAGTTTTGTCCTTCAAAAAGGAAGGACCTGTCCACCAAAGTTCGTCTTGAAGCTGCAACTTAGTTGCACCTCTTGAAATCAAATCAGCTGGGTTCTCCTTGGTTTTTACATGGTGCCAGGAAAAGGTTTCAGTCAATTCTTGAATTAAAGAAACTCGGTTTGCCACAAAGACTTTTAGAAGGTGTGGTTGCATTTGGATCCAGTCCAAAACAACTTTCGAGTCCGAAAAAAGATGAACTTCATCAAATTCTAAATCAATAATTTTAATAATCTTTGAGGTCAATTTCGACAACAATGTCGCAGCAAGCAGTTCGAGCCTAGGTATTGACAAAGTCTTGAGTGGGGCGACGCGAGTTTTGCTGCAGAGTAATCTTATCTGAGTTTCATTGGCATTCTCAGATTTTACGTATAGGCATGCACCATAAGCTTGGGCTGATGCATCTGCAAATCCAATAAGGTGAACTGCAACAGAATCTTTCAGTAAAATGCACCGAGGTATTTTCAAATCCTTCAATTGATGCAGCTCGGCCACGTATCTCTGGAAGTTTTCAATTTCTTCACGAGGCAAGTTTTGATCCCAGTCAATTTTTAATAGCCAAATTTTTTGAATCATCATTTTGGCCTTTATGATTATCGGTTGAAGCAGTCCTAGGGGATCGTACAATTTGGAGATAAATGACAAGACGGTTCTTTTAGTAATAGTCACTGGAACCTCTTGCAAATTCATCTGATACATGAATGTGTCCTCTCTAGGTCTCCACGACAGTCCCAAGGTCTTTACTAACTCATCATTTTCATTGAAGAGGAATTCCTTGTTTTCCGTGGGCACGTCTTTCAACAATTCCTCACTGTTGGCGCTCCACTTGTAAAGATGAAAACAGCCCTCTTTCATCAAGCCAATTAGTTGTCGCTGCATCTCTTTAGCAGTAGTGATGTCGTCTGCTCCTGACAAAATGTCATCCATGTAGGTGCTATTTTCGATAACTGGAGTCGCAAGTGGGTACTTGTTCTTCCCTTCATGGGCTAGTTGTAGAAGACATCTGGTAGCTAAATATGGAGCTGGTTTGGTCCCATACGTAACCGTTTTCAAGCGATAAGAAACGATATCTTCTTCAGGCGATGGTCTCCATAAAATTCTGAGAAAATCTTGTTGATGCTCCTGCACCTTTATTTGACGAAACATCTTCTTTATATCACTCGAAAAAGCCACAACATATTTTCTAAATCTTAAAAGAATATCAAACAAATCAGGTTGAATAGTGCCTCCCTTAAGCAAAATGTCATTCAAAGAGTTTCCGTTGCTACTTTTGCATGAAGCATCAAACACGACTCTCAGCTTAGTCGATTTACTCTCAGGGCGAATCACAGCATGGTGAGGAATGTAATAATGTAATCCTGGCTCCTCCTCTTTAACTCGCTGCATGTGATCAAGATCCTCATATTCTTGTAGAAATTCGACATATTTATCTTTTATATGAGGTTCTCTAACAAATCGCCTTTCCAACAGTTTTAATCTGCGAATAGCAGTAGACTTTGACTGCCCCAGTTCAATGTCATTGTCTTTCATGGGCATCTCGACGCAAAAACGTCCGTTAGTGTCCCTCGCCATAGTTTTCAAAAAATGTTCATCGCATTTCTTAAGTTCATCACTAACAAATTTGGTGGGTACAATTTCTTCTATTTCCCAGAATGATTTTAAAGTATCATTTAAAGTTTCAAAGTCTTTTGTGATTAAACCACAATGCAATGAGCCACTTGAGAACCTCGAGGTGTTACCACTAATTATATAGCCAAATTCAGTATTTTTTAAGATCAAATTACCATTATCTAATTTGTATTTACCATCTTTCAAAATATCAAAGAAAATATCTGCTGATAATAAGGCATCGATAGAATTACTAGTATTAAAAGTGGGGTCTGCTAGATGTACATTGCTTGGAAACACAATATGTGAAATATCAAAGGAATTAACAGGTATCATATTAGTAATTTTGGGTACAACATGAAAATCCACAACACGTTTATATGATCCAGAACCATTTGAAATTACTCCTTTGATTTTTGATTTTATATTAACATTCGAACCACCCAAACCAGAGACCGACATATCAGTTTTTAATTTACGCAAATTCAAGAAATCTGCCGTGCTCGACCTCAATAGAGAAACTTGCGACCCGCTGTCTGCGAGGACGCGTAAAGGAACTTTTTCCCCAACAGAATTTTCAACATAAATTATACAAGTCGATAAAATAATATCATTTTTATGTTTCTGGGAAGCGGAAATACTCATGTTCACTCCCGAAACCTGACCTTGAACAATGTTGTTTTGAGCACTCGGAAAATCAAAAGAATTCCTATCAGTTTTATTTTGATTATTTTTTATACTAGAATTTTGAAAACAAATTGGTTCGATGACGTCATCTTGGCGCCTGGTGTCTGGTTGGGATGACTCAAAGTTTTGCATCTCCTGATTTTTTACATTAACAAAATGTAACAACTGATTGTGGTTCTTTTTGCAAAAACAAATATGCTTAGATCTACATTGTGATACCTTATGGTTTGGTTTCAAGCATTTTAAACATAAATTCAAAGATTTAACAATATTATACCTCTCTCTAACAGGCATATTTTTAAATTTATCACAGTTATACAGGTCATGGTTCAAAGAACAAAGCTTACATTTTTTGTCAACATTTGCATCTGTATGCAATATGAAGCTTTTGTGACGTGGAGAGTCTTTAAAATTTTGTTTATCTTTTGTTCCTGCGGATGGCAGGTTTTCTAAAAATAAACAACGTTTATTCAAAAAAGCCAAAAAATCATCCCACTTAGGAATGTCTGTACTCTCCAAGGTCATTTCGAAAAGACGCTTTGTCTCAGTATCCAAAACCTGCATAACTAATTGTATCAACAACAATTCTGAAAATGTATTATGCTCAATTTTTAGCAATTTTAATGCTCTCAAATGTTTAGTACAAGTATCAACCAAATTTCTTAACTCAACATTTGAATCACCTCTAAATTTTTCATATTTCAACATCAACAAAGCATTTATATGTTTGTTTATTATTAGTCTTTTGTTTTCAAACCTCTGCTCTAGAGCCAGAAACAACGAATCATATGTGTCATCCACAGTTTGGACATGTTTTGCAATTCCTATTAAACACGATTGTAAATATTGCAATTTTTGTTTATCATTTAAACCACAATTTTCAATTATTTCTTTGAATTGCTCTTTAAAAATAAACCATGTTTCTATGTCCCCATTAAACTGTGGAAGCGATAATTCTGGTAATCTAAAGCACGGTTTGATAACATTAGACACAGCATTTGAACCAGTTTCATTATTATTTTTACTATATTTTAAATTCAAGGATTTAAGTCTTACCTCGAGTTTCTCAATGTGCTCATTGCAGGTGGTAATTTTTCCATCGAAATTATTGAACTCTAGATCTGATAAGGAAGTGAAAATTTCTTCTTTGACTGATTCATATTTTGCATTAAGTCTATCAAATTGACTTAATTTGAAAGATAACACCTCTTTGTCATCTTCAACGAAAGTGTCCACAAATGCGATAAATCCACTCAACCGTTTTTCGATGTCGCAGAACTTCCTTTCGAGAATTTTAACGCCTTTCGCCATGACGCATTCAAAGAAATGAAACCAACGAAAAGATTTCTTAAATATCTTCAAAATCCACAAATCCACAGGTTCTGGCGATTTAATAATACTCCGCAAGGCGAACCATTTTTCATGTACAAACTTTGCACATACGTCGAAGGCTCAGAAATTTATTTTTAATAGGAAATAACGATTCAACGAATTTTTACCAATGCATTGCGACACCTTTATTCAATCTCGAATGAACAACAACTACGCAGAGAGAAGAAACAAAAAACAAAGTACACAAAAAGGGGGATTGTTCCATTTCTCCGTACAAGAGGGGTAGGGTGAGAAGGGATGACGCAATGGTCCGTAACAGCCATTAAAATTAATTTAATTCAGCAACCAAAAATGTTTTCTGTTTTAACCTCAAAAATTTGCTTAAGAGTCATTTCCTTATTTCTAATAAAGGAATATTTTTTTAAATGATTTTCATCATTTTTTTTAAAGTTATGTTTCAATTAAGGCGACTTAATTATTTTTACTTATGTGATTTCTTCCAATATATATTTTTATATTTCCATCTAAGCGTGTGTGTGTTCATCTTTCTAATATTAATATCTTTCTCTTTCGTCTGGTTTCAAGCACCATACCTTATTTTAAACCCTTTGCATCGCATAAAGAATAATTTAACAAGTGACACGTTTTATTTTCTCACCCAAAACTACCATTTTTAACGCGTTTTTCACGTAGTGGAACAAAAGCGCTATTAGAACGCAAATTTCGTCTTTGTCTTCATTCCATATTTTGTCGTACCTTTTTCTCAGCCAATAAGCAACCAATTGACCTCGGGTTTTCGGCATTTGGTCGCATTTGTGCCCTCTAGATAAACCAAATCATAGTTAAATTTAATAATTTTTTTTTTGTACAGTACTACTTTCTGTTAGCAAAAAGTTCATTAGTTGCATTATTGTAAAATACAACATGTGAAAAACGCGCTAAAATTACTTGGCCATGCCAATGATTGATATCTTGTTTTTTCTTTCTTTTTTTTTCCACAGACCATCTGTAAAATCCGACGAAGAAGAGGACGAATATTTTGACGTACCTGAAATGGAACCGCCGGCACCGCCTCCAAGTTATCCGCCCACTCTTGTATCAAAATCCGCCGAAATTCCATCCTACAGAACTGTACTTGAACTCGACAAGCCGCCTCGAGAGCCAGAGAAGATACTGCCAATCACAATGCCTCCTGCCGAAAGCAAGTTATCTCCCATCCAGTTACCAACGAAACCGACTATCACTGCGCCTAAGCCCACAACTGCAACAATTTCAGCCTTATCAGCAAGCTCCTCTGCGAAGTTGTTAGATGTGGGCAGCATGGTCAGCAAAGTGAAGCCAACTGTGCCTTTTAAGCCAATCAGGACATCTTTGTCGCCTAAAGACGCTTTTCCTGCCAGAGGTGAGAACGTCCCCCTAACCGTAAAATACCTAGGGATACTTGCAAAAGATGAACATAATTTTCCCTTTTATATACCGTAAAATCCGGCGTTTAAAACGTGCACTTTTAACACAAAAAATAAGACCGAAATTTACTAGTGCGCGTTATACGTCGGGTATAAGAACGATAGCTTTAAAAATAAAGAAAGAGAAGAGTATTAAAAATATAAAGACTTCTACATATATCGAAATACTTTTATTTAAAAGCAATGACATTCCTTGTTAACTTAAAGGGTTGTAGCTCTAAAAGAAAACTATTTTTTCAAAGGCCTGGGGTAATACCTCGAATAAATTACTTCAAAACATAAGAGCATTGCTTGCGTACATTTCAGATTTTTTCGCGAAAGAGGGGGTGTGCGTTATACCCCGGATTTTACGGTATCTATTCTTTTAACCATGCGGTGTTGCAGACTTTCTTCCTTTATTTATGCTAATCCATTTTTATTTATTTATCTTTGTGGTATTTTTATTTAATATCTGAATAAGATTGATCTTGTTAAGATACAGTATCAGTTACAACATAAATAACAATGTTGTAGGAGCAATTTAACTTTATTAATAATCTGTAGCTTAAAAAGAACATAGACGAAACCGCCGAAAGATAATCTCTATAACTAAGTCTACAGGGGGAAGGGGGAACCCCCCAAACCCCTCCCTGCCTACTGCACTGTTAATAGTAGCATTACTATTATAACTATCATTTTATAATACCCATGATAGTTATTATTATCTTAATCATTATTCTTTTATAGTTGTTGTTACAATTTTATGACGGCTATTCATTATTAAATAGTAGAATATTTGAGAATTACAGCATATGATTTAACGAAATTAAAAATTATTATTGTATATTGATTTAAATTATATTTCTTGGGCTTTTTTTAGCTTATTAATTTGTTGTGGTTATTATTCTAAGCATTGCTTCAAGAATTACTTTTCTTATGTGTTTAGAATTTGTGTCATTTTTTTTTTAATAAATATTATTAACAAAACAGAAAAATACATTTGACCTCTGCCTCTCCACATACAGGATGACAAGATAAGAATAATAAGAGATAAAACTTCAAATTCAAAGAAATTATTATTATTATTATTATGAACCTAATTTCTCCAATAATATTATTGAAAGAACTCTCAATACATCAACGCGCATCTAATTCGATTGAAGGAAAGTCGGTTGTTTAAGATCTTTCTCGAATCCTTTCAATCTTTTATTTATAATAAAAAAAGGTTTACCTATATTTTTTAATTCTAAAAACGCCCTCAAACCTCTAGAACTTTTAGCTGCTTTTCCGCCAGTAGTTAGTAAATTAAACGCATTTTGTATCCACTTAATTTATCAAAATAGAATAAGATTACTTCAAACATAAAAATTTTCAAATGCTAGTCGTTTTTTCCCCCAGCGTGAATGTTCCAGGTGATTCCAAACGTTATAGAATTTACGGAACCACAGACAAATTTTTTCTTTTTTTTATAATCATTATAAATTATTAAGGTGAATGACTACGTTCTGCGCCGTGATTTTGAATAAATTTTTTGGTAAAAAATAAAGAATGAATGACATATTTTAAAAATAGTCTCCTTTTATGAAAAATGCTTGCATAATAGTAAAATTTTGCCTATATATTGATAAAATCTCTTTACAGAGACTGGACTAATTTTTTTTAAAATTCACATTATTTTCAAAGTTACCATCAATCGAAATAACAACTAGTGTTTTTTGTTAAAATTTTTCTTCTCTGATGTAATAAAATATGAATAAATTGAAGACTAAGTTATATATTTCAAAAATTTCAGTTCAACCGTGGTATAGAAGTTGTATCAATAAAAGGGGAAATTTTATTATTTATCGAAGCATTTTTCATAAAAGGGGAATGTTTTGAAAATATGCCATTCTTTCTTAATTTCTTGCTAAAAAAATTGCATTAAAATAAATTTTTCTCGAAATAATATTCTTAAAACAGTTTTATATATATATTCTAATTCAACTAACACCAAATTTCCAAAAAATTATCCATTTATTTTCTGTTTTAAAACCACGGTCTCAAATGTAGTCAGTCTCCTTAAATTTATTATGAACAAGCTTTACATTAATAAACTACGTAAATATTAATATATATTATTTTTTAAAGCCAAATCAAAATCCACGACAATCGAAAGTATGTTGGGTGAGACGAACTCAAGCATCATTTCGCGCCAATGGGGTCCAGAACGAACTGTCGAATTGAACCGAGATCCAGCCAAGGGTTTGGGCATTAGTATTATATCCGGCAAATTAGATGTAATGCGAGGAGGTATTTTTATAAAGAATGTGCTGCCGGACAGTCCTGCCGGATGGAATGGTACATTGAAAAGAGGAGATCGAATTCTCGAAGTGAGATTTTTTGTCTGTACATTGTACTAGTTTTAGTTAATTTTTTTAATTTATCTAAATCATGATATGTTTAACAGTATGTGTAAAAGTTATAAATTTTTCACGTTATATATAGCTGTGTTATCATTCCATTTGTTCAAATTTTCAGTCGTTAATAAAATTCTTGGTATTCACCCAACCAAGTTCGAATAAATTTTTTAAAACTTGTTGTGGATGACACTTGATGTTAATACAGTGTTTTCAAATATTAATTCATTAATTACCGGTTTTTTCGACGCCAACTTAGATTCATCTCCACTGTTGTAACAATGCAACTGTTAAAACAGTGATAAAAGTTGGGTTCGAAATCCGGTTTCCCAGCCAAACTAGCCAAATCGGGTGTGCATTGTTTCAACAATAAAGACAAATCATGCTCTTTTTTTCAATTCCTACTATTAGTTCACTCTCTCCCTATATATATATATATATGTATGTATGTCTATATATATATATATATGTATGTATGCATGTCTATCTATATATATATATATATAAATATGTATGCATGTCTATCTATTTGTATATATATGTATGTCTATCTATATATGTATGTATGTCTATCTATCTATATATGTATGTATGTCTATCTATATATGTATGTCTATCTATCTATATATGTATATATGTATGTCTATCTATCTATCTATATATATATATATATGTATGTATGTCTATCTATATATATATATGTATGTATGTCTATCTATATATATATATGTATGTATGCCTATCTATCTATATATATATATGTATGTTTGTATGTCTATCTATATATATATATACATCTATATATATCTATATCTATGTATATATGTATGTATATCTATATATATATATATGTATATCTATATCTATCTATATGTATGTATGTATATCTATATATTTTTATATATATATATGTAGGAAAGGAGTGAAAGTTTTCTTTTACTTCTTTTGATTTTTATTGTAAGAGATGGCACCACTAATCGAAACGACGTGAGTTTTAGCTGCGCGATACGATGAGGTCATGTATTTATAAAGGGGGCAGAAAAGAAAAACTGAGAGTTGCACCGAAGCTTGAACGAAGGCAGGTCAGAGGAAATCGGTCTCTCCGTTGTTTTGAGAAAGAGTACGTGTTTTCGGAATTAGTATGGTGCTATCTCGAATTATTTAAAACCCCTTGTAAATAGTAAATGTTTTAGTTGTGTTATTAATAAATTAGGTTATATTAACTCTGCGTGCTTATTTTAACATTAAAATCGAACCTTCCCCTAGACGCCGTCCCACATATATCTTGTTCAAATTTTTAATCGTTAATAAAATACTTTCTATTCATCCATTCAAAGTAGGAATCGTCTTAATTTTTTTTTTTTATATTATCTGCTTTAAAAAAATGTTAACCCAAGATTTTACTTTGCTGTACCTATAAAAATGTTATCTGAAATTACGAAAATGGAACGCAAAGGGCTAAAATCATGTGACGTCATTATCATGTCATAAATATAATTACATTATTTCTGGCAATCAGTTCGTAAATTCATAAGACGTCCTAATACCATGATTAATGCAATCATATGTTTTCAGCCAATCAGTTCATGCGCTTCTCTGTTGCCAGATTTGCTTTTTGCAAAAACTTTATTTTAAAAAGTATTTATTTGACATCAATAATAACGCTCATGATCTAAAACTACAAGAACATGACGTTATGAAAGTTGCGATTTTATGTAAATTTTATATGTAGAACAACAAATATAAGTCTAATGTCAGTTTTGAATTCAATGAAGACCACGTGATTGCATTTATCATGTGACCGGTCATGAATTTAGTTCATTCTCTATCTGAAAACGGATTTAATGAAATTCATTGAAACAGCACTTTAATTCTGTTTATTAAATAAAAACATTGTTAATAAATGGAATGTTTTGAATTAAAAAGAGCACTTGTATAGGGAACGTAATAAAAATGTTTTTAAAAACCTACCGCTGGAATATTCCCATTTTTAATTTTCGGAGCAAGCGCTGTTTGTAATTTACTGATGAAGCAAAATTTTAATTAAATTACGAGTAAAACTGTGAGTTACTTCTGAAAAATTTTTAATACTCCATTTGTTATTGCGCAAAAGGTTGAAACACTATTTCTAGGCTTTAAAAATTTAATTTTGAATCTTTTTACTATTTTTGAATTCACATATTTTTAGAGACTGAAAAACGGTAATTCTCTTCATGTAAAAGAAAGAATTTATACCCCAATTCTATATATGTATCCAAAAAATGTGTAAGAAAATGGGAATTAAAATTTATTATTCTTAGATTTATTTTAAGAAAAATATTACGTAAACAATGAATAACTAATTAGCTCTTTCTTAATTTTGAAAGAGTTAAGGCTGTTTGTGTTAAATTTTCATATTAATCTATTATTTGTATTTTGTTAAATTTCTTTTCCGTATTCTTAAAAATATTCAGGTCAGTGGTGTGGATATTCGGAATGCAGGTCATGCAAAAGCTGTCGATGTGATAAAAAATGCTCCTAATCCTGTTAAGTTTATAATTCAGAGCTTAGTGCCATTGGTAAGTACAAATATCATTGTTACAAATTAAAAATATTGCTACGAATTTTGTATGAAATAGTGTAAATAATTTGTATTTGGATGTGTAATGCATTTACGTTACTCTATGTTTTATTTATTTTTATGTTAAATTTGTAATTTTCGCAAGCAACGCCGTCTCTTACATTAAAATGGCTATTCTCAATGGCAACTTGGCGAAATCTTGGTGATAGAGCCAAGTGGGCATCATTTTGATGACAGATTTGGTGACCATTTGTGGCGAGTTCGAGACCCTCTGGACTCTTCTAGATTTTGTAGAGAAATCCACTAACTTCACGATCTATGACACAAGTGGATCTTTCTCGAAATATCCGTGAGTTATATAAATGGAGAGATGCTCACCGAAAATCAGTTAGTATTGCTTTGACTAGTGATTAGTAATCTTACCTTGACCATGCAGAGACGAATAGAGATTAGCTCGGTTATTGAGTAGTACGAGAGGTGCATGTGAATAATCTAGCCTACTTGTATATTAGATACTGATAATTGTGTCTAAGTGCTGTTGAAGGTGTGAAATCCTTCTGATATTTATTCTGCGAATTTTGCTGCTGAATCCTGTATTTCAAGGATTGGTGTTGCGACAATAAATTGTTATCGCTCTTAAAGAACTATCTTGTTATTTGCGACTGATTTGCATAAAATCCTCGAACCCCGATTAACGTAACAATGCTTTTAATGTCAAGAATATATATTGCTCATGCACTGCATAGTTGTTGAGTTTTAAATATAGTTTCAGAAGCAGTCAATATTATGCATTTATAGTGTTTAAAAAAAGACAAGATAAATATGTTATAGTGTATAGCCGGAACACTTTGGATTTAAGACAGGGTCTCAGGGGTATTAACTTTTTCTGGAGGGCTGAAAATATAAACAATATTCAAATACATATAACTCTTTTAAATTAATATTAAGTAATTCGAATCTTTTACACATTATTTATAAAGGAATGAGGCTTCAGAAAAGTGTAAAATGTTTAAAATATAATCATAATTTAAAAAATTATAAGCATATGAAAATAATACTATTCTATTATTTTAACTGCCGCGCATGCTATTTTCAAAAGTATTAGCTTTAATTACTAGTAATAAGTTGATTTATAAAGTTAAATGTATCCTTATTACACCGTAGTAAATTTAAATAAATAGAATTATAAATTATATTTTTAAACAATAAAAAACATTAAATTTTCAAATTTTTTAAAAAAAGTTTCAATATTTTTAAAATATTTTTTGAAATACAAGAAACATATTATTCTTAACTTACTAGGGCTTAAAGTGTATCATACATTTTATAATTCTATAAAGTTTTATGCATCAAAGGCTACTATTTTAGAAAATAGCGTGCGCGCAGTAAAACTTAATTAATATTTCTTATAAAAAATTTCTTATTTTCATATGCTTATAATTTTTAAAATTATGATTATATTTTAAACATTTTACACTTTTCTGAAGCCTCATTCCTTTATAAATACTGTGTAAAAGATTCGAATTATTTAATTTTAATTTAAAAGAGTTATATGTATTTGAATATTGTTTATATTTTCAGCCCTCCAGAAAAAGTTAACACCCCTGAGATCCCTTAAGACATTTATTTTAAATTTTTAAACAAATGTTATACTACTTGCGGCATGTAAAGAACCTGCTTCAACTCATCCTTTCTAATGTAGTTTTTGTGATTAACGCTATTCGAGGACCACTGCCAAATTAAAAACGGGAAGAAAGTTCTTTTTTTATTTCGCCGTATCATAAAAAGTTGGCAAAAGTTTCTCATTTTTTATAAAATATTTGAGAAGTTATTTTCTCTAAGTGTATATAAGTATTCGTAAAAATAGCGCTTGTGTTTTTATGAAAATTTAAACAATTTTTATTTTTTTTAAATTTAATTCGTTTATTGTATTTAGAATATGCAATCAAATTTCAAAAATTTTAAGCACTGTCGATCTCATACATCAGAAATGTAATTCTGAAATTCAAAATGAAAAGTATGAAAATGAAAATATGAGTACTTGAAAGAGAATTATTTTTACTACTCACGAGGGAAATGTATTCATACGTTTATTTAATGTTTTATGTAGCTGATAATATAGGTCAACTTGTGTGAAAATTTAGCTGAATATCAGAAAAAATATCTACGGTATAATGAGCTATATTTTTGTTACTCTATAAGTATCTGAACGATAAGTTTTCTGCAAAGTGTTAATTTTAAATATAAGATGTAAAATGCTTAAACTGAATGAGGTGAAATTTACTTATTGTTTAATTAACATATATAAGTTATTTTGTACACTATTGTAAATTTTATGTATATCTTTTACCTTTTGATAAAAAATGACACTTGCTAAATACTTTCTTATCAACCAGTCATTTTCAGAGGTTAAAAAGAAATACAGCTTAATATATCGTCGATATTTTTTTTCTGTTTATAATATATATCTATATATATATTCTCTCTCTCTTCTCTCTCTCATTACATTATATTAGGGTTGTTCAGATGATGGTCACCTTCAGGACTGTCTTCAGCATATTTAACGCGTTAGATGTTGTTTCTTAGCGCGTTGTCTGACTTCGTCGAGACTTCGCTCGCTAATCTTTTTTTTCGCCGCTGTGCTCCTCGCCGCGCCTCTATAGTCGTTATTGGAAATGCACAATATATATTTTCAGGTAACTGATTGACTCATTTCGCGCTCTGCATTTGTGAATGTAGTATATTTGGATATTCTATCCATTATTTTCAATAGGTTTTTCCTCAGTATTATTAACAGAAAGGGGGAAGGTTGGTTGGCCAAAAAACATACTCAACCCCACTTTTATATAAATTATTTTATATATAAAAGTTGTCAGCAATGTTTATAATACTGTAGCATCCATATTTTTAGATTTTAAATTCTGTTATTTTTATAATTTCTATATACCCTTTCTAATATCTTATGTCTGGTTTATCTTGCAATTTCGGTTTTTTGCAGTTTCGATGATTATTGATTATTCATCTCTCTTTAATAGAGAGTTTTGACTATATGTATATATAAAACTGAGTTTCTTAATACAAGTTGTTATACATTATTGACAACAAAAATATGAAAGAAAAGTTATGTATTTTGCGCATATGCAGTACAAATAATTTTCTTTAAATATATAACAAAATATAATTATTTATGTACTTTAAAACATTCTTATCTCATTGAATATTGTGAATAATAGAAGCCAAAGTTTATTCTATGATCTACTTTTATTCGTATATTCATTCAATTGATTAAAAAGATCCCTAAATGAATAATTTCTCCAAAATATTTAAAAATTAAATGATTATTAGCTTCAACCATCGTCGATTACGCATTGCAATTCTTTTTCTCCGACTGAACTACTATGTTAAAAATCTTTACTTATATAGATAATATTACAAAAGTTGCCAACTGAACAACGTAACTTTAACAACATGCAATCATATATCACCAAATGAACTAAGTAATCATATAAATTAGAGTTACATGGATTATTGAATTGACGCAGACGATATTGTAATATGAAAGAAAATTTTCAACCTACACAATATCTATAACTACTGTATAATTTATATATGGTGAGTTTAAATTAGTTCAAAATAAACTTATAGAATTAAATATTTTTCAGTACAAAACAGATTATATGATACTTTTTATTTAAAATTACAGTATAAATTTTTCTGTGTGTGTAAACAATAGTGCTGTAAATTTTTGTAAAATTTGAATGCTAAGTTATTTATATTGTAAACAAAAAACATCTGAAAAGATAGAATTTTTTTTAAAGAATTTTTTCCCGTGAGTGAAAATTCATTCAATAGGATTAAAAGTAGCTTGTTAACCCATTAAAGGCCCAAGTTTCGATTCTTTTTCTTCAAAACATGAAAATAAAATCCTGTGATATAAGTGCAAAAATCTTGTTAACTGAATATAAAAGTAATTTATAATCAACAAACTATGAAAAATAAAATTAAAATTTTAGTTTAACTGAAAAATAAACAGAAAAATGTCTAAAAAAATTTAGAATTTAATGTTGCTTTTTCGCATTGCCAATCCTATATGGATTAAATATTTTATATCAACAAAATACCTCCAGCTTTTTATGGTAGAACGAAGTAAAAAAGAACTTTTTTTTTTGTATCATTGAAATTTCACTTGAAAGAATTATTTCAAGCGTATTTTTTACTTGTCTAAAATTATAAAACATTTCTTCAAATATGTCTCTAGAAATTAAAAGATATGTATAAAATCTGAAGTGTCCTATGTCTTTTGGCTGTGTAGTGTAATTTTTGTGTTTGAAATTGATTTAAGGATAATGAAACGGATACAATTGTTAAAAAAAGGAGACAATTAAATAAATGTAAGAATTGTAGACAATCTACCTGATTGTCCCACAATCATAAAATCAATAAACGAGAAATCTGTCTTAATTTCTTTGGAATATACATCTGAACAGTAAAAAGTTTTTAGGTTTTTCTTTCCCCCTGAATGATATAATTCTCATCGTTAATTGTGCTTAATACAGATTAAGGAGAATAAATTCTGTATATAGACATATCATAAGACACTATAGACATATAAAACAAAATAATACTTCTGACATTTTTGTTTAAAAATTTGCTTAAATACTAAAAATGTTATCACTGGGCATCAAGCTTTGTCTTTACAAAAACTGATATACATTTTTTTTAGTTTTGTTCATTCAAACGTTTCGAAAATCTTCACAAATCAATAAAAAATTTCAGCTTTTAAGTTAATGAAAGCCTATCCAGTGTAGTGGTTAGTGACGCTTATTGCTGGGCCGTAGGGTCTAGGTTCGAATCTCGGAGAAGGCATTGATGTTTGTAAATGTATAGTATCTTTGAGGCATTGGGGTACTCTAAATAACCATCGAGCCGCGGGTCCTTTCCTGAGGTAGATCAAAGGGGAAGAGAGGTAGGCGGCTCCTGACCACCTCTAAGGTGTTCTCCCTGAAATTTGGGATGGAACCGAGCCAAATTGTACAGTCTCCTGCATGGTGCTTTCAGCTACGGATTACGACAGGCGTACGACTAACCCCTTGCCAATTTGAGTTCGTGGACCTTGATCTGATGTTTCTGTGGATCAGGTGGCATAAGTGTTTTTTCTTAACAACAAGTTAATGAAAAAAGAGCTTGACCATATTGCCCACTTCAAATACTCCTTTCCTTTTTTTAAAGGAACCTTCCCAAAACAAATGGTACAGTCAAAGTGTGTGGTTCACTAAAATTTGGGAGGAAATTTTGACTCGTTTGTAATGATTCATTCCCCCCCCCCTTTGTGTTGAAGATAACTTGTAATGCATATCGGTTCCTGCTTCACTCTGAAACCCCTTGTCTATCCTCAGACCCGGCTAGGTGTGTGGGAGAAACTGAATAATCAGCAGACATGATTCACACTAATTATTTTATTGTCGCCAAAATATCAAGCAGACACAATAACAATCTAATTAAGATAACAGATCAGATAGCAGAGCGCGGAGGGGAGATTCGTTAGCCTGGTGATAATAATACGGACCCTCAACTGATTCCACGATAGCTTAAACAAGCTCAATATAACTACGTCGCGCACTAATAAGCTAGACATATTTAAATAATTATCACGATACCTGTACTTTTATGAAGTCAAGTCCTACACTTGAGTCTTTGAAGGCGATCGATCCACTCTCAGTAATTTTCAATTGATAAACTCCAAATGCACTTAATCATTTCACGATCCTTCACTCTCCAACTGACCAACTAACTCTTAAAACTCGGAATACAGAATTAATATAATATACTTAATTTGCATAATCACGCTTTCCTCACTCGGTGAAAGCTGATTGATAATATTGTTTCCCCAGAAGAATCCCCAAGTTGTTAGCAGAGCCGCGTATAGATTCGTCACAAACTGAAGTTTCATTTTCTTGCTGAATTGTAACATTCTCATTTGTTGTGAATGTTTCCTTTATACCATTGTAGATAAGAGTAAAATTTCTATTAACAATTTCGTAACAGAAGAGAATACTTTTTTTCAAAAGAATTCGCAGTAGATCAAATAAGTTTTTATTCCTTTTTCAGCCTAAAAAGCCAGAGAAAGAAGTTTCTCCGGTGGCGGGTTCTCCGGCAGATTCGACTCCTCACGATCTGCCTAAACCGTTAGACACAAAATTGTCGTCAGAAAAAGTGTCTAAGGTAAAGATAAAAATGTTTTTGTGTATGAGCTGTGCTAAAGCAATTGAACACTAAACATGTTTGCTTAGTTGTAAGACCATTTTATTATTGCTCAAAAATTTCTTATTATTTATGAAACTTATTTTACTCATCTGCAAGTTTACAGAACAATCAGTTGTTTAACTGAAAATCTAGTTATTCACTAATTTTTACGTAGTTCTTATAGATATCTTTTTATTTTTATTTTCAAAAGATTAACGAGCAATCTGTATATATTTTTCCGACTGCAATAGTATATGTTTTATGGGCAACCTCTTGTCAAAAGCTTGCTTTGAACTTTTTTTTATGTGAGAATTTTGCCATGTGGGTGTAAACTTATTTCACCTAAACACACAAATACAGATACAGATATACGTCTATCATATACAAACACTAGTTAAGTAATCAGAACTACTTGGATAGTAAATTTTGTAAAATTAATTAAAAAATTGATATCTAATGTTGATAAAAAAAACTCATTTGTAATTATTAAATAATATAAATATATTACAATAATAAAATTATAAATTAATTAGAACAATTTTCACTATTATAACATGCTGTTAAATCAAAATATTAATTTAACTTAATCTTTTAAATTAAGTAATGAAAACCTTTATGGAATTTGAAGGCCTAACATAAAACATGTTCAGCTCTTCGTTTTTTTTTTAAAAAAAAGGTAAAAATTAAGGGATGTCAAAATTAATATCAATCCCCCTTTTCATTGTAAAACATGCAGTGAAGGAAGCTTTATTAAAAAAGATATATCGAATAAAAAATAGTCACCGACGGCGTCTTAATATTCTGAAATTATTCTACTTTCTGAATTATTCTGAAAAATTCTATTTATTATTTCTGGGGAAATATGCAGTCTTAGAATTATACTCCGTATTATATATAGTGGCCGCGGTAGCCGAGTGGTCTAGGCATCGGATCGTGGCTAGCATGTCATGAGTTCGATCCCAGTACCACTGAAAACCCGCCGTATAGGGGAGCGATGCACGTAAAATCTGTCGAGAGCTCAAACGTCCTCCCGTTGGTGTGGTGTGGTAGTTAGGAGAAGGGGGGACCAGCTCAGGTGTCGTCCGCGTCACTTGACCATGGTTCAAAATTACGCGGACCGTCCCCAAAAGCCCTCGTGTAGCTGAACAGTGGGACGTTAATATTCACTCACTCACTCACTCACCGTATTATATATAAGGATAAAGTACCAATCGGTATAAAGAATAATATGAATGGACTGCATTTTTGCTTTATTATGACCCGCTGTTACAAGAAGGGAGCTAGAACAACAACTAGCGGAGTGTGGGACGTTTGATCAAAATAATGGTAGTGTGATACTTATTAATTTAAATATTTGGTTTATTTATGTCACAGCTAATAATTACAGTTTTACATTGAAGTTATTAAAAAGACTGGTTAGTTCATTAGAGTTCAAATTCTGTTGTTTGTGAGGGAAGAGATTACATCTGTTTTCTTCGAAGTTTTTCAACTCTCTGCCCTCTCTAGGGTCTTGGGATGGTAGCGGTCGGCCTTTTTATCCTCGAGTTACATCGAGCTCGTGGGGGGAAGTAGGTGTTCTCACTTTGTTAAAAAATGCCGTGGTGATGATCAAAGACAGAACCTCGCAATTTTTTAATGGTGCACGTGTGCATCGGAACGCGATTATCGTATCCACAAAAAAGAAGCTGACTTTTCAACTGTGTGACGGGAAAGCGTGACAAGGGTTACATCAAAACACTGGTGGAGATGCTCATTCGGCGGATAAAATTCGCGTAAAAAAATAATGGTTACAATTAAAGTTACAGACTGAACAATCTTTCATAAAAATTTATGCTTTTATGGATTATGCTCATTATTGGAAACTCTAGTTGTGTACTTATAATAGGACTTCTTACTTCCGTTTGATTTGATTTTTTCATTGAATTGAAGAATATAATTACATTCAGTTGATTTCTCCAATCTTTATCATTAATTCGTTTTCAGGATGAATCTCCACTTCTCGCCACTTCCCCCACAGCTGACTTGCGATCAGCCTCCTCGTCAAACTCCTCATCTCGGGAATCCACCATCAAGCGAAGAAGTTCCTCCAAGTCCATATCGTCGCCCATCGAGGCAATTCCTGCCGTTTGTAGTCCGTCCGAAAAGAAGGCTCCGGAGCTTTCCCCAACAACGAAGGAGAGTGCAGGGGACACGGTGGATGAACCCGAGAAGGAAGAATCCGAAGATAAAGTGGCTTTTGAACCTCTGGCTGAAGGGAAAGTATGGTCCAAGAAATTAAAGCAGGTGAGAAAAGAAAAAGGTGTATAGATTGATGTATCCTATACAAGTTTCATGACGTGTATTGGTATGTTTTAAGGTATCCGACTGGTTGCGACAACTTTTTTTAAAAAAATGAAGATATAAGTATTTTTTTTTTAAGTACATTTTAAGAAAAATATGCTAAAATTAAGAAGAGAAAAATAAATTATTTTCACTAAAATGGGTAAAAATTGACAAAAAATAACGTAAACGCGGTTCATTCTGTACCAAAGGTTTATGAAGAAATTTTCAATTTTTCCAATTCTGATGTGTTGCTATGTTTTTCATTATCGAAATGACCTACAGGTAAGAGATTTTAATTTTTACAAGAACTAATGCACTTTATCTCAGTTACTATATATGAAATTGCTTTAAAAAAAAACAGCGATTATATTGTTGTTACTAATGCCACCTGTCTGCCGTAGTCAGATCGAGGCCCACAAAATTCATCATGGCATCGGGCTTGATTGTACGCCTGTCGTTAGCCGTAGCTTTGAGCACCATGCAGGTGACAGTACGATTTGGCTCGGTTCCACTCCAATTTTGAGGGAGAACCCCCTGGGAGTTGTCAGGGGCCTCCCACCTCTCTTCCCCTTCCACCAATCTCACAATAGGACTTGCGGCTCGATGGCTATTTAGAGTACTCCCATGCCGCGCGAAGGCACTATACATTTACAAACATCCATGCCTTCTCCGGGATTCGAACCCAGGCCCTACGACACAGCAGTCAGCGTCGCTATCCACTATACCGGATGGGCGACATCCAGCGATTATATTAACATAAGGAACCGTAAATTTTGTATTAAAACGGTGATTGATAAATCTGTAGGTTAAAACACTTCTACTATTATACAGATCATGCACAAAAAATTTCACACAGTTCATTATTTTCAAAACTTTTTTTAGCAATCGCTGACCCCGTTTGATTATTTTCAAATAATCACATTTCGAGTAAAACGCGTTTTAAAGTATGACATCTTGCTTAAAGTAATGGCATCTGCTTTTACTAAAAAACATGTAGTTTTTGTTCTAGTGAACGGGAAATGATAAACTTGGCATTTTCATAAAGCTAATAAGATGGCTTATAAAATAAAATCATTAAAAAAAAAGTTTGTCAATTTTGGGCAAAATTCACAATTTTAGGGTGGCCTGATACCTTAACTAGTCCTATTTATACAGTAAGGGTGACAAATATGCATGATTAGGATTCTATGCATACTTGGTGCTCTTTTAGATTTATTTCTACGTGCATAAAATTTTGTGTGTGTTGATCTCTTAAGCGGTTAGGGTTATCTGATTAATAATAGAAGTGAACAGCATATTTTGGAGACTTTGAGTCTACAAAATATTAGGAGAAGAATCTGTCCGGAAACCGGACTTGTCTGATGGATTGTGTCGTAGTTAAAGTTCTATTACATTTCTGGGATGCATTAAATGTGTAAGCCGTTTTCAGCCCCTCTGTGGAAACAGTTTTGACTACTAACCTTTCACTAAAATCACAAAGTTCTCTGAAAGTTGGAAGATTCCATCATACTGAGACTTCAAGTAAAAAGGTTTCAAGTCATGTGTCGCAAAAGAAGATACGAGTAAAAGCATTTAAATCCTTAGAGACAAATATTTTGGACTAACTATAGCGCATTGCTGGTATTGGACAAAGCCAACTGCTAATTTCTTATAGCTCGCTACAAAAATTTGCGACTTAAAAGGAAAAGTTCTGAAACTTCTACAAAGTGTCCAGGCAAATGAGTCGTCTTTCCTTTGACCAGTTAGTAACTGAGGTTTCCAAGTCTCACGTCTACCGACGCGTGTTCAAATCCCTTCCGGTCACCATTAAGAAGATAAGGCTTCTAGCAAGTAAGGAAGGAAGGAAGTGAAAGTGGAAATAAAAGTTAAACACTTGCTACGTGTTTCATCTGGAACAGTGGGAACTGATTAAATCTCATGATTCGAAAAACATCAAACAAGAATCTTGCTGGCGAGTTATAAAGACATGCAAATGTTCTAAGAAACTGTAGCTAGAGGTAAAATGACATCAGAGAGAGATAAGGCACTTCAAAACTATACAAAATACACACACACAGTGTATAATAAAAGCTTGGCAAAATCCGGTATTCCGTATAATTAAAAATTAATATATTTACTATTTTCTTATAGCTTCGTATTTTTTTTAATAAAAAGGAAATCTATATCTGTTTATTTATTTTTATTACGAAAGTTGAATAAAAATGCTTCTTTTTCTACTCTACTTGTTCTTTTCTTATTTTGCAACATATTCGTCACTTTCTCACGATAAGGGCTGTAGCGTCGCCTCATTTAGATGGACACTTTACAACCCCACTTGAGTCATCTTTGAAATTCAGGGTTGAGCAGAATAGCCTGATGGGTCGTTGTATTCTTCAAAGGGAACCACGTATTCTTCTCTCCCGCCCGGGGAAGAGTCAACTCCTGAACTTCTTTGCTTCACCGTTCCATTTCCTTACTCGACACTCAGATACCTTTTTCTTCACAATTATTTATACAAGGGACAAACATTTTCGAGAGCCGTCCATTCGTTCTCTCGCATATGTTGACCTGGATGTTCTTGAAAGGAAAGGAGGGTCGGCCTTTTGTGAGGAAAAAATACCAAAGAGTGTATTCTCAGTGTCAAAGTGACAGGTCGATTGATGGACCCTCCATATGGCTCACGCTGTACGGTGATAGATAATATCAGTCGATACAGACATTTGTCCCGGAAGAAACAATAGCAGTTGGGACCAAGACAGTGGGGCCAGGTGCATACCCGCGATGCTCACCAATCGGAAATTATTAGGGGCGTGAAATAGGCTCGCCCAAGGGATTTAAAGAGTCGGTTTGGAAGGTCACGGGGATCTTCGATGGTACAAGGGAAAGAATTTGCGGGGGTAGCCGCACCCGGAAGACAATCGGGAAATCAAAGTACGGTGATCAGTTCCTGCAAGACGGAGGGGTAGCCCGAGGAATGGAAGCACCAGCGACTGATCTTCAGCGAAACCATAGAACGGCGATCCGGATTTGAACTTTTCTCCAGCAATAGGATGCGGAACAGCGATAAATAGATTCCCCATTAATGGTGTTAACTTTCTCAAGTAATTTTTAAATAAAATGATATTTGGCCAAAGTTGTTTGATCCCTCTCGCTACCCAGGAATTTAGTAAACTCGGGGGTCACGACATTACATAGTGTTTATGATACATGGTAATCCTACATTGGTTGAATCCTAGCACAACCCACTTATGTCGCCAATTTTTTTTACCGCCAAATATTTGGCGATTAAGTTTACAATTTGGCAACCCTGCAAAATTTAGGGAAATAGTAACCTTACTCGGATCGGAATTTTTTTTAGTTTTTCAGTATTATATATATATAAGACAGTGGTTATTTTTATTTTAACGGCCACCGTGGAAGTTGTGTAAGAGATTTTTCTAGAAAGCTAAAAGTGAAGGAATGAGTGGATTCTTTTTTTGAATGAAACAACTGCTGAAAGTGTGTTTGTTAGAGAGAAAGGGAGATATGAATTCAATTTGGGCGATGTTTTTTTCTCACTAGTGCAGCTTAGAAGCAACTGTTTTTCTGTTTTCTTCTTGAAACCATTTTGGAAATCACGTTTTTTTTTTTTTTTTTTGAAGTTGGAGGAATGGATATTTTTTCTTTTGAATGAATGAAAGAAGTAAGAAAGAAAGGATTGCTTTGTAAATGAGTGAACGATTGAAAATATTTCGGTATGAATGTCTGAAATATGAAAATAATTTGTATTTGAGAGAAATGGAGATCGTTATTTCATTAGCCTAAAGCATTCATATTGGATTCCCCCCCCCCAACTGTAGCGCTTTAGAAGCGACGAATTTTCAGATTTTCTTGAAGAAGCTCTTTTAGAAACCACGTTTTCTTCGTAAAAACACGACGAATTGATTTTTTCTGAATAAAGGGTAAAAAAGTAATTATTGTTTTTTGTAGAATGAAGGATTGATAGAATCTTAGTATGGATGTCCGAAATTTAGAAAGAATTTGCATTTAATTTCTTATTTTTGATTTGATGTTTCCCATGTTGTCCATTTTAGAAACCACGTTTTTTCAACGTTTTTCGTCTCTTGACGCCACTTTGAGAACCACGTTTTCCCCTCTTGTTTTCGTGCCTGACGCCATTTTGAAAAACGCGTTTTTTTCCTTGGCGCCATTTGGCGAAAAACATTTGTCGCCAAATACAGCATTGGGCTGTGTTAGGATTTTACCCTATCCAATTCGAATTTTTGTATAAAATATGTTAATTTTAAACATATTATTATTATTTTTTTATAATTAACGTGCTTTTTTTGATGATTTTAAGTGCTTCAATCAATTTAAATATGCTTTAAAAAAATTTCAAATTATTGTGAATAATAAGATGTGAGATCTATCTCTAAGGTAATTTTTATAGCATCAACAAAATACATTTAGAAAATAAAGTTTTATAAAATAATATAAAATAATACTTAAATAATACTCAAAGCACAAAACTTTTACTCTTCTCGCGGTTTTTTTTTTTTTTAACCGATAGATCACTTAATAAATTACATCTAGGACAATAGAATACAAAAATCTCTCTTATGAGGTGGGTTAACATTCTATAAAAGAAAAAACAGACAAAAGTGCTAAGGAGTTATCTCTGTAGTAAAAATTAAGAAATATGTTTGTCTATGTGGAGAAGAGAGTTTTAACATTCAAATTCTACCTTTGTGTGGGCATCTAGGCCAGGGATGGCGATAGTAAGTGTAACAGAGAATTTCTCAAACTTGGTGAACCGAAAAACATGGTATGATTAATAAAGGCAACAAAGTGGTGGGAGTTTTATGTTCTGGAACAGTTATGTAGAGAATCGTCTGTAAAACGGATTCCAGACACATTTAATTGTTTGCAAAAGCTGGCTCATATTCTATTTTAATCATAACCCCAATTCAGCATGCATTTTTCTAAAAATAACATCTTACAATTCTAATATAAGTTAATTGTCATCTAATCTGCAACAACAGAAGTCACAGTAATGTTACTTTAATTTGAATTACTCGTATAACTAAAACATTTACTACTATGCAGTGCAAAATGTATTTTTCCATAGTGAATAAAACGTTTTGAGTTGTTAGTATTTAGTTTTAAAATTTTCCCAATAACCACAAATCAAAATTATTTGACATCACTTCTATATCTCATTAAACATTTCTTTAGAAAAAATGGCACGTTTGATCCATAAAGGTTCACCATTCCTGCTCTAGACTGTGGAAATAGTACAGTAGACCAATAATTATAAAGTTCAATCATTAGTAAATCGACGTGTTAATCATTCTACGAAGACTTTCAACGGTAAAGACTTATCAACATTTTAAATCTTGAATTAGATAGTTTGAAAAATTATGAAGTATAATGTTTTTCTGTGTTCTCTAAATGTAAAGGAACTTAGAAAAAGAAACTTAACTGTATCAGATGGAAAAGACACTAGATTAATCATTCATGATTTTTTTTCTTATAGTCTATTTCAAAAGATTTTTTGGTGCATTTTTGAAATTCTTCTTTCAATAAGCGCTTATTTTTTATTAATACCATCAATATAAGGTGTGAACATTGACGATAATGTTTAAAATTGCCAAGTATATCGACAGGATTCTTTTATTAAAAAAAGTTAAGTTCCAGTAAAAGTGAAGGCATAAAAAATAGTTTATGGCGGAAATTACTTCGATACTCTAAGAGAGCGATATATGCTTCATCGCTTATTTGTTCTTGACATGCGGAAAACTCATATCGCAAACTAGTAACTGGCATAAACATTTTTCGTTTTAATAACATTTAGGAAAAGTTTTACTTCTGAAACATGTGAGTTTTGCATTACCTGTATTTTACTATAATCGGGAGTTTTATCTTGAAAAATATTAAAGCGCAGACTTTTACGTACAGGTGGGTTGTTTTTGCTTATGAGAAAAGTTTATGGCGTGTTTATTTAGTTGAAGATGTGTGTGTGCTGATGCAATTTCACATAATTTCAATTTCTATATGCTGTGTACTCTTTCCTTTAAATCATCTCGAGTTCGGCTCAATAAGTCCACTCTGCCTTTTAAACTGCAAGATATCTTTGTAGAAATTCTCGTTTTAGTTATAAACTATTTAAAATCTTTTTAAAGTAATAAATTATTGCTTAAGAAAACTAAAAAAAGCACTTTTATAGTTAATCGAACTAAGTTGAAACTTAATATTTTATTCGCCAGATGCGGGAGGTGATATTGTAAATCCCGATAATCCTGATCAGGACAATGGAACAAAATTATTGTATTGTCATCGAAACTGGACAAGTGAGCAAAATTTCGAATTAATCTTACCTTTTAAAGTGGGTAAAAATTGAGTTCAAAGATTCCGTTACATACAAGTGAAGCTTATTTTTTTATCCTGCGCCTGTGTTCGGCATCTCTGCCATTAGTCGACGAGCAGCCCAATAAAATGATGACGAAGCATAAAAAGAATTAAAATTTGCCTTCATAGAGTTATCTACAAAATACTTTCAAACAATAGGGCAGTGTTTGAGGTGGTCACCATCCATTTCACCCTGGTTGCACAGAAAGCAACAAGCAGAATTCTGTACTCCGATGCGATGTAAATGTCTTTATAAGTAGTCATGTCCAGTAAGTAAACGAAAGCACGCAACTCCAACAGATCGAGACGGGGAACTGGGGTCTCTACCACTTTTGTTAAGCAAGATATTCCACCTTTTACCTGCAGCTGCTTCACCATACAGGGAGGCTCTATTAATTTGCAGTTTACTGTAAATGATCCTTTTGATGTTACGCAGAGGCAAGGGAGAGTCTAGTTGGGACATGAGAGATCCCGCTTTAGCAAGCCTATCTGCTTTCTCATTTCCAGAAATGTTACAGTGGAAGTGAAGCTTATAAAAGGATGTTAAAAAGGTATCCAATTATAAATGATTTTACTGAATTTATACGATACACAGAGGAAAATTATAATTTGGTGTCATTTTCAGCTAATTAACAATGTTCATGAAACTATTAGAATATCCAGATCGAATTTGTTATGGATTTTTGCTCGCCAAAGGTCCATTTAACGCGATAAAAATCGCATAAAATCGGCCTTGGACTGAAAATAGTTTTTATCCTAAATGGCTTCTTAGCACCAAAAAATAAGATAGAAAAATAAAAATACTTATAAAGAATGAAGAAAATGACTGAAATTCGATGAAACAGTTAGGAATTGCAACCATTTCAAAAAAGATTTACAAAGTGAAGTAACAAATGCACTTACATTTTCCATCTAAAACGGTGCAGAAATGTATGATTACCAGGGGAAAAAATAAAATATGAGAACTTTCTAAATGCCAAAAAAATAACTTAAAAAACAAATAATGCAGTACAAAATATTAAAAATATTTTGAAGTGGTAAGAAGAATTAAGCATTAAGTAAAAGGAAAGCGACGAATTCTTGTTGAATGTGAAAAAATTATGAAATCATTTAATGGAAGTAAAACTGCAGAAATTCGCGGTTTGATACCATAAAAAAAGAATTCTGCCAGACAGATTTATGATCACGGAATTCGTACCGTAAGATCTACTATAAAAAATTAGACTGTCCAATTTATTACTTATTTTAGAAACAATTTTTATATCTCTACCACATTTATCATATTTCGTAATGGCTGAAATAACTAAAATATTAACTAAGTTTGAAACAGAGAAATCCATTCCCTAGAAAATAAAATATACCAAAAGTGTGAATTTGGTAAATCTGTTAGTCTGAAATAATTAAACGTTGAGCCCTCGTCCTCAGTTAAAAATGATTCTTGTACTCGCCAATAATTTTTAAGATAGCCATTATCCAACGGAGAGAAAGAACATGAATGCTACAACAACAACAACAAAATGGTTAAATATTTCAAAAAAATCAAATTATAATTGTTACAATTTAATAAGGTTACCGCAATATATAAATAAACCAATATAGTATAATAATCATACACGTAAACACTTGCAAACACTGCACCAAACGGAAAAAAAAATCAAGGTAATGATATTGTAAAGTTACCGCCAAACTTGGCGAAAATGTAAAACAACTTGTAGAAATCAACTTACTACCGAGTATTCCATTATTTTAATAATTGAAATTTTTTATTCAAAAATTAATGCTAAGTAGTTTTTTTATTATTTTCATCTATACTAAATTTCTTTAAAAAGTTTAATTCTTTGTATAGGAAAAAAAAATGCTATTTTAACTCTAACCTTTTTTTTTTTACGTATGAATTTTTACGTTTGATTTTATGTTTTTTTCATTGCTCTTGTCTTAACCCGGCATCACTCGTGTGAAAAAAACGATCTAAAGTTCTCGCGCAGGGTGTGTCATACCGAAGGGCGTTTACATTGTGTTTTTACCGTAAAATTTGTATACAAAGGTTAAAAAGGAAGAAAAGTAGAAAATTCAACATGTTTATTACATTTTTCCCACGTAAATTAGTTTTTCTGTTCTTTTTATAAGGGCATTCAGTGCATTGTTTATACACTCCTTTAATCCCGTCGTGAGTGAGTGTGATGTTTTCTCTGATCTTAATTTTTTTTTAAATCTGTATCTTTTTCAAACTAAACCTTTTGGAATATACTTCTCTATTCTTTAAATTTTAAAATTTCTTTTTTATTTTCTCTTATTTTGTTACAGCAATATTTTTTTTCTTCAAAAGTTCATCTGAACGTGGATAAGATGTGTACCAGTTGTCTCCTTTAAAATTACGTTCTTCTCAAATGTTTTTTGTATCTCTGCATATAAAACATTTATTTTCAAATGGGTCTCCCTTTTCTAAATCTGGATCGATTTCAGTGAAGGAATCATACTTGCTGTTATACTCTTCATCATTTGATTTTTCCTCATCATAACCGCGAAGAGAATTTCTACATCCAAAAATACTGTTGTACTATATCTATTAAATATTGTTTCTATTAAATTACTTAAATATCACATTTCTTCATCATAACTACAACAATACGCTATAGTATAAGGAAGATTTAAAACGTGCTCATGCATTCAGAACTGTAACGGTGATTCACGCGCAGGGTATGACATACCCGAATAGGTGATATCCAAAAATATATATTTAGAATTCGCCTATAAGCTAAGGTCCCTCAAAGGATATGACCTTAAAGTCATTTTCACAAGAATCTATCCATTTTCCAATAAAGGTTTAGAAGGAGCTTTGAAAAAAATTAGATGGTGGATATGACACACCCTGCGCGAGTAGTGCCGGGTTAAACAACATATAATACATAATGTAAAATGATTAGAAGTATTGAGGCGCGTATAATTTTAAGGTTACACAGAATTCTACAAATTTCATAATTACCGAATTTTTGTTTTTTGATTTTTTTGTGACTTTTATATCATTGAGAAGCTTGCCACCAAATTTGAGATCTGTTGACAAATTAGTATGCAAAGTTTTCTGAGCTATGGTTTTGGTTTCGGTTTCATTTCAAAGCATTTTTCCACTGTAATAAATTAAATTAATTAAAAATATTTTTGAACACCATCAACTCTTTTAGTGTAAAATGTTTATAAATTCCAATTTTTATTACTAAAATCATTTCTGCTTGATTATGTTTTGAGTTTTTTGAATTCTCATAATTAAGTAATTAAAATTGATTTCAAGGCCGTTTTGCTTTTAAAAAAGTTTATACAACTTAGAGAAACTTTGTCACGTTATTTTTTTTCCTGTTTAGAAAATGCCATGGCCAAAACATTCTCAGGCTTCTGTAAAAAAGAATATTTCGAAGAGATGGAATACTGCCGAAAATGATGTATTTAAAAATCAGTCCACAGCTGGTACTGCAATTAAACTTCCGAATACAAATATTGCACATAAAACTGAATATTTCCTTGATGTACCAAATTACATTATACTAAACATATTGCAGTACTATATTTTAGTATTTTAAAGTCGTACAACAAGAGCTAAAACTTCCCGAACTGCCCGATTTAAAACTGAAAAAAAATTGTGAACAAGCCTGGCTATTTTTAGCTTAAGTTAGTATCATTATTATATTGTATATAAATGTTTTGTGCTTCAAAACTTTTGTGAAAATATTGTGCGAAGATTAAGCTGAATAAACTATCGTCGTAACAAATATCAATATTATCTAAAAATATATTTTGAATGAAAACAATTATTTTTAGTCATATTTAATTAAAATAGTGTTTTAATGTAGAACATACATTGGAAAATACCATATTAAAAAGTAAAGCTTTCCAGGCTTTATGAGTTTTTGTTTTATGCTTTTACAAACTTTAAATGCGTTTTTCTCAAACTTCTAATTTGAAAGATGTAGGTGTTTTCTAATCCCTAAGGCTTTATGCTGTTTATCATAGAACTTTGAAATTTTTTGTATATACTCCCAAACGCATTTTATATAGAAGTTAGTATGGATTTAGTGTTGATATTTTAAGTTATTTTCTTAAAAAATACTTAAGTTAATATTTTAAAAACTTTCGTATTTTTTCCAGGTTTTTTAGAAAAATGATTATTAAAAATCAGCAAGGAAATAGATTTTCAAATCCATACAAACTTTTGTTTGCAATAATTAAAAAAAAGATAAAATAAAACTTAAAATGACTAAAAAATTTAAAAGATGAACATTTTATAAAAGTTTGAAAAAACTTCAAACATTCTTAATTTCTTAAAATTGTAAAACTATGGCTGACTCCCAGAATCAACTTAATTATATAATTTGAATACATAACTTTAAATTATTTTTACTGTTATTGTCTCGGGAAAAAAATTTTTTTAAAGGTTCTGTGTAACCTTAATCTATATGAAATTTTTTTCTCTGCAGATCGATTCAGCAAGTGCAGGAAACGTGAAGCTTGCGCCTCCCGAAAGAGATTCTGATCCCGAATCCGAAGATGAATTTGGTTACACTCAAAGTAAGTCTTAATTTTATATTCCTCATCGGAAGTTTCGAAAAACATCCTGCCACAAAAGGAAATCATCCAGCCTACATGTATTTTAGAGAGTTTCCAGTTTTACTTTTGATTTGAATTTGTAGTGGTTCGAGCTACTACATTGTATTTCGTGGTTGAAATTGATTGAAGATATCAACAAAAACTCTCACAAACAGTATTTTGTAAATTTTTTTTGGTTTAATGTGGCAGAAAATTCATGAATGGTATGCAGACTTTTCTATAAAAGATGTAATTCGACATAAATTTTTTTTTAAAGAATGATAATTTTCAGTTTGTGATAATACTCGTATATCAAGGCCTGCGCCGTAGTATCAGATTCATTATTGTGTTTTGAGAACTTGTGCGACGTTGACGAAAAATTCAAGAAGTTATATCATCCAGTACTTACAAGTACTATTAACAATTTATTGAATTTGTATTTACTCTCTAGCCACCAATCGACAACTAATAAATAAATAAATGGATCTGAATGTTCGGATTGGAATTGATTTTTAATTTCTCGAATTCTAAACATATTTACTTAGAACATAATTTTGATTTGTATTTTGCGTTTTTTAATTTTTTTTAAGTAGCGGATTTATTTTTTTAATTTAAAAGTGAATGCAGATTGCTTTAATTAAAGAATTATTTTGTACTTGTGATATGTTTAGAGTGAAATGGGTAAATATATATATATATAAAATTATAAAGTATAATAATAAAATGAGTAAAATATTAATTAAAAATTAATAAAAGTCTAAAAATAAAACATCGAATACGAAGTTCCAAATAGTCAATTAATTTGTGTGAATATATTTAAATTTTAGTTCTCTCCCTTTTTCTATTATTTCCCGCATATACGCTAGTACTCGAGTTGGCAACCTATGGCACGCGGAGCAATTCGCAGTGATACTCCACCATTCTACAAAATTGTAAGATAACACGTCCCCGTCTACGCTTCGCGCATTTTTATTTAAAGACTATTTCTTACTTTCAATTCTTTGTCATAAAATGATTCCGTTGAATGTATTTGCATGAAGTTTTTGTGATCTATATGTAAAAAAACACCCTCTGTTTAAATGTGACTCATTCTTAAGAATAAATATGCACAATTCAAATCCATACGATTGATGCTTGCAAAAAGTAATATCACTTATTGCTGCGTCCGGAAGAAAAGTCTTCAGAATTATTGAAAGCACAATGTACTGGACTACGAAAAGATCTGGAAGATACTCTATCGATAAATGAATAACTATTTGAAATTGCTGTAGCGATTGAATTGTTTGAAGAAAATAGCGTTTGCTCTGCTTTCCGCTTTTGGCTCTACATATGTATGTGAACAAATCTTTTCTCCCATGAAAAATATTCGAGTCCGCAAAGAAGTTGTTAAATAGACGAAGATTCAAAATTAAGTGTCAAATTGAAAGTCATAAATTATTTCCCTGACATTGCGATGTTAAGTAGAGTTTTGCAGGGACATTTCGCATTAAAATTTAGATTTTTTTTATTTAACTATGTTGCTAGAACACTTATGTTTTATGTTGTTTATTTCTCATTTATATAAATATTCTTAAAAATACATAACATAATACATTTTAATTTTATTAATTATGTTGAAGAATAGTCACATTTTATGTTTACTTCTAATTTTAATAAATATTTTTAAAAGATGCATATTTGTGTGTGCAGTTTTAATTTTTTATTTATGTCGAAGGAATAGTTATATTTTATGTTTATTTTTATGTCAATAAATACCTTTAAATGATGCATAATTAATATATAATAAACTCTAAAGCTGTATTTTGCCCTGTATTCCCTAACCCTACATGTATTGCCACTGGAATTGAATTATTTCAAATATTTTTTATTGGGAGGCACACTGAATCATATTGGAAGATCGTTTCAGCACGCCACAATTATAAGGTTACCGAACCCTGCGCTAGTGTATTCACATTTTGTACTGTTTTAGTAGAACGGTAAAAATTATAGCAGTAAGTAATTGTGTTGCTCTACAGCGATTTTAATGTGTTCAAAGTTTCACAATGAAATTAAATTTTTCTCGGGTGAAATTATTATTAGAGCTTTGATATAGTAAACTATTTATAATTTTTAATAATGTTTTTTAAAATAAAAGTAATTTTAATTTATATTATTTTAATTACATTTAATGTTTGAATAAATATACGTAGCTTAAAAAATTTTGATCTTTCTAGTATTTTTTTTTTTTTCGTAATTCTAATATTTTATTTTAAATATAGTGATATAACTTTTTTTTAAAAATGTTTTATAGAAATCTTTGTAATGTGTTCTTTTTTTTTTCTTTTTGTTGTTTCTTTCGGGGAAAAACATTTCTTTTTCTATAAATTTTTTATTTCTTCACACAGATATCGCATAAGTGTTTTTTAATGCTTTTTTTCACCATTATTACTAATAATTTCTCTGTATACATTCAAACAGCTGCTTAAAACAATTTCTGCATGCTAAAACAATGTCTAGTTTTGCAAGGGTTTTTTTTTTTCTTTTTGATATGTGCATAAATTAAAATCATTTGCTATTAATGTTTCATAAATAATATCATGCTCAACTATTTTATTTGAACACATATTTAATTCAGTCAAGTGACAAAACTTTTTGCTCAGCAAAAAATATTTCACTATTTCAGGGAAAAATTTTTTCGTCGTCCTTTTCCGTTATACTTTTATCGTCTGCCATTTCATTTTATGAGATCATTTTATCACACATCAATATAATTTCTTCTCCTCGTGTTGCCTTCCTTGTTTTTTATGCGTATTGTCGTTTTATTCTGCCTCTTTACTGTTTCTCCTCCCTCCCCCACACACTCTTGGCTTTTTTTTTATAATTTTTTTTCCCTTTCTTAAAGTGCCTCTTTATTTATTTTTTCACTTTTCTTCGTTTGCCCGCAGGTAGTGGCGTTGGATGTTGTATTTTTCCTTATCTTATTGGTTGCGGTGATTTTTTTTTCCCCCTTTATTAACTCTGTTTTCGCTCCTTTTTCGCGATTTTATTAAAATTGACAGAGATGTTTACAAAGGGAAATCTTCCGTCCTTTTTTTGAGGAAATGAGTTTGTGTAAAACGTCTTGATTAATTGAATGTTTATTTGGAATGTGTTTTTAATTTGTAACTATTTTGAAAAATAGTGCTTCGGATTGGCATACAGTTCGGGGGTTAAAGAAATTAAGAGTACTGTTTGATGTTACATTTGATGTATAACATCTTTCCTCTCGGTTGCTGGATATTTGTGGGAGTGATTTCGTGAAAAGGGACGGAAATGTGTAACAAAAAACCGGGGAAGCGCGCGCTATTTGACCAATGAACACACACTGTGGCTTCGATCGACTTTTCCTCCCCCTCTCATAGTTTCTTTTCTAACAATAACCTGCTTTGAGCAGGGAAGGACTTACACACTAAAATATCAATCCCCATCTTAATTCTATGGTGCCATTTTTTATGACATGGAGTTTATATTTGGGGAATCAATAGTACTACCTGTTTGGTTAAGAAGTACAAGTACTCGACCTCCCAGGTTCTTCCTCCCCTGGATAGCATTTTGCCAATAGCTGGACACCGGAGCCTCTCAGTCCGCTCGGATCTAGTTCATTCGATTCCTCTGCCTCCATTGTATATTCTCACCAAATTTCTTGCACATAGGGTCGTTCCTTGTATTTTATTTCAGCGTTTTTAACTTTCTAAAACTTTTTTAAATCTGTAATATTTTTAAAGGTACTTGAGTCTTTGCTTTGAGATTTGAACCACAGGTTCCCCTCGGCGAGACTCATCCATTTATCTACTTAGCCTCTTTTGATAGGCCTAAGGGGGCTCCAGCACTAAAATATCATGTTCTCATGTTATTCCTATGGGGTTGGGTAACATTTTGCCCCCTTTGGAATTGAGCTATGGTCTTGATATTTGAAGGTTCCATAGTATTATGTCATATCGCGAGTAAGACGAGAATTCAACCTCCTCAGGTGCCCCCCCCCCATAGGCCCATTTCTTTTATATCTCGAATCCTAGGCCACTTTGTTCACCCGTACCAGCCTGATTCGATAGATATCCCTATGAACTCTCTCTGCTCATATAATTTTATTGCAATAATTCTTTTTCCTCCTACTCCCCCCCCCCATTTAACGTTTTTAAAGTATTGTACATTTTTTTTAAATCGTCATCTCTCCGAGGATTTTTGAGTCTCTGCTTTAAAACTCGAACCATAGGTTCTCCTCGCCGAGCTATATTTGAGCCTCAAAACGGATATGTTACTTTACTTAAAAAGCGCTTCAATCAAATAAAACACGAGAACGAAACAGGTGTAAACTGTGACATTCTAAACAAAAAAGTAATTGGAAAGGGATTTACTGATCAATGTATAAATAGTTAAAACAATAACTCATTTGGGAGCGAATAAATAATTTGTAAAAAGTACAAACTGTTGTCTCATAATTTATTTGGATTATCATGTTTATAATATTAATATTTCGAAGCATGTGTTTATTACGTTCAGTCTTTAAATAAACTTTTCATTTATTTTTCACAATTTATAGTACTTAAAAAGCGAATTATTTTATGTGAAATATCATTGTTATCGAATCTGATTCGTAGCTTTTGTTTCGGTATAATTTAGAATGAGTTTCGTCATTTTTGTGTTTTGATTATTTTTGTATGACTTTTATTGTTTTGGTGTTGATTTTTTTTTTTTACTTTAGTTTTTTGTCTGGTTTTCATTTTTAGACAATGATCCATCCATTAATCAATTCCATTGAAAAAGTCTAATTTTTCGTTTTGGAAAAATATAGTCTAAAAGAGGGCTGAGGTACCTACAACCTCATAATCGATATTCAAATTCAAATTTTGTTGGAATTTTTTTAATTCAATATAGTATTTGTCAACAAATTCGAGTATTATTTTTTGCTATGAATTAATGTTGATGAATACATGTTATTTGAAGTATACATACTCTATAGGGAAAAAAATATTTATGTATAAATAAAAAGATTTTTGATATTTTATTACTATGCACTAGTAAAAGATAAAAATGCTTTATAATTCGAAAAATCAAATCGTAAAATTTTTGCACAATAAATTAGAGAAAAATTATTCTTTCAACGATAGCTTTGCTTTTCTCTACGACGTTTCTTGGTCTACAATTTGATTTAATGAAAAAGGTTATTTGTTTATTTTGCAAATAAAGTTCTACCTTGTTTGGATTAAAATATTGAACACATTTGCATAATTTATCTCAATTGCAACTGCTATTATATTATTTATTTTATTATTCAAATTCTAGTATGTTATATTTCAAAATCATGCAAAAAATTATTTGATTATGGAATGAATGAAGATTGTATGCCAGCCGAATCACTTGTAAAAAGCGATTAAGATTAGATTTGTAAAAGATAACATAATGTAAGATTCCAGCAAAACAGTAGCGTACTCAGTGGCGTGCATAGACCTCTTTTATGGGGAGGGTTACATTCTAAAAACACGTAGACGTAAGCACGAAGGGGTAATCTCTATGTTTAAAATTAAAAATATGTTGGTCTGTGGAGGGACAAACCCCACTCTTGCTTACGTCACTGCAGCAAAATGTGTGTGGTTTTATTCTAACTTAACGACTTGGTCTTTTTTATGCTCGTCCTTCCTCTTCAGATAAATATTTCTGTTTTATTGATTGTTCTTTGAGCCTCTGTTCATTTTTAAAACCAAAATAATTGTATTATTATACCTTATCCTCAATCTTGATTGGGTTGAAATCTAAGGTCAATCCCCCTTCCCCCATCTTATATAAAGAAAAAATCTTTGTACTATGTTGAAAATCTGATTAAAAACCTTCAAACCTTCAAAGTGCGCGAAACATCTGAAAGTTTTGGAGTTAACCGAAAGATTAATTTAGTCCCTAGAAGGGAACAAATTTTATCGATTGCACTTCCAGTTTAATTACGTTTCCGTGTTGCTGAGCTTCAAACTTTTCCATCAATCAATTTCTCTCTCTACTTATTTCTTCATTATCATTTGATATAAAAACACATATTGCTATTCCTTAAAAACGATCTGTTTTAGAAATTTGCTGATGGAACTTCGAAATTCCCGCTTCGGAAATAAGTGCTGAATCGCGGAAGAAACAAAATGTTTAATTCTCTTTACGGTTTCGATTTTTCGATTTCTAGTGTCACGTTTGATACAGTTGCCAACAGATGGCAGCAGTTTCTCTGTGAAGAATTTTTCCGCCAAGTCTCTTTCATTAAAGTAACAGCCAGAAAATCGAGTGTCAGCTGTGCCGCAGGAAATCGATGTAGCCAATCAGAAAGCGGAACTGGTATTGTGTACATCCGGGTCTGTCTAGTACTGACCTTCCTTTAAACGTACTACGCTCCTGATTCTCGTTTTGTACTAAGTGCCTCGTATGTTTATGTAAAATAATATCGAATGAAAAATATCATGAACACACATTTAATTTCAATCCATATTTACTCTTCGGAGGCTAGTAATTTTTTTCTAGAAATATCAATAAATCTGTCAATAAAAAATGTGTGCAATAAGTTTTAAAACGCTCTTTTCAGTTTTAAATATTGTTATTTGGAATGTTATTTTTTAGTTAAATTTGTGAATTATCGGTAATAATTAATGAGCTAAACATTTTATTTCTAAACTGTAGGAGGATACTGACAAATGTCTTGGAAAACTCATATAATAAAAGAAACCAAATGGATATTTTAGTGTAAAATCTTCATTTCGAATAAATATATTGATTTTTCTCTTAAAAAAAAAAAACGGATATGAACTATGATATTGAAATATAGATAAGTTTACTTATAAATAATGAAGTAGTAATTCACACAATGATTCCAATTTGCTTTTGCAGAATTCTCGGAAATTTTAATATTATTATAAAACTTAGTTATTTTTTTTTTTTATCTTTATAATTCAGATTAGAATTTTTCTTAAAGTACTTTCAGTAATTTGATTAGAAACTTACAATGAAAGAATCTGATTTGATAATGGGGTTCTTTATAACAAATGTAATTGTTTGTATTAAAACTCCGAATTCGTGTCCTTATACAAATAGTATATAATTGAATTTATTTATGTATTTATTTATTTATTTTGGTGATGTGTTTACTTTAATTTTATTATTTACAGCATAAAACTATTGAACTTTGTATAACATAATTATTTTTAACACCTTCTAGTTAGATTTTTTTAGTTCTCAAATAAATTGCATTGTCGATATAATGTTTATCTAAATTGTTAACAAACAGTATTTGTTAACTTAAAAAATTGGCATGTTCTACAATATAAATTGTATGGGCTGCCTTGACTTTTCACGCAACTGATCATGTGATGTATATGACGATTGACCATTTCTTAAATATGGGTCATAGCATTTTATTTTAAATCTTATAGCATGTATATTTTTTTGAAAAAATTGAAATATGTATCTGCGAATTTTTAAACTAAACTTTCAAATGTAGCTGGAGTGAATTTGTTCACTCACTTTGAAAAAACTTTATATTTGCCATAAAATTATAATGGCACTTTTCCATTTTGCCGATTCTGGCGATAATGTCTCCAAAAATGATAGAACGACTCCAAACGAAAAATTCCCGCTGGTAACCCTTTATCATCACAGTTTAAACCTTTTCCCACTACATCGACTTGGCTCTCATATGGATGCTTCTGGAAATTGCTGGAGAAATCTATTATCACGATCAAAGAGGTAAGCGGATCTTTCTAGAAAGTGTTAGGATGTAGTCGTGCAGACTATAAATAGGAGTTACTCGCTGAAACTGAGTCACTATTGCTTTCACTGTTGAAGATTCCACCAGCTATAAGTTGCTTGCAAATTAACTTTACGTGTTTCTATTTTCAGACGCTGATAATTGTGTCTAAGAACTGGAGGTGTGAAGACCATCTGGGATTTATTTTGGGGATTTTGCTGCTATATCCTGTACTTTACGGATTGTTTAGCGGCAATAAATTTCATCGCTCTTAAGCTCTTTGAGACCGGTAGCATAAAATTCACTAATCCTGATCTACCTTACAATATAATAAAGAACATTCGAAAAAGTACTAAAAAATAGCGTTGTTTACTGCCTGATTACGTTTTTTCTTCTCCGATTCAGTGCCTGTCTAATGACATTGTATTGTATAATTCTTAGTTAAAATTCTATGCCACAAAATGAACTCTCTGAAAATTAAATTCATTCAGAGTTGATATCCGTTGTGAAATCAAGCGAAACAACTTTGGAAAAGAAATTAACGAAAATCATTAATTATATGAAGATTAGTGAATGATTTTTTGAAGACTAATTAAGACAAAATTATTTTTTGTCGGAAATGCGGAAAAAAAAAGGAATGTCAAAAAGTTAACTACACTACTGGCAATTAAAATTGCTACACCAAGAAGGCAACATGATACAGAATTGAAATTTAAACGACAGGAAGAAGGTGTGATATGCAAATTATTAGCTTTTCAGTGCATTCAGTCAAAACAGGCGCTGGTAGCGACACCTACAAAGTGTTTAAATCAGGAAATCGTTCAGCCGGTTGGTTTCTCATACATAAATTGCATTTGAACGTTGTTGTCTGATGAAAAGTTGTTGTGATGCCTCGTGTAAGAAGCAGAAATGCGTGCCAGCACTTTTCTGATTTTGATAAAGGTCGAATTATAGCGTACCGGGATTGCGGTTTATCGTATCGCAGTATTGATGCTCGTGTCGGTCGAGATCCAGTGACTGTTAGCAGAATATAAAATCGATGGGTTCAGGACTGTAATACGAAACGCCATGCTGGATCTCAACGGCTCGCAATCACTAGCAGCCGAGAAGACAGGCATGTTACACGCATATCTTTAATGGATCGTGCAGCCATGTCACGAGCCCTCAGTCAAGAATTGGGGTCGTTTGCAAGACAACAAGAGCTTACACGAACAGTTCAACAACGTTTGTAACAGCATGGACTCTCAGCTAGGAGATCATGGATGCGGCTACCCTTGACGTTCCATCGGAGACAGAAGCGTCTTCAATTCGACGAACCTGGGCGCACGAATTGCGAGACGTCATTTTTTGTTTACAGCAGGGGGGGGGGGGTTCAAACTCGCGACCCACAATGAGCATTTCTGCGGCCCGGCCAGTATATCGGCACGCAATAATATATAATAAAATATTAAAATTTCTCCAGTAATAGGAAAGATAGTAGCAGAGAAGGGATGTCAAGTGTCTGAATGTAAATTTTCCTTGTTTTATTTATTTATTTTTTCTATAATGTATTATTCGAAATAAACTTACGTTTCTATGAATATTGATTTTTTTGCGCCCCACCTAAAGTTAAACCTTGTTTGTTTGGCCCAAGTTGGTCTGAGTTTGACACCCTTGTTTACAGCATCAAGATGGTAGCATTCGTGTTTGGCGAATGGTGGTGAACGCACATTGGCAGTGAGCATTCGTTATCATCATACTAGCCCATTATCTGGCGTGATGGTATAGGGGTGTTATTGGATACTCGTCTAGGTCACCTCTTATTCGCATTGACGGCACTTTGAACCATACACGTTACATTTCTTGTTTGTTACGACCCGTGGCTCTAACCATTATTCGTGCCCTGCGTTTCAGCAGGATAATGCACGACTACATGTCGCAGATATTGTACGGACCTTCCTTGATACTGAAAATGTGTGGCTGTTGCCCTGGCCTACACGTTCAACAGATCTCTCGCCAATAGAAACGTCTGGACCTTGTTTGTCGAGCGACTGGCTCTTCACTATACGCCAGTCACTACGGTTGATGAGCTGTAGCATAGTGTTGAAGCTGCATGGGTATCTGTACCTGTACATATGCCATCCAATCTCTGTTGTACTCAATGCTTTGGTGTATAAGTGCTAAAAAAACTAACTGCCAGAGGTGGTCGTTCTGGGTACTGATTTCTCAAGATGTATGCATCCAAATTTGTTTAAAATTTAATCACTTGTTATTTCCAGTATAATATATTTGTCCAATAAATATCGTTTTGTTATCTGCATTTCTTCCTGGTGTAGCAATTTTAATGGCCAGTAGTGTGTATATATAGTTATGTTTCTGTCCTACTGTGTAATTAAGATCGCTATCATACGAATTACTCACTTAGAAAACGCTTAGTATATTTGTAATTCGATTTTAGAGATATTTATTTTTGAGTACATTGAATTTTTATTTTTCACCCGCAATTAACTATTTAGATATATCTTTTTTAATTTATTTGCAGACACAAAATTGCCCAATTGGAAAATTTTTGTGTGTCATTGGTCTGAAAAAGAATTCTGAAGGTTCATCTTCCTATTTATTCATTACAGAAAATACGCAGCTGATATTCTGATAGGGTAAAATCGATTTTAGCCATCATTCATCAAATGTATCGGTAAAATATGTATATTCAATGATTGAATGTAACGAGAAGAGCCCGCTTCCGCTTCCTCGGTAAACGAATTAATAGCTTGGCGGGAAGAAGCGGAAAATATTCTATTAGGTCTAATGTTGCTTTTCGAATTTTTCTTGAAGTGAGTGTTTAAATTTTAGAAAGGAGGAAAAGAGTTCTTAAGACTTGTTGCTGGGTGTCTCGTGAGGATTCCCTCTTAAAGTAACATAAGGTAATATTCTTTGAAGTTTCAGTTAGAGTTTCATTTTCACATCCTTACAGTGAAAACGTTGTATGCAGATAAGGTTCTAAAATCTAATAGTGAGTGAGAGAGATGTATAAGAGTGGAAAAGAGGATATATGTGATTTAATTGAGAGGCTAGCCATTAGCAGTGAAGCGATTTGCATTTTGAGAATTAGAATTATCTACTAGTGGCACTTTGTTACCTAGAACTAAGCTCTTATTGGTGCTAATAGAGGGACTAACTTACTGAGGTAAGTTCTCGGATAAGCCGTATTGATCGCTGATCCGAAACCATTTGAGAGTTTCTATCATTTAGTGAAAGCTAGCTTTGAGAGTGTATTTCAGAAATATCAAATTTTGATTATTTAAATTATTGTTGATCATCCTCATAATTCTTAAGTTAGGTTAATTGACAAATAAATTAATAATTGGAAGTTTGGTCCAATCTCTTTAAAGTTAGCCGAATATATCCTTATAAGTGGAATGTGAAACATTACATCTGCTGAAACATTACCTTATACTATTCTTAGCAAAAATTAGGTTAATGAAAACTTGGAAAGCGTTTGATATGGACGGGTCAAGGGTTTTCTTTTGTTAATCTATCTTCATCTTTGCACTCTTTTAGGATCCTTTTACTTGAGTCGTACATAACTTTTCCATAACATGGTATCCTTTCGCACATAACAGAAAGAGCAAACAGTCGGATACTAATTTTGAAAAAAAATTGCTTGGGTCATTTCGCACGTGGTTAGTTGATACTCCTTGCTATCGAAGCTCTTTACTCGAAAACCACGTTCTCCTCCTCAACAGTTGACTCAACTAAAAGAATGTTGTGGAAACTACGCTCTTCACACAGCTTGTATTGAAAAATGGAAAAAGCTTTTTTTATTGCTTCTTTGGACTCAATCATTGTATCGATGCATCGGCATTCCCTTTTCCCCTTTTTTTGTTGTAAAAGAAATTCTCTACCCTCTTCATACTAGAGAACTGGTTGCTGGCACAAAATTGCCTCGTGTGAAGTTTCCCTGAGAGCTAGGGACAACTATCAAAAAGGTTCGGCTATAAATAGATGTGGGCCCCTTAGGCAATGCAAGTTGTTTTCGGGTAGTGTGTAACAATATGATTCCAAATTGCAGTAATAATATGGTTCCAAAGTAATCTTTCATATGTCTTTACAAATCTGCCCTGATTATTGTAGCTGGATGTCGCTAATTTAAATACTATTTTTTGAAAATATTACCTTCAATACATTATAAAATGAACGAAATGTAAAAACAATTGAGAGAAAAAACTTAATACGCAGCTGAGGAATTAATATAGTAGAATTCTTGAACCTGACTCATTTCTAAATTGTTACCCTTTTTTTTCGGGGGGGGGGGGATTCATGGTCGAATAACATTCTATTTCCCGTGCGCATAACGATACAGCCGGTGACTCGGAACAAATAATTTTAAAAAAATAGCTCTTTTTTTTTTCCTTAATTTTTGTCCGAATTTTTTCCCAAATACTTTTTTCCAGTACCGTTCCCTAAAGTAATATTTGAATTCCGTCTTGGTATAAATATTTGTGCTATTACGTAATCGTGTTTTGTGTAACTTCCTCTAATTTCCTATAATGTGATAAGACTTATTACTAAAACAGTTTAAAAACGAAATTTGTGCCATTTATTTGAATTTATTGAAATTTAAATTTACTCGAATCACAATAATTTACTACAGTTAATAAATAATAAAAAAATTTGCGAAAGTAAATAAGTAGTTAATTAAGTAGTTTTTGAAGATTAATAGAACTCGAAATTTGATCTTCTTCGCCACGTTCCATTTTCCTGAATTCCTCCAAAAATAAATCTTAAAATCTTCCTTTCATAGATGCTTATCATGTTCTCATCTGTTCGAGACATGGACCAAATTTCACATGCATAATTTAATACTGATCTTAAAAGACTTTTATACAATAGAACCTTTGTTTTTCTTTTGATTAAAATTCGTTTTCATATATTTTTGTATTCCATTAGCCATTTGTAAACCATCAGTCAATCTTATAAACTTATTCTTTTCTATAGTGAATAGTGGGAGTATAAACGTGATTTACTCTCTTTTAACAAATTTAATACCAAAACTTTTTAAAGTTAAAAATAGTACCTTGTTCATTAAGGCAAATAAAATTTTCTTTGTTCTATAAATCTAGTCATTAAATTCTCGATGTAAGAATATCTCTACAAGAAAATCTTGTTAAATGTTGTTATCTTGTTGTCTTGGTTCGTTGGCATGTCTGTCTTTTTCAAATAATTTATCCTTAAAACGGATATAAAGCCAAGGATAGTTTTATTTTTTCAATCGTTGTGGATAATAACTGTACCAAAAGCAATATAAAGTTCAATTTTGTTTTGAACCCTGAAACTAGCATTTAGTTATAAAACGAACAGTTAAACTGCTCAAGTTAATACAATGCATGGAAGAACTTTATGATGACAGTTATCGTATTCTAAAGCTAGTGAATATAATGTTAAACTAATTGACAGCAATGAAATAAATATTAAAAAATAGAGCGGAAATCTTCGATATTGACTTCCAGGAGAAGGTTTATTAAAAATATTTTCAAGTGACCTCTTACTAAAGAGGAAAATCGTATTTTAATAAATATGAGAGTTCCATCAACAGACATATATATTAAATTTTTTTGCTTTGGAAACCCTTTTGAATTTCCTTTACTTGATGCTGCGTGCCCCTCCATCAATATTTCTATACGCATTTAATATGCGGGACTGAAGAATAGAGAAGGGGGGGGGGAGATTTTTTTAAAAATTATTCTGGAAATTATTTTGGAAGTATGTTTGAATCCTATTTTAGTCCACCGCTTTATTTATCGCCAACTTGGTGAATTTTCTTCAAATTGGAAGGGTCCCTTATAGAAAATAGTTTTGCAATTTCTGCCAATGATGTGGACTAAAATAGGATTTTAAACAAAAAATTGACGGTGGAATTCATTCTGAGCTACGATTAAATGACGGATAAATTAATTGTAATATAAATAATTTGCTTAAAGTCGTAGTTCACAATCCTGTCGGGCAAATGCCCCCATTCATAGTTCTTTAATTGAAACACAGTACACTTTTTATTTATCGTTTTTCGAGTCTGGACTTAATTTATAATATGTTTAATTTCAGAGTTCATGAAAAAGGCCAAATTCATACAAGATTCAGTTGAAAATAAAACATGAAGCACTGAACGAAATGGTTAGAATGACAGAAAAACCTTTGTTGTATTTAAAGATATTCTGTTAAATGTACACAAGGTGGCCATAATTAAACTGCAAGTGTTCAAGGGGTGCTGGAGAGAAAACTACCGGGAATATTCCAGTGAAATTGGGTATCTACACGTTTCAGAACATGCCAAGTCAAATATGCAAAGAAAAAAAATCGCCATTTTCACCCGATAGATGGCGCTGTGCCGTGTTTCAATGCTTATCGACGGCATATAAGCGAATTTTAAGCCCATCGAACAGTATAAAAACAAGACTACATTGAATAATGGTCAATCATGACCCACGTTCACCGGACCTTAATCCTTGCGATTTTTATCTGTGGCGAATCTGAAAGATATGGTTTATAGAGAACGACATGCTTCTGTTGCGGAATTGAAATCTAGCATAACGAAACGCGTGAGGTGTGTTACAACAGAGATTTTAAATGCGACGGTGGAACATGCTGTTTTACGTTTTCAGTTATCAGTTTCAGTTCAGTTTTTTTTTAGTTCAGTTATCAATTTAATTAGCTATTTTTATTTCTAAAGAATAAAACTCTATTTCAATATTTCTGAAAATATGTAATTAAAATTTTTATTTCATTAACATCACATAACTATTCAATTTCATTATTTAAACTTTTATGACTGGTCTCTTTTTCCATTAACCTGTTATCTAATCTCTTTTAAGGTGTTTTATTTTAGTTATTAGTTTAGTAACTCTACTTTTGATAACTTTACGTTTAACTCTCATTTTTTTAAATTTCTGGCATATTCAATCGCTAAAGTTGTAACCACTGCAATAGTTAAAGAAGCACAACAACACAGATCGAGGAAATAAGACTTACCTGAAACACCCTGAATAATTCGGTACAATGACTAATAATTCCAATTCTTGGCACCAAAAAATGATGATCGCACTATATCGAATTTTTTTCCATTCTTTAGCAATAATTAATTTTATTTTGCTACTATTGAAGATAAACTCTCACACCTCATACGACCTCACTAACTTTACTTTCGCTTTCTGTCTCTCTCCAGTTTTACACATCCCTCTCACTCTAATAATTGCACAACACCTTGTGACGTTTGAGATAAATGAAGGTAGAATAATATTTATTAATTTAAATATTTAGTTTATTTACGTCACAGCTATTAATTACAGTATATACATTGAAATTATTGATATTGTTTAGATTATTAGAATCCGAATTCGGTTGTTTGTGAGGAAGGAGGTCACATCCATCTCTACGAAAGTTTTTTAACCGTCTCTCTCCTCTCTCTCTCTGCTCTCTCTAAGGTCTTCGATATGATAGCGGTCGGCTCCTTTATCCTCGGATAACATCCGGTTCGTGGGTGGAGTAGTGGGTTCCTCGTGGTGTTTAAGGTTGCCGGGATAATGTCCAAGACAAGATCGCGCAATATTTTAAGGGTGCAGGTGTTCATTGTACGTGGTGATCATATCCACAAAAAGAAGCCGATTTACAGCTGTGTGGCGGGAAACGTTACAACCGCTATTGTGTGAAACAACGGAAAAAAACAAAACCAGAAAAATAGTTTCCAAAACACATATTCTCAGCTTCAGATAAAATAGTAGTAAGTTTTAGCTTAAGATGAATAAAATAATGGAACAGAATTTGTGATTGGATCGTGCTAGTTGTACAATCAAATAAATTCGTGGAAAAGGCACAATAAATTATCCTAAGTCTTAAAATCGTTGTATTCACAGCTGAATATACTTAACCAATGTAGTGGCGTTTGTGGTAATATTTCTGTTTTAAAAGTAGCTCAATCTATAACACCAATTTCCTTGACTGCATCTAAGAATGTGAAATGAATTGCAATTTCTTAAGAGAAAATGCAAGCTCTCTTTGCCTATTTCATTACTTACAAACAACTTTTCAAAAATAAACATGGGCTTATTAGGAATACATTCGAGAGGACCGAACAAAACCACTAACAAAAATGACTAAGTAAAAATAAAAGTGAACCGGCGACTAAATATAAAACATTTTCTCCTGGAAAAATTGTTGATCAAAACATAAATGAATAGTCGATTAAATTATGCCGTTCTCTAAATATGAAGTAAATTAAAGAGAAAAATGAATACGATATAAATATAAAAACATAAAAAAGAAGCAACTTTCTGTTTTGAGTCATGTTCCATTAGACGCAAATGCATTAAAAGCTTATTAGACTGTAATAACTGAAAATCGAGCATGAAGTAAATATTAATTCTATGAATAATGTTTAGTGAAATTAATATTCTGGATCAAATTTATTGTAACAAAATTTAAAAGTGCATCACAAAATTTAATCTGCAACGCATAAAAATGTTCCATTCTTTAAGCTAAAAGAAATTACCATAATCCAATCAAGGCATCACAAGAAAAAGCAAGAAAATATTCGAATTCTACGAAATAAGTAACGAAGAACAGAAAACACTAAAACCATTCCAAAACTGCAAAGAAAATAGAGATTTGATATTGAAAAGCTTTAAGTGGTAACATCTAACTTTTCGAACAGATGATATAATTCCATTAACGCGCTTGAGCGGAGTTTCCGGAAAGCCACTCAACTTGTTACATTAGGGAAAAGGCCACTTGGAAAAGATTAGTACTCTTGTAATAAAAGCACTTTTCCGGGTATTTTCCATTTTATGCCGCGAGGCCAGAAAAGTTTCAAATGCTTTCACTAATCCGATTGCTTGCCAGCGTCAGCGAAACTTTTCTGTTAAACTTTTAAGTGAAATATGGATGCACAAATCACGGAACAATAGAATACTTTCTTTCCAAAAACAAAAAAAAGAATACAGAGCAAATACTCTTTTAAACATTCGTCCAGACAATTATTTCCAAGAGTTCTTTTTTGTTTTGAAGGAAACAGAAATGTAGTTTAAGTGCGTGATTCCTGTATATGCTTTCAATGTGGGCGAGGGAAAATCCAATTTGTGCGTATTGAAATGTCATTGTTAAAAGTTAAATTACCATTTTTTAAAATCAAATTCGACGGGACTTAAAATCGTGTAATTATTAAACAGGAAATGAAATTCTATATCAAAGGCGAATAAATGAATTTACTCAATCTACTTACAAAATATCGGATGGAAAAATCTAATTTAAAGCAAAAATGATCGTGAAAAAGAATATTAAGTTTGTGAATGAGCATTTTTACTGAGAAATACTTTTTTATCAAGTTGAAGTATTTTAATCAAAGTGGATTTGGGGGGGGGGATATATATATTTGTACGTTTTGAATGATATTAATTGTATTTTGTTACAGGCTTTTTTAACATTGCGAGAATTCAAATAAATAAATTTGAAAACAATAACATGTATTAGCTTCAAAAAAATGTTTTTGAAGAAAATTAACAAATTAGCGTAGATATAAAATTACAGGACTAACAGTGCCAAGAACTATAATAGCTGGAATAAGCTTTTTTTTTAAATAATTATTTTTAAAGTATTTTTAAAATACCGTATGAGTATTTTTTTTTAAATTTCCCCTTATAATTTGAATAGTATATTTTTAGAAAATTATTACTATATATAAAAAATTAATTTTAATTCTATTTTAAAATTACTGAGGCTTACTTTTTTTTTTCCTTTCAGGAGAATTTTGTGAATTTATTTCATTAAGTAAAATCAATTTGTTTTATTCAAGTTGATGGGCTAAATGCGTGAGTGTCACATGATAAATGCAATCACGTGACGTGTCGTTCTTCATTGAGTTCAATACTAACATTAGACATACTTGTTCTTGTAAAATTTAGGTAAAATTTCAAATTCGATAAGTGGGTAAAGATGCTGAAATATTTAGATTCTTCAAAAAGATTTTCTAACAAAATAAATTTTATGTTATATGTGTACTTTTAAATCAAGTGAATTTTGTTAGCCTATGTGTGTGTGTGTTGTGTTTTTTTTTTTTGCCAACAAATATGCAATTTTTAAAAGAAAGTTTCTGTTAAAAGTTAAAAATGACAATAGCGAAACGTATGAACTGATTGGCTGTATTTATCATGTGACTATGACGTCACATGAATTTAATCCAGGGATGGGCAGACTTTTCCAGGGTACGGGCTACTTCTAATGTTTTCAAGGTGTTGCGGTCCCCCTAGTATCAGTGGCCCACACAAAGGGGGGGGGAAGGTCCATGAGTTTGGATCTTCTTCTATAGTCCATGATTCTTTTATTCGATCGATTATAATCCCATGTATGTTGTACGTAAAATTTAATTAAGTATTTGTTATTAATATTTTTTTTACAAATTAATGCTAATTATTTATTTAATAATTTATTTCTTACTCTTCTTTGTTCCCGACAATCTACAAAATGAAAAAAAATTATGTTTGGCAGCGTATTAGGGCAGGTTATAAAAATGGTAAATATTCGATCCTGAACCACCACACCGCGCCCCCTTTGAAAAATTCACGAGTACGCCCACTGCCCAGGGTCGTAGGTGTGGTGAGGTAAGGAGAAAGTCAACAATAACTTAATAATAAATACGGAACATGTACTTACCTACGTAAATGAAATGAAAAACTCACTTTTTTGAAACTACATTTAAAGCAAAACGCAAAATAGAAACAAAATAATCGTAGCCACGAATATAATAATATCTAATGATGCATTTATTATCAAACACAATTCAAAATACATTAAAAAATAAAACATTTCCATCTAAAGTAAGTTCTCGTAATTATAGTCAGTAGAAGACTTAGTCTGCGTACTGTCTGCTTGAATATTTCCGTATACAATTACTAACGGCGTATCTCCAAGTGTGGTCACTCCAAATTGTCTCCACCGGTCGATCGCGATCGACGTAATGCCCACCCCGGATTTAATTCATTCGAAGCAACGCAAGAGCTGTTGACGACGGATTTGATAATTGTGAATCAAAATTAATTAACAACACGTGTGTGTGAATCCAGGAAAATTTAATGGACATCAAACTTAGTACAATTTGGGTTTTTAATGGAAAAAAAAAATCTTGACTTTACTAAACTACACTCTGAAGGAGAGCCATAAGCTTATTACCTTGACTACAGAAGTGTTATTTAAGTAAAAAAAATTACTTCTTCCCCTTAAGTTTGGCATCAGAAGAACTCTAGAGCTTCTCAAGTATTACAAATTAAATCCAGATCTCATAAATGAAGATGTCAGAAAAAATTATGAAGGCAATAAAGACTCTTTTATTCATGAGTGGTATAAACAGTGATAAGCAAAAACGTAAAATTACCAGTCAAAAACATAAAACACTACTGCAGATGCTGTTTAGAGCTAGTAAGGCTTAATGTATAGATGGAATAAAATATTGTAGAATTCTAAGAGGGGAGAAAAATTCCTGAAAAGAAATGCTAATTTAGGGTTAAAAAAATGAGTTATAACTTTGTGAGGTAATGGGCAGAACTGAAAAACCAAAACAAAGAGCAATGAAGAGAAAGTCAATGGTGCAGTGAAGTGAAAAGAAGAAAAAAATGGAAGAAAAAGAAAAGGAACAAGCGGGAAGAAGAAAATTAGAATTCAAAAGAAGCAAACTTTTTCAGAGGAAATTAAACTATAGAAAAGGCTAAATCTGAGCACACTTACAGTGATTAAAACTTAGAAGAAATGCACCATTTTTTTTTTCTTTCACCTTCACGTGCAACTTTCGCCATTTTTAGGGTCGTTATTCTACCTGGACAACTCGCTTCTAGATAAGTAATAATAAAAATTTTGTCGTGAAAAAATGGAGTTTTTTTTCCTGTCGAAAAATAAAGGAGGATAAATTGAAGAGTTGGAAAAAGTTTGCTGGCAAATATGTTTCGCTTAATCAAGGAACTTTATTTTTATTATTATTATTATTATTTCCTTCCTGTCTGATATTCGCTGATAGAATTTCAGTCACAATTATTCTTCGTGTCGTTTCCACAACGAAAAAGAAAATATTTTCATGACATTTTTCTGTTTAATGATGTGGACAAATGTGATGCCAGATTTAGAACACAGAAATTAAGAAACGAACATTAAAAGTATTTCTTTCAGTGAATTAAATATTTACTTAAATAAACTGTTAAAAATTGAAAAATTTTAATGTGTAAAGATGCTAAGAAAGCAGGCTTATGAAAATTAAGTTAAATCTCAAAATTATAAAGAGTTTACAAAAATAATTTTTAAAAAACTATTATTATGTTATTACACTTGAATGTAAAATTTGCAAGCATTTGCTTTCAATGAAACCTATAAAAATTATATCTATACGTATAAAGTTAATAAAAATTTTGATTTCGTAAATACAATGGCAGCCAAAAACTAAAAAATGTATCATTTGAATGAATAATTAAGCAACTTTTTTTGATAAAAATATATTGCTTAAAAGAAGAATAAATGATGATCAAATGACGAGATAAAAAAAACTAATGAGATGAACCAGCATCCCACTTAACAACTTTAAAAAATAAGTATTTTTAATTATAAAATTCATTAAAGGAGATGTCTTTTATTCTTAATCTTAATTTTACGTTCTATAACGCATTTTTATGCATTAAATAGGTATAGTTGTCTGTACAGTTTTCAGATTCGAAATTTGAATTTAGAAACATGCGAATGTGCATTAATTTACGAATGAGTTGTTATTTTAGTCTGAATTTAAGTTTAGCATTTAAACTAAACGTATCGAAATTTCAAAGAAAGTTATAGTAAATGTTTTTTTCAATGATTAAGAAACATTATGAAATATGTTTATAGTTATTTTTTGTCATTTGGATAAATAACTTTAATTGAAACATTATTGTGAACATATATTTTGATTTCAAAATTTTACGGCATTGATTTAAAATTTTCATTTTCTTTAAAGAAAAATTAACTTTTTAAGGCATAATAATGAAGATACAGTCGACTCTCGATAATTCGAAGTAGAAGGAACCTACGAAAAACTTCAAATTATCAAGAGTTCGAATCATCAAGAGAGTAGGAAAAAACTCCCAAAATACACGAAGAGAATTTTTTTTTCTTACACATTTAAATTTGAAATTATGTAATAAAACAACAATTACATATATGTATAAAATTATTTTAATGTATTTTTAAAAAGTACATATTATATATATATGCAGTATAAATATTATACAGAAGTTAAAAGCCCTATATTAAAATAATACATTTATGTATTAAAAAAGTTATTTTATTACATTCACTATTAAAAGAATATATATATACTGTACATAATAAATTTTTTTTGATGAACAAAATCTGTTATCTTTTTTTTTTTTGTTTTTTGTTTTATGGCGTTCAATCTAACTTTGGCAATAGATTTTTCTAGAATAAATGAAGCTTGAAAACCTGTCCACATCAACATGATTTTCAAGGGAAAAGTTGCGTAATTTGTTTAGTGAGACTTTAGCTTCTGTCGGATTTATCGGAGTCAACTCCGATGGTGATCAAAAACACTACGTTACAGGGGGGGACAAGCAGAAACATTACATTTTTGTGTAGGAATATATGGGCTGAACACATTTTTGTGTAAGAATATATGGGCTGAAGTGTCGCGTTGAGGCACAATCAGAGAAAATACGGGAACATAAGATGCTCATCAGCAACACACTTAACTAGTGATTCCATGCAGAAAATGTTAAAACAGTTTAAGAAATTGCATGCATCAACAGTCCAACAAGTAAAACTCTTCAAACAGGTGGTTGACTGACATGTAGACGACGTGCAACAGCCCTTGTACTTGTACCTGGTGTTTTTAGTCCACATGGTTCAAGATGACTTCTTCCAGGTGTGTTTGCAGTACAGTCCTCGATCTGCCCTTTCCATCAGTACTTGCGAGAAATAATCCATTTTCACACAGTTGTCGATGCAATGTGGGGTGTGCTGGGTTGGTTTACTCAAACACACCACTTGAATAAGAGAATATCCGTTTAATTTAGTGAAGATGAGGTATGACAGGTTCATGAATGAAATATTTACAAAGAAAGGTACAGTTCCGTTTTCCAGAGTTGTAGAGAGTTCATCCATCTATAAACAGCACTCGCGTATGTTTATGGTATATCTGGTCGCCTACTCGCGATCAGACAATTAGCAGTTTGTCTCTCCTCGAGAGCCTCGGTTAGACGTCTCTCCTGCGCGAGAGTTCCCGTGATCTGCGGCTGCAGGGGTATCAGGGACGAAGGTGCTGCCTTCTGGTGGGGAACTGACGAATCAATTTCCACAGCAATTGCTGAAGCATTTAGATGTTCGGCATTCATCTATTTGGAAAGCGTTCCTGAAACAACCGTTGCGCTTCTCTGTTGTAACCGTTAACAACACCATACATTAGATGCATGTCTGTGTTTTTGCTATTAGTAAAATCACCCATAATGACCGAAGTCTCAAGCGCAAATGCCAATTTTGATAGTGTAGTAGATCAGTGGCACACTGCTTTTCTGCCTCCAACTATCGCCAATATTGTCAGCTAATCACGCCATAAAGGTCGCCAAGCCTGCATGACGGTTGGTGGATGCAATTTCTAAAAAGGTTTTTACATTTTCTCTACGGAATCACTCGTTAAGTATGGTACTAATGAACATTTTGTTTCCGTTAATGTGTTATGTTTTCTATTAGGACCTCAACGTGGCACTTCCGCCCAAATATTCCATACAAAATTTTTTTGTTTTATCGAGAATTGCTTGTTTTGACCATTCCTCAAAGTTTGTCCCATCATTTTAGAATCACCCTGTATTATTTATCATCTACAATCTATCACTCACGTTTTGCTTCCATTTATCGTATAAAATTTAAAATCCATTCCCTAAAAATTCTTAGTTAAATTGCACTACATTTCCCTTCAGTTTTCATGTCCATTTGTTAATGTATAAGATTTCATCATTACTACCCAAAATTACTAAAACCTTAACAATAATCGTCAACAGCTTAACAAGCGACTAGATATCGCATTAGTATTTTTCATGTAGAAGAATTATATTATATATCACTATTTATCCTGTTATGATGGAACATTTGCGTATAGTAAGTAAACATTCGATAAAGCATTTTTTTTTTAAAGCTGTTGCGGTTAAAATTTCTTCAAGAGCTTAGAGCTCCATAATTGACGTTTATTTATTTTTTTTTTAAAAATTGAGAAACAACCATCCGTACTTTGGGAACCTATGCTCGCGACATTTCTCTTTTTACATTTACTATTCACCATTCATGACAAGATAATAGCGATCTCTTTAACAATAAAAAAAAACATCTTCTTAGTTCAGTTATTACTTTAATATGTAACTGTCCATGCAAAAAAAAAGTACTGCAACATCAGGCATGAAATCATATTTGTTTTGTGTTTCTTACTCATAACCCATTTTACTTCTCTCCAACTATATTTTGATGTGTAACGAATGACTATTTGCTCTGTGTCTGGGTTAATGGACTCCATGTAATCATTAAGTGGAAGACTAATTACTTATTTAAAAACTAATGTTAATAATGAAACAATTATGTACCTTTACAATCATTATCCTTAACCTCTGGAGCTTAGGCTTTGTTCGATTCATGGTTTGTATTCTAAGCAAATATCCAAAAATAATTGCAAATGTCTTTCTTTTAGCAGAATTAATTTCCTCTCAATTTCTTGATAAAAAAAATTTGTGTCCATTCTCTGGAATTGTTTACTTCTGTAATTACTGATTATGTCTTACTTGATTACTTTCTTTGTATTATTGAAAATGTTAAATTTTGTTTTAATTTTTCCTCACTGAAGTTTAACTTAACAAATTCAACAGTTATGCACGCATGTTATATATACACTAGAGCTCAAAATTAAATGAATTTTTTAGATTTTGTCGATTATCTCTAGAACTACTGGACAGATTTTGATAAAATTTGGTATGCATATAGGGCTGAAGTAATGTAAAAAAAAAAAATAACTATTCAACAGTTAAACTGCACACGCGTGATCGTGCGTAATACTCATCGAAGTCAAAAGGTTATGAAACAGCAGTTGCAGAATGTAACAAAAAAATTGCTATGGTCCCCTTTTTTTGGATAAACAGGCCTCACACCGTGATTTTATTCCGGAAATTAAAGATTTTATGTATTATTGTGGCAATTAATCTCACACGTTCAGCAACTATGTTTTAGACCTTGGATGGTTCTCACAGGGAGTTGGCGAGTTGGAATTGTCCTCCCCAGAGCATCCCAGGCATGCTCTATATACGGAAGAGATCTGGAGATCTAACTGGCCATTCCATTCAACGAATATCCTCACTTTCCAGAAATTGGTCCACCAGAGGAGTTCTATGTGCTTCACGTTGTAATCCATTAAAATAAAATCAGGGAAATACGTAAAAAGGTAAACATAGACCTCATCCATATACCTCACAGCAGTCACAATGCTTCTTACAAAGACATGGAGGTGTGTGTGGTCACCCAACGGGATGCTTGACCAGACCATCAAGCCTCCGCTGCCTTAATGATCGATTTCTTGGACATTGGAGGGCAGGTAGCGGGTCACTGGTTCTCTCCATATGAAAGAATGGCGAGAATATATGGAGATAATTATTACGATAATTACACTAATTAAATACATTATATTTACCGTTACATTATAATACCATTACATTAAATACATTAGTTTAAAGATATTAAAAGTGGGAAATTAAACCCTTAAAAGTAAAATGTGTGATTCATTTAATAAGTTAAATATTTCTCTATACCTAGGTACCTCTATAGCTTTTCATTCATAAAAAAGTGTTTTTTAAAAGTGCGTCGATTAATCTTGTGAATTTCTAATTAAATAATTCTTTTTAGAAGCTAATTACCATCCAGTTGTAACTGCTTTATTCAGATATTGTGTATTATTTTGTGAAATATTATTTTAGCCTGTGTATTCGAGTAGTTTAAATTTGTCAGACTCGAAGCAAGATAAATGAAAGGGCAGGAAAATAAAATATCTTCCAAAGCAACCATACTTGAAATATTTATGATAATACCTTCAAGCTTTATGATCGCCTTATCACGTGTATGGCATTGGTTATTCTTGCCATCTAATTCATGCCACATGATATTCGTTCTTTTTTTTAAAAAAATTACTCTATACTTAATATTATTCCTTACGAATCTCTGATCTGCACAGTTGAACGATCTTATGAAGAAGAAAGTGAAATTGATAAAAATGTATCAAAAAGGAAAGAAAAAAATATTTGCATTGAATATTCTTGTTGAATGTTCCCCATCTTTGAAACATATGTATTGATTGAAGAAAATGATTCAAATGATAAGGGCAAAAATTAGAAAATGTGTCTGATGGGCGAACAAAATTGAAAAATAGTGGTGCAAAAATCATCAGCCGTTTTTCTCTCTATATGTAAAAAAAAGTTTTTCGTGATGCTGCAATAAATTTTTTACGTTCTATCGCAACAATGCCAACTCGCCAAAATAGCAGTCCCGACTTCGCATCTGTTCTTCGCTCTGAATCAATAACCATCTGCTTCGTTTCAAATAATGTCGTCATCAGTTGCGGTAGTACAAGTACAGTATTGCAAACCCTCGCAACGATTACTTGAACTGGAATCGCTGCTTGAGAAGAAAGGTGATGCCTCATACGAAGGCTAATAAACAATCAACGGAAGTAAATACTCAACTTTCCAGGAAACTGCAAGTTTATCAAAATTTGAGGACTTTATCAATGAAATGTTGAACGATGCAGCTTCTGTGAAGAATTTAACTAAAGAGCAATACCAAGAACGAATCTTGTGAAAACAAAATAGCTAACAAATAGAACTACATAATACATGTAAATCACAGTCCTACAATTTGAACAACAATGAATATGAATAGTTGTATAATTTGTACTATGTAGTTTGGTCCGCCCCGCCCCCCAGTAAAAAAAAATAATTCTGTCTTTTCTCACCTTTTTATTAATTTTTGGTATATATACAAATGCTCTTGTTTTAACAAAGTTTGACTTGAACAAATTATTTACTTTCTTACAGAAAAAAATGTTTTACTCAGTGCAGATTCATTTCGTATGCTATATTTCTGAGGAACCTATCAAAATTACTTGTGAGAGGTATATATATATATATATATATATATATATATATATATATTTTTTTTTAAAATTCATCCGAGAAAAACTGCAATGCAGAAATTTTAAATTAGTGGCGTGATAAAGAAAAAGGAAATCAGCGAATTTAGAAAAATAAAAGTAAATAAATAAAATTAAAACACTCGAAACATTCTTAGTTATTTGCTTTGAGAAATAATCACGTTTAAAAATAATTAGAGCATGTTCTAAAAGAATTTCTTGTTGTTGTACATTCGCACATTGATAACGATAAAAAAAAACCCTTATTAATTTAAGATGTCTTTCAATCTAAATTCAATGTTAACAAACTAACTCTTGTTGTTCTCTTATTTTTTTTTCTTTCTTTTTATTAGTGAATACCTCCGTTGAGGAATCCCGAGTGTTAACTTCTGTGATTTTGTTTACAGAAGACAATTAATTTTTCAATGTAAAGGAAAAAATGTGGATTTCCCTAGCTGTAAATGAAAAAAAGTAAATATAATGACAATATCATACTTAAAGATAGATTTTGTATTTTTTTAAATTGAAAATTCAAGAATGAAAAATGCTATGTAACAAACAAATGATGGAAATAAAATAAAATTATTTCATGCATCGTTTTTTTCTTTTTTTTTCTTGTCGTTTGCGAAAGTTTTTAAGCATTGTGTGTTGTAAAATTAGTGTGACATTTGATATGAAGCTTGTTTATTCATATATGTATATGCTCTTATAATTTATAAGAAGTAGTGAAACTGAAGTTAATGATTATCTAAATTCCTTGTGCTCATTCTTTGTATGTTTCTTTATTTGAGTTGTTTGTTAAATTAATCGACATTAGTTTAAAAAAAATGGGTTTTTTTGTTTAAACAACTTAAATTACTATTAAAAAAATGGCAATAACTTTCTTCTATAAATTTTATTTCTTAAAATATAGCTGCTTTTTTAACTTTAACATCAAATTAATGCTGCGTACATTCTATTAACTCTGAACTGCAAAATTAATGGTTTTGCTTAAAAATTAATCGTGTAATTAATGTTGATAATATTGTAGCTCTTTTCCTCGATACCAGTACAGAAGATTTGACTTCCTTTGAAGTCAACGTTGGTTCTTGTTCGGAGTTGATGGCTGTTTATTAACTTCGCACTCTGAGGGCTATTGACAACTGACTTCGTAATTTGAAGTATGGTAAAGTGACGAGGTAATACGAGGGTTGATCCACAAAAAAAAAAAGGTTACAAGTCGAATAAAAAAATATTTATTATTACTAGACAGAATATACAAAAGGGAATTTAGAGGTATACGTGCCTATCACATTTCACGAAGCCTATTTAAGCATTTATCAGAACGCAGGACCAACTTTCTAAACCCGTCTTGGGAGAAATCAGGTCCTAGTACACATTGAGCCTGGTCTCGACGGATGTTTCTACAGCACTGTCTTGGAATATCGCAGCACATATGCTGCACGCTACCATAGCTCAGTCCCGGCTCTGACCAAATTTCATCCAGAGTTACCAGTCGATCATTTTGAATCATTTCTTCAATTCGTGCCGTGTTGATTTCTGTCGTTGAAGAACCTGGCCTAATGCTCCCTCTCATATCCTGTCTCCCTGATTGAAAAGGGTGACACCATTTCTCTATATGTTGGCTGCTCATAACAGATGCGGACACATTCTTTGCCCATAAAAATTGAATCACGGCTTGCACTTCCAAACGAAACCAATTTCTTAAGAGTCTTTCTATTTCAATCACCATAGACTGTCTGGGAACTTCCACTACTTATTCGCAAAACAGCTGTATGGCAAGTAGCATCTCTTTGGGGGGGGGGGTCCACAAGATGTGGTTTTCAAATGCTGCGGCTTGTAATTATTTTTTCTGATCAACCTTCGTACTTGAGCTGTACCTCACTTTTTAAACATCCATACCATAATAACCTGATGATTTTGAATCTTAAAAGATTTAACGTGCATCACAGCCCTTCTGCATGTGGGTGATTCTCTAATGAACCAGGAATTGAAAACAAGACACGACAGAAGCAATACCGGCTATAAGTTCGCGCTCATGATGTTTCGGCTACTGCTGGCCTAGAGCAGGGCTTCGAACCTTATTTTTTTTTGTTCCGGTTCAACTGAAAAAAAAACATTTATCGGTTCAGTTGCGGTTTTCGTTCCGTCAAAAATAACGGTTTTTGGTTTAGTTCCGAATGAACAATTTTATTTTATGTTTATTCTTATTTGTACTAAGTATGCAATTCTATCATAAATAAAAAATGTAATTCTATCAAATTTAGAAGATTTTATTTTTTTAATTGGTATACTGTGATATTTTTCTTAACATATCATATATACTTCTAGTTAATTCAATTGAATTAAATCTGCCTTATACATGTAGTTTCATGCGAAAATAAACAGAAAAGTACTACTGAACATCAAAACAGGAAATCGAGAAGAAATGTACATGTAATGATGATAATTATATGGTTGTCGTTGAATTAGAAAATATTGATAAGTTGGTTACGGTAACAAAATGACTGACGTTATATCGAACCGAAATAAACCGATATTTTTTTCCGGTTCAGTTCAGGTCTTCGTTCCGACCAAAATAACATTTTTTTTTCCAATTTTCTTTTCAGTTTCGGTTCAAAGCCTAAGAGCATGTAGTCAAGAAAAAAAATAACGAACCAAATATTTATAAGTTGTGAATTCTGTGAATTTGAGCTTTGCATGGCTTCATTGAATTGAATTGAAGGTAGCTTATTAAAGGAGATTTTTAAGCCGATTGAAGAATTGAAGGTTATGTTGCATTATTTCGTAAATAAAATAATAAATATTCAAACTAGATTTTTATTTTCAATTTGGCGAGCCGCAGAATTATTTCTTTCGCGTGGATTACAGAAATGTCTGTATTCAGCCCTGATTGTATGAAACAATAAAAAACAAAAAGAAAAGGAAAAAATACCTTGAATTATTTTCACGAATGAAATACATCATCATTAAATAAAATAACTTTTTTAAAAAAAAATACTTCTATGTAGGTAAATTAAATCCGAACCATTCAAATAAAGACTGTAAAAATTTTAAAAATGGTACGAATAGATCTCAAAAAGAATAAAATATGAAAGGAAAAAGATTAATTTAAAGCTATAGGAATATTTTTTTGAAGGTAGTTGTGAACGAATACGCCAAGTCATGCTTTTGCTTAGTTGTGAATGCATGCTGTGCTACGGAAATTTTATTTTTGTCCTTTGTCATGTGGCATAACAATTGTACCAAACTACTGAGAGAATTTCAACTCATTTTTAACGGAAGCGAGACTGTCAGCTTAAAACGCCTGGAAGTGTTTTATTATTATACTGCAGAGTCTGCTTTTGAAAAGACGGGCTACATTTCAGAAACAAATGTTTTTAAAACTAAAACTGTTGACTTTCGAGTGTCATATGTTTTCTCATAGTGCATGGCATGCCGTGAGCGAAACATTCTACAAGGAGTTTCTCCTCCTTCGCAATCTGCAGTTTTGTTCGAATTTCGTATCAAAAATTTTATATTTATAATACAGTTCATTTTAAGAATGATGTTAATGCTTAGTTAATGTTTTGAGAGTGAAAAACAGTGGAAGAATTTCAATAAGCATCGCGGTTATTCTAATCGTTTTTAACACCCTTTTATAAGCTTCATTTGTATGCAACGAAATCTTTGAACTCAATTTTTACCCACTTCAAAAGGTCAGATTAATTCGAAATTTTGCTCACTTGTCCAGGACCGATGACAATACAATAATTTAATAATTTTGTTCCATTGTTCTGATCAGGATCATTAAGATTAACGATTTCCCATCGTCAGATTGCATCCCGCATCTGGTAACTAATTTCAGATCCTATTTCCGGATTTGGCGACTAATTCCAGATTTGGCGACTAAAAGATTAAGGTACAACTTAGATTAACTATAAAAGGGTGTTTTTTTTTTTTTTTTTTTTTTTCTTTTTTCAAATTATAATTTATAATATAATACAGACAGATAGTTTTTAAATCTCGAAATGAAAATTAAAATAATCGACAATGATTTTTATTATGAGGATTAAAAAAACTGGGTTATGGGTTGCAAAATCTTCAAAGAGTATTGGAACAAAAGTATACGATAAATTAATACACGTTTTTAATTTTATTGGAAAGAGCATTTATGCTGAAAAAACGTTTTTTTTTACTATGTTTATCTCAATTGAAGGGAGAAATCTTAAAAATATACAGAAGAGAAAACCTAGAATTTTATCACACACATTTTGTGGGAAGGGGGGAGAGGCTGAAAATTTAAATGTATTTTCAAATTAACATTTTTTTAAATTTTATATTTTTTGGACCTGCATATTTTGGAAAGCTTAAGAGGGGAAGAGAGAAATAATAGTTCAAGTAGAAAACTTCATTTATTCATATATTCATTTTTCCAATGAGACTATAAGTAAAAATAGTACTTATAGAATTATTTATTTCCAAGGTATTCTGCTTGAAGTAATTTCAAAATTGATTTTTAAAAAATTTCTATGAAAAAGAGATGGTTAATAAACGAGCGAATTTGTTCTTTCTCTTTTAAGAATTAAAATAAGCCAAGAAAATATTTCGGAGAGAAAAATAAATTAACTAACGTTGTGGAAAATTATTCGGTTCCGCGTAATTTTATTTTTTCGCCAGACGCGATGGTAAAAGAGGTTTAAAAATAGACAGTTGTTAAGTTTCTAGAATGTCGCCATACAAAATGGTCGTTTTAAATCGAATTCCGTAAATGGATAGTTCTGTTCTACGACTTTTGTTTTTCATTTTAATGCCTTGTAATGGCTATTTTCTCTTACTGCGGCAGTTAATTTTATTTAATCGTTTCGAACGCGCCTGAAAGAAGAATTTTTAAAACCCACGCACTCAGTTTCGTTATTAGCAGTCGTAATTATAATTACATTTGAATAGAGCATTGTTAGATAGTGGCAAGAACTTTTAGTTCCTTAAAACTCTTTATTTATGGGCACTTTCTGTGATAATGAATCATTTAAAATAAAGAATGACACAGTAAGTAATACCTCACTTTTTCTCTCTTTGTATTAAAAAATAAAGAAGTTTGTCCATTAAGAAAAACTTATGTATGCACAATAATTAAATTATTAAGGTATTTCAATTAGACTTTGTTTAAATTCAAACTGAGATGGCTTGGGGTTTCCAAAAATTACTTTATTACAAATCCCACTTTTGGTAATTTGAACTTTAAAATTGTTTAACGTATCATTAAAGATTTTTTTTCAATCAATCAATATATATGTATCTTTTTTACCCAATGAATTGCATTTTGGCATCCAAGCTTATGCAGACACTTCAAGTAACGAAATGGGACAACCATTTCATTGGGGGCACCATCTGGTGGCGGCTCCCTCTACCAAATGTTTGATGCTTGTATTTATTCGATTCAAGCTCTCTTCGGATGAGAAATATTGCCGTGTTTTTATTTTAATGTGAGTGCTAGAACCAAATTGATACTCAATGGATCTTTCATATATGCCACATAATCATATGACATGCGTGCCTACGATTTTCACATTCAGAAAATCTATCGACTCCAGTCGGGAGTGAACCCGCAACCTTAGATTTACGAAGTGGACACGTTACCTCTAAGTTACCGAGCCGACAAATAATATTTAAAAAAAAAAAAACTATCATCGCCAAACGTTAGAGGAAAAAATTGTGTTATTGACTTTGAATCGAAGAACTTCAAAAATTTTTTTTATTGAACTGTTAATGAATTTATATTATATAGTTTCTATGCCAAATTTCAAAATTTAAATTTTATGAAATCAACTTAGTTTTAAATATTGTTTATCGTTGTTAAATTAGTTTTTGTTGTACCTTTTTCATAAAAGCTAGTTAACGTTTTTAGCTAATTCTATTTCTAATTATGCATGTATATTTCATTCCTTCTATTTCCTTTTGTTGTTATATATCAATATATTAAGTATAATATTTTAAATTTTTAAGTTCACACTATGAGCTTTCCTGATTTTGATGGCACTTAATTATTAAAATTATGCAATGTTGTTAAAATTTTAATTTACTATTTACTTAAATTATAGTCTTGAATCTTCCCAAATTTCATGTGTCCGTGGTATCTGAGTGGTCAAGGTCGGGAACTCGTAGCCGGAGTTGTCGGGTGTTGGGTTCGAGTTCCTACACCACTGAAAATACCCGCAGTATAGAGAGACTGTTACACTTTAAAACTGTTTCGAAGATCAAAGTCTTCCCGTTGGTGTGATGTGGAAGTTAGGAGAGTAAGTATCAGTTCAGGGGTGTCATCCTCATCATTTGACCGTGGTTCAAAATTACGAGGTCCGTCGACAGTAGTCTCCGTGTTGCCTTAGAATTCGACGCAGTAAAAATCAATCCCAAATTTCATAATTAACGGTAAAAATATAAAAGGAAGTGAGAGTGAGTAGATCCCCTGAATGACGTGATCATGTTCCTTTCTGAAAAATTTAAGCAATTTGTTGGAGAATAAAATATTAACTGAAAATTGCTCTTTTTCACTTATCGATTGGTTACTCAAATTTATGTAGAATATTGAAAAGAGTCAATAAAAATTTTGTGATAATATTTTTTAAGTATTTATTTATTTGCTAGTAGATAATTATTTTCCAATATCTCGATGCATTTCAAACAATCGTTGTGATTTTATAAATGTATACTTTTTTTTAAAGAAATCATATTATTTTGTAATTGACTAGTTGGAATTTATTTTAAAAAATATGAGACAGTTTCAAACACATTATAGAGATTGCGCCATAGCTATGGGTAGTTTCCTGTTTGTAGGTGTACGAAATCGTAGTTAACAACAATTTGTTTCAAGTCTAATCAAAGTTTAATGTGTATGGGGGTAGTTGACCCTGCTGCAAACAAACACGACCCTTCTTACGAAGCAACAACAAATGAACTGCCCCTTTCGAGTCTTTTGCAACTCTTTTTGGCGTGCAGGTCTTTATAACGAAGCTGAACTCTCTTACATCCCGCCATGCTTTGAAATCTCCATTTCAAAACCATAAGAGATTTACATAAATTTATGTACATGTCATCACAACACATATATATAATAAGAATTAAAATACAATCACAATTATCAAAGCAATAAAAATTAATTTTCAATATTTACTTTGCACCGGTGATTCTTAACTTTTTTTTTTTTTTTGTTTTTTGTTTTTTTCCCGTACACTTTAACTATTCCAAAATCTGGCGGCACACTAGCTGTAAATAAGTTTAAAAGAATTTTACTTATCTGTAATACGCTTCTATCAATAAATGAAAGAATATGTTAAATATACCACGAATGTTCTTAGGTTATTTCTTTAAAACGGCCGAATGAATCAGTTCTGTATTTTATTTTTTCCTCAGAGTACAATTAATAATTTTAAAAAAATGTGGAATTTTGTTCTAATGCAGAAAAATGTGGGTTTTTGTGCCAACAAAATTCTACAAGAATTTTGTTTGCACACAAAAGTGTGTGGTAGTTGGAGAGGGGGTGCCAGCTCAGGTGTCGTCCGCGTCACTTGACCATGGTTCAAAATTACGCGGACCGTCCCCAAAAGCCCTCGTGTAGCTGAACAGTGGGACGTTAATATTCACTCACTCACACAAAAGTACCGCCGCACAGCGATCACCATTTTTTCTAGTTTCATTTGAATATAAATCTAATTTTACTATCAGTACCTGGGTTCGTTTGGATAATTGTTCCTATGATCTAATGTGCTATTGGAAAATTATCTTCATTAATAGCTATACAACAGTATTAATTTTAATATTAGCGCAGCTCGCCATCACTGTATTTCAAAACAAAACATATTTTCATTGATAGTTTCTTAGTTCTATTTTTTAACTTTATATTTACAAAATTTTGAGTAAGTTATTGAATTTATATTTGCTCTTTTTAATAATATCTTTTTTCTATTGTTTCCATTTATATATTATTCATTAAAATTAGTTTTATTGTTTGTGTGAACACGTGCAAATTTTCGGCCTAAGGGCTTTCAGTTATGGCTTATATTGCTCATTTTTTTTCTCGTACAATTATGCACAAATTTTCTGCTTAAGGGGCATCCTATAAAGCAGGCTTAACCCTACATCACTACCTTAAGTTCAGTGACAGCCTTTGAACACATGATAGTTATCAAGTTTGGTCTGTTGACTTTTTTTTGTGTATATGGTTTTTTGCCCTTGGTTTGCTTTTTTAATTCTATTGTTTTTACTATCATTGATAACTAATTTAATAAATTTATTTTAAAATACCTAACTGTAAAGCGAACTTGCTTTAGAGTATAAACACGGGAAAATAAAACAGAAAAATGCTCTTAAAAAATAGATATCACATAATTTGTGTATGTAAAATAAAATGATAAAAAAAACTTGTTTGGGGTCTTTTAAGTTTTCCTCATTAAAATAATGTGACTTGTGATTAAGAAGGAAAAGATTGTGTATGTGTGTTTTTTCAATCTTTAACAGAATTCTATTCTCTGAGCTGACCATTTAATAACTGGCAAAGCTCTTTCCATTTCTCATTTGAACTTTACTAGCGTTACACGCTGTTATAAGAATGAATGAATGTATTGTCCGTGCTTTAGACTACATTTCTTCTCAGAATAATTTCTACTGAATCGAAACAGTTAGTCGCGGTCATTTCCTGTGATAGCTTATTTTATAGTTTCTTTTCAAAGAAATTCTGCATCAAATTCAAAAAAGAAAGGGGAGGGGGGAGACGCGCTGTGTGACAAAGCACCGTAAAAAAGAAAAGCATCATACATTTTATTTCTCCGAGGTCACTTTAAGAATTGCTACTGCTTTCATAAAAACAGAAATTCAATTCCACTTCTTGCAGAGTTCATAAAGATCGGTTTTTAGAGCACGAACAATTCAGCTGGGATTTGTCGCCCGAGTCAAAAGAATGCCTCCTGTGATCGGATAGCGTAAAAGACAAAAAGGAAGGGAAAAAAAGTGACGCATTATGTCACCCTTTTTACTATCAAATCTTCAGTGAAGTTGGGATTAATAGAAAATTGGGTGTATCAGTATCTATTGAAGGAAGTGCCTCTTTCGTTTTGTGTAAAGGGGGAAAGAATTTTTCACTCTTCCTCTTTCTTTCTCTAAATAAAAGGAAGATTTATTATATTGAAGATTTATATATAGAGAGAAAATGCTCAGAATTAAAATTGAAGCCGTGTGGGGTAACACAATGGTTAAGCTTGCGAGATTCGTAGCTGATGTTACAGTATTCGAATAGCGTGTTCGAGTCCTAATTCACTATGATTATTATGATTCATTTAGCTATTTCACAAATTTATTTTTGCAATTCTGTCGCGGTACCTCCTCCTCGTGTTGGTTGAGGTGGAAATCTCGCTTTTTATTATTGAAGTTGTGATAGCGGTCGGTTCCTGCCTACATCTGAACCCTCTTGTCTACCTGTAAACCTGGCTAGAGGTGTGGGAGAAACTGAATGATCCACAGAAATGATTTCAATCTAATCAACTTATTATTTCCAAATATCAATCAGACACAAAACAAATCTAAATAAGGTAGATATTTATATAGTAGAGCGCGGAGGGGAGATTCTATAACACGGGGACACTACTACAGATCCTCAACTGAATCTAAGACAGCTTAAATACGCTCAACTATAACTACGTCGCACACTAATAAGCTAACTTCTACTTAATCAAGCTCACAATACCTGAACTTTTTATGCATCGGATCCTACACTGGAAACTTGCAGGTGATAGTATGGTCAATGTAGTTGGACCCACGCTTTGTAATCTTTTTCCTGGACAACTCCAAGACCTCTTACTAATTCCACTCTCTTTCAATCTTCAACTAACAACTAACTCGCAGACTTTATGTTAACTCCTACTTGCCAACTCACGAACTCGCGAAAACAGAATTTATATAATATACTTAATTTACATAATCACGCTTCCTTACTCGATGAAAGTTGGTTGAAATAAATATTTTCCGTAAAGAGTCATGAAGGGATTAGTAGAACCGCGTATAGATCCGTCACAAGGTTTCCGGGAAGGTCCAAACGCAGTTGGAATTGAGAAGGCATTAAATCGGACACGATTATAGATTTTCATAATAATTCACTTTTATTAATTTAAGCGTTAGAACTAAGTACGCAATATGCAGACAAGACAACAACAATAACAAGAAATAATGGTTACTTCTCCGAAAGAGATGCAACCTCTGAAACTTGCCAAAGAGAAAGAAGTCCACACAGTGACGTAACGTACACAAGTCTGACTGACGTCAAGTACATATTTAACCAATTTTAAAATGTTAAAAGCAAACCTTAACTTTGCAGGGAGCCCCTAATATTCTCCGTTACGCAATTGAGTCCACATAATCGCTATTCACTATCTCACTGATCATTTGTATATTATTTAGTAGTGACGTTCATTTTCGGAATGGGGGTTTGTAAGACGCAAGAAAAGGGAAAGGTGATAATCAGGGACGTCTTAAGACTTCTTGAGGTCCTGGGCCCCTACAAAAAAGTAGGCCCTTACCCCTACCCAAATGTAGGCCCTGTGTCCTTGACAAATGTAGGTCCTACCTTTGACCCTTAAAAGTAGACAGTACGTAGCATGCATTGAACCGAAACAAATCAATGTGCATGACTTACAATCGCACAAACCGCCTCGACCAACTACCGCCTTTTGACTGAATGAGTAATGATGGTGTGTGGTGGTAGGCCTACACACGGTCATCGCATGTAGCCAGTTGATATATTTTCCGAAATTTCCAGTTTTTTGGAGAATACAGCCGAGAAAAATATTTGACCGTTGAAGTTATTCGAATCAGGATCTTTTTTAATCTGAGTCGAGAACGAGACGAGGCCCTGGGCCCGGTCCCAGTTGTCCCATGCCTTAAGACATCCCTAGTGATAATAATAAGGGTTTGTTAGTGTTGAACATAGTATATTTACAATAGATTACAAAAATATTTACAGAACAGGAAAGATTGGACGAAACCAACAGTATTCAAATTCTATCCGTCTGTAGCCAGGTAGGTACAGACCATTTTCAACGCCTTAATTGCTCGAGTCCAAAGACTTAGACTGGCACTATTCTGTTTTTATCAGTACGGAAGTAAGTATGGATTAGTATAGATAGCAGCGCCATCTATAGGTTCAGTTGTTAATTATAACGATTCCTTACAAGTTGTTTTAGCTCAAAGTGCCAATTTAACTGGGTGGAGGAATTATACGAGTTATAGCCCATGGTTACAAGTCGTAATGATGAAGTTTTTGAAGCTATGTTCTGCACAGAACAATCAAAATTGATTCTTGTTCCCCAAAACTTTTAAAATTCTCTTTAATCATGCTCTAATTTCAGTAAAAGTCTTCCTGTCAAATATTGGAAGCTGCTGCGAAAATAAAATCCATACGATGGCGGGGTGTGAACGTTAGTAGAGTGAGATGCCAACTAAAATTACACTCACGGACAAAAAAAATTAGCGCACCAAGAAGGAGTCGTCAAAATGAAACGAAATTTTACATACGTAATGAATACTTTGATATATGTAAATGATTAGAAAATAAAAAAAGGATCATTTATTTTAGAGAAAAAGGCAAGAGAACGGAGGATTTAATACCCTGTTGAACCCCCTCTAGCGCGAATGCACGATGCGATACCATCGGGCATTGAGGCATACAAGTTCTGTATGATGTCTTGAGACATTTCGTTCCATATTTGCTGTAACATTGCCTCTAGTTCGTTCAAACTCGTGGGATGTCCAACTCGCCGTCCCAAATGATCCCAGATATGCTCGATTGGAGACAAATCTGAGGATCGGGTAGGCCAAGGAAGGGTAGTAACAGTGCGGAGACAGTCTTGTGACACCCACTCTTGTGACAATCTTGTGAGGGCGAGCATTGTCTTGTTGAAAAATGGCTCCTGGGAACCGTTGCATGAGTGGCAACATATGTGTTTGCAGGATGTCATGGACATACCGCTGGGCTGTCATGGTGCCACGAATCGATACTAGGGGTGACCGTGTATGGTAGGCAATTGCACTCCATACCATCACACCAGCTGTGCAACTGTGGGAGCGGTGTGACGCTGTAAACCAAAGGCAGGATTGAGGCGTTTACCTTGGGGCCTCCACACGATTGTTATCAGTGCTGAGATTGAATTTGGATTCGTCGCTAAAGACGACCTGGTTCCATTCCGCTGCAGTCCAGTTTCTTCGTGCGTGGCACCACTCCAAATGGAGGCATCGATGGTTGGGCGTCAAGGGGAGCACACTTAATGGGCGCCGCGATCCCAAATGTCCTTCAGCCAGGCGCCTTCGTATGGTTCGAGAAGACACAAGGGCCCCTAGTGAAGATGTTACCTGTGCCTGGGTGGCGGCAGATGAAGCAGTTGGCTGTACGCGTGCATTTCTCAGCACGTCGTGGACTTCTAGACGACTGGTCTGACCCAACACCCAGACCCAACACCTCCTCACAACACAATCAGAATGGCCTAATTGACGAGCTACTCGCCTAGCTGACCACCCAGCCTCCATCATGCCGATGATTCTCACCCTCTTAAACTGCGATTGCTGCTCATATTGTCTTCGAAAACGGCGTAATGGCATGTCTACCTCAGCTGTTCCTTTGTAAACGATTCAGCACACTCAAACAAGCTTTGGTTACTTGTTTTATACTCCACGGAGAACGACATTAAACGCCCTCTACGGGCTATACGTAATGCGCAAACACGCTGTATTTCTAATCACTTGCATATTTCCCCGACATGTACCTTCATGCCAAGTTTCGTTACGATCCCGCAATTATATCTTGGTGCGTTAATTTTTGTCCATGAGTGTATTTCCTTGTTATCTGTCAGAGATTCAAAATTATATCGTGTCCTTATAGTTTTCTTCTTGCTCGTGAGTAATTTTATTTGAAATTCAATCAAATCAGGAATTATAGAAAAGACTATAAAATTCAATTTCCTCTATTCAGTGTCGTAACGTACACCCCCGCATTGCGGTGGGGCCCAAAACCTGACTGACGCCAAGTATGTATCCTTTGTAAGATGCGGCTTGGGGCCCAAAACCTGGCTTTGCAGGGGGGCCCTAATATTCTCCTTTACGCCACTGCTTCTATTACAGTCTAAAGTAAAGCGAATGGGAATTACAATTTCTTTAAATTAGAATATTACAGAACTTCCTGTGAAAAAAATAAGTGTCAAAAATGTATCCTTATTTCTTACTACTGTATGGCAGTTACCACAGAGATAAAAATAACTCAAACCTTTTTATATTGGATTTTGAATTAATGTCGTTTTTAAGAAGTCCCGAGAAGGTCATTGTTAACATTTAAATATTGCAGTCGTAGTGGATTTTTCAAACAAGGCATAATTTTTTAATACATGTCTTAAAAGTCAAGTAGTTATCACATTTTGAAATAAACTCGTTCTCATTTTAAATATTGTTTTAGCTCGATTTTTAAACAAAATTCACAATCGATCGAATCGCGTTAGACATTATTTCTTTGTGATAAAGAACCTAAATGTAATGCATATTTAGCATACATACAGTCATTTGTTTTCTCCAACCTGTTTCATAATTTTAAGTTTCATGTGAATGAAAAAATGTTTCTGCAAGTTATAACAGTAATCAGTTACGCTGTGTTATTCTTAATTTTCTAATGATGTTAATTGTGATTTTGAAAATTAAAATAGTGTATTTGTTGAAAGACGCTAAAAATGTGCGGTTTGTAATATTCAAATACATTGTAATTTTTCCCCATATAGTTCAAATATTTTAATTCGATCACAATAGAATATTCATATTTTACACCGAAAATAAGATTACGGTCATGGTAGTCAATGGTGGCCGGCATTGTTTCTATCGAATCGCAGATTCAAGCCCTAGTGCCAATGAAAACACATTATGTAAAGATGCCAATGCACGTTAATTTATTTAGGGTAAAAATCCTCACGTTGGCGTGGTGTTGAAATTTCGAGAATGAAATGGCGTGGTGTTGAAATTTCAGATATCGTCCTGTTGTGATGGTTGATCTGTCCCTACCATCAATGTACGAGAGAAGGAAGATAAGCCATAGTAAAAAAACACAATTTATTTACAAGTCTCAACAACCTAACAAACTTGAATAACCCAAGATTAGGAAATGCATCACTTAATCAATAGGGGAGAAAGAATGAGGAAGACGATATTATAGTAAATTTAGTTATAAATTTAATAACTTACCTTAGGAATATCTTATCCGTACACATTCCAATAATTGAAGATACGTTCAAAGTTAAACTATTTCAAGCTAATGCTAATCCGAATTAATTATTTAATTGACAAATCGTCAATCATAAAAATATTAAGCAGATAATCTACAGAATACTTTCGTCTAGCATTCTATTACCTTACAATAATCCTCACTGCTATCCTTTAGCTTCTAACCTCTCTCTCTTCGAACCCGAAAGTTAATGCTTAAATACTCGATAAATTTACAGAGACCGCGTCTTCTCCTTCGGGGGAAAGTTTTCAATTGAAAAATATTGAAAGAATGATTTTCCCCAAGAGTATTATTAGTAGGTACTTGCTCGTAATGATCACTGCCACTTGCTCGTGATTCAAAATTACAAAGTTTGTCGACCATAACCCTCTTGTTACTTTAAAATGTGTGTAATTTTACTAAACAATCAGTCAATCGATCGAAAATATTGTTAGTCAATAGAAGTCAATAATGTTGTCTCTTCATTTGAAAGTAATATCAAAAGTAATTCGGAAATTAACCGGCTTAAAATAATAGACAAATGGCATGTTTTTGAAAGTAAGCTTTTTTTTGTAACATATTCCAAAAGTATTCCAAGTAATCTGTAGCTTTTAATATTTATATCGTGGTATATATTCTTGCTTTCTCACTATAATAGACTTGTGGAATATGTAATAAATGCATTTGGCGACCTAAAATATGTATATAACAAACGTATTATTATTAAGGATTGAGGAATTTCTAGGAATGTATCAAGAGCTTGGAATATGTTTTGTAAGTAATAAAGTCGTAGAGCTTATGGTTCTAAAGAGAGTAACTTCAAATAGAATAGAATGGCAACATGGCCTTTAGGACTTTCGCGTAAATAAGCAACTGTTAATTACCCGCATAACGAGATAATCGTAAGTTTATCTCTTAAAATTAACAGCTCGGCGTATTTAAAGTAAGGTTGCATCAGACTTCATCGTACGATATCTTTCCACCAATCACAAGCTCCTTCCACGGAAATGATGTGAGTTTTTGTATTTCCGGTGCCGTATTATTTAAAAACCGAGACTCTCTGGAAAATTCAGCCCGCTTCTTGTCCTTTTCATGTATACGTGCATAGCTAGTTTTTGATTTTGTGTTCTTTGTGGTGTGTCGTCCATATTGATGTTTGCGTGTACTTAAATGTGTAATAAATTGGATTATCATCAATACCTCATCAATATAACTCTATTCACACCAACAGCCTAAATAGGATCATCATTAAAGAAATCCTTACCACACATTCACCATGACGTTATACAGGGTGTCCCCGAATACCGTGTACAAACTTGGAGGGGAGGTACAATACATCCTGATGAGCCATATTTACATAGAAAATCATCGGTGGAAACGTAACCCTAACAAGATAAAGAGACACAAAGGCACCAAGGCCACAATACAGAATGTAGTGTAAAACGCTTTAGCACAAAAACAAAAATCAATAAATTAAAATTTTCCATTAAAGTATCACAGAAGGTGTTTGAAATTGCTGCCATTGGCTTCTATGTACGCAGCATGGATTGAATGACATGTTTGAAAATACCGGGCGTGTTTCACGGATCGTAACAGCAGTGATGGATATTCGTGCCACCAAGTCCATTTCAGAATTGACGGGGGTGACGTCAATCGTGGCTCTGAAAGATCCATGTCCGGCCAGGTTCTAATGCACCCAAGTGAACCTTTAATGATTCGGTTGCCGCCTCGTTGGATATCTTCCCCCATACAACCGAACAGCAACACGTCCATTTCCACTGTCTATACTGTAGATGAAGTGGATACCCGCCAACTCGGTGTTCGTATAACGATTTATGTTCATCGCACGCTGTCCTTGTCTGAAATGACTAAACCTCATGGACCGACCTTGCGAGCTATCGCTATGCTTCTGTCTATGCTTCACTATGAAATTATGGCTCCTCACAATGTTTTCGACCTATCCTCCAAGTTTGTGCACGGCATTCGGGAACACCCTGTATATATATGAAACATTTTTCTTCCAAAAAATATGTAAAACTCTGTAAATGTTAGTCTTAACCATGTAATATTATCAGAAAGGCAAAATTAATTTTTCGGTATTTTTAACGTCTTTTTTTTTCCCGATTTTAAGATTTCGTTTCATCATTTGAAATTCAAACTGACTGAATTTCTAACCCTTTTAAGTGTTCTTATGTATCTGAAAAAATTACAATAATTATCGCCATTTTTTTTTTTTTTTTGTTGAGGATATGAAGCATTATATGAAATGGTAAATTTCATAATAGACTTCAAATATCTCTTAGTTTTAATTGTGATGCGTAATTGAAGGCTATTATATCTACTATATCAATTTTTAAGATGGAAAAACGAACTCATACAAACTTCATTTCATAACTTTATTCCGGAAAATAAAAAAGATAGATTTATAAGGTTTCGAGAATCAACTTGAGTTTTTCTTCTTTCCCTGAAAAATTCCTACTTACTTTTTTCTATCTCTGCTACTTTTTATGTTCTTAGCTCTTACTGGATCAAAGGAAGGGATTGAGCCCCCCTTGACGTAAGAAGGAAATAAATCGCCGGTCAGAGGACATTAAAGAAAAAAGTTTTTATGGGGATTAAAGATGAATGTAATGCCAAGTGGAAAGCGTTAAATACCCCAAGAATTCTACGTATATGCCATTTTAACAACGTATCGTTTCTTTGGGAGTAGTTTGGATTTCTGCAAAGATCAGCGAATTTTTTAAACTTTAATCTGTATATTTATATCTTTTGATTTTAAGAGTAGCACATGCATCTTTGATGGGGAATATGATATCTCTTACAGAGTATCAGCACTGAATTCAAATGAATTTCTTTTTGTCACAGTTATGTGTATATATATTTATTTATTGCTCCTTATATGTTTGCGATTATGATTTAAAACACGTAAGAAAATGACTTTCTCAACTAAAATCTATTCTATTTTTATTATTATTATTCAGGAAATTCTATATCCAAATTGGGGTGGCTCGTATAAAAAAAATTCTGTTCCAAAAATGGAGCGTTTCAAAATTGTTGAGAATTCAGCAAAACAGTATGTATGCAATTACTGGTATTGTTTAAATTTTTATTACTAAATTGGCAACAGTTATTGTATGCATTTGATGTTTTAATTAAATGCTTTCACTCATGTGTCATTAACAGTTTTCAAAGAATACATGTGACAATTGAACTAAGTTATTGTGTGGCTACTTTGTCTGTTTTATTTATTAGCACGTGTAAAGGATTTCTTTTTAAGAAGGATTTTTATAAATCAACTGGAATGCTATATTTAGCTTTTAATTTGATAATTTTTTTTCGAAAATGAACTTTAGAGAAATGGAAAGGGATAACTGCTATATATATTATCTATAGATTTAAATTTCAAATAATTTTTAATGTAGATCTTAAATATGCGGCATCATGTTAATAATTAAAAACTTCGTTTGAATTTTCTTGTTCAGCATTTCTTTTTGATATTTGAGGTGAGCTATTTGTAAGAATTAGTTTTCAGAAATCTTATTTACCATTATAAGGAGCATATTTTTTGTACTTATGGTTTTTATTAATTAACTGAAATGTTCGGCTTGTTCTAACTGAAAAACTTCTATACTCTGCTAACCAGTTTCTCCTTTTTTTTTATTTTGATCAATATGATTATTAACTAAATATTTCGTTGATATATATTGTGTATCATAATTTTTTCTTAATATTTTTAATGAAGATTATAAGGCATCCCTGATGATCTGCCCACAAAGTATAATGGTTACTTATTTTAAATTTGAAGTTCAAATTTATGAAATCTATCAATTCCATTAGTCCGTTATTCTTTTCTTTTGAATTATTTTGTTTTGTCAATTCTATTTGAATTGACAAGACAAAACAAAAACTTTAAGAGGAACTAAGTTCGAAACAGTTTCAGATATTCCTTAATATAAATATTTTGAACAAATGTTGTAAACTGTATTCAAAGTATATACTGTCTGAGAAAACGGAAACGTAGATATCATTCATTTTCTTTTTTTCACTCAGAAAGTTAATAACATTTGAAAAACACATCTTTGTAACGTATGCTATACTTCTCAGATTGTGATGTAGATGCCGCCACGTTATGGACACATTTACAACAGTAGCATAAACTTGCAAAACACTGCTTTGAGGCTTGGATTTCAATGAGTGATGTCTCCCACCTCGCTGTCCAATCCTGGATTATATTTAAGCTATCTATTATTTACCTTTATTTGTCTTGTAAAGTCCAAGCATCCATCCTTTGTAACTGTGATATTTTTATTATTAAATGTATTATTTAACCTTCGAGATTTTGTTCATTACTTTTAGTCTTAACCCAATAAAGACGTAAAGAACGGTTATATCTTGCTAATTTTGAATTTATTTGGTTCATACTTTCTTCTTTAAGTACATCCTTCAAAATACTAAATTTTAAAAGTGTGATGCCTTAAAAATCGTTTTAAAAGTCTAATTCTTGGTAAATTTTATTGATTATTCTCTTAATCGATTAAAATGATACTGGAATCTACAGGCTAAAAATATTTAAGTTTCTTTTTTGATTATTATTATATCAATTTAGTGAATTTTAGTTTCTGAAATAAAAAGTTTTCAGACTCAAATCTAATGTTTCCGAAAATGTTCCTCGTTAAAATAATAAAAATGAATATAATCTTTACGTTTAAGTTGTTCGAACATTTGCAGCAAAAATATTGCTGATAAATGATTTTATAGTTTTGAATTATTTATTTATTTATTGCTTATGCCACTTAAAAATGTATAATAAACGTTAAAATTCAGTCTTACGATGTTATTTGTAATTTTTAGAAGCCACGGATCTTTCACAAATCCTTTTCCGGTTTTGGACAGTTCAGTATTGCAATGTCCATGAGAAATTGAGGAGGAAAAAACAAACTTAACACAGTATTGTGATTTTTCGTAACACAGTCAAGCGTTAAGACATCTCTTTCATAATTGTTACTAAAGTCAGCTTAAAAAATTATTTTTTTTTAATTCGATGATGGTGTCAAAGACCCAAATAAAAATTCGTCGATCAGCAGAAAGCTGTTTCCTTTTCAACAACTTAGTATAAACAATTTTATTTCAATGCGTAACTGTCTATACTTCACTAAGCATCTGTACAAACGTAGATACAACGGTATTTTCTTAAGAAGAGGCATAAAGTAGATTGCAACTTAACTTTTTTCTTATAATTGCTAACATGAGGAAAACTAGACATAGAATATATTAATACTTAATTTTTAGGACAACTTTTCTGTTTGAAGATACAAAATGACTTAAGTTATATTTTGTCAACGAATTCATTGAACTCTAGAACAGCGGTTCTTAAACTTTCGATCGTCGACCCCCCTTTATATGTATCAGTCTGATATCACCCCGCCCCATTTTTTTTTTGTACCCTCGTTCCTGACTACCAACACATGGCTGAGTGATTTAAAGGTTTCTCAATACTCCTAGGATAGCCTCTGCTATTTATACAGACTTTTTTAAAATTTTTTTTTCTTTTAAAAAAACTGTTAACTTCTATTTATGCATGTATAAAAAAATTAAAAACGGTTACAAAATATTGTGATAGTTTCGAGTAAATAAATAATGTAGACACAAATAAATAAAGAATGCAGGCGCCATTCAATTAGGAATCGAGATGAGTACAATCGTTATGGTATTGGCGCACTATGGGAATTCCATTCTTAATCTTTGCACATGTATTATTTTATGTATTTTTTGAAAATATAATCTTTTAATAATAGCTATGTAGTTACAAACTATAAAAAAAAACCCTCAATTAATATTGTGATGGATGTCCCCGTTAGCGTGTTAGAAGAAAAATTATAGTTTAAAAAAACTAAAAAACACGCTTTTATAGTGAATCGAACTAAAAAGTAAAAATGTAATTCTTAATATAAGAATAAAATGATTAACGAGAAAATGAATGTCATTGGGGTAAAAGCGTGGGATGCTCTATATTAATTGTTATAATTTCTTACTAGTTCTACTCCGAAATGCTGAGTTGGTGTAAAAATGTAGTACAAAACACCCCACGCTTTTACCCCAATAACATTAATTTTCTCGTTCATCATTTTATTCTTTATTAAGAATTATTTTTTTACTTTTTAGTTCGATTCACTATAAAAGCGTGTGACGGGTGCTTACGCGTTTCACTAACCTTCTCTCGAGTCTTTAAATATTTTATTTATTTTAACCAATCTCCGCCGAGAGCCAAAAGTGTGACTTATGCAAACGAGATAATTTCGGGTTTAGCGAGTTCGAAAAAGATATAAAAGGGAGAAATGAAATGAAGAGAACGAGGTTGATTAAGAGGGTGATTTTGGGAGATTAGTTTATCTAGTGGAAATATATTCGTCGGGAAAAGACTATTGAAAAGTGTTCATTAATTCGGTTCGGGACGGAACTGAAAAATAGCTAGGATTGAAGCCGCTCCTTAAAGCAATCCAGAATTAGAGAAACCTGCCTTAAGAAAAAGGTATCAGGTCAGTTATTTTCATAAATTAGATATAAATGCGTAGTTTGATTGTATACGTTATTCTCCGTGGTTTCAGTTAGTATTCCGTCGTTCATAATCAGATTCTCCTCGCACTCCACTGTAATTTGTTGATCTTAAAGTTTGAATAATATTTGTGTATTTCTCTATTAAGAAAGGTCAATAAATAAGATTGATTTATTAATTTAGTTGTAATTAATCATGAATCCAACATACCCAGATTTAGATAATACGCAAAGGGGAGTTAATAATCATAGGGGTAGCGAAAGGCTACGACAAGCGTGTTTTTTAGTTTTTTTAAACTATAATTTATTTTTCATTTTTTAGTTCAATCGACATTAAAAACGTGTTTTTTTTAGTTTTTCACACTATCATTTACTCATTGTTGAATTTATTCTTGAGTTTGGTCTTTGAAACCGGGGAAGAGGGGAATTAAGTATCCGCTAGAATTAGTCTTGCTCTGCAATAGATATTAATTAAGGGGTCTAAAGGGTATCTATTCTATCCGTTTATGCCGTCCCCAAAAGCCCTCGTGTAGCTGAACAGTGGGACGTTAATATTCACTCACTCACTCTCTCCGTTTATGAGGCCTCGGATCAGTCCCGTATCGTTATATTTCAAAAATTCCGTCTCTGTAGATGCAGGTCAAATGAAAGTGTTTTAAGAAGAAATATTAAGTGTCAATCGTATTATCACCTTTTAAACGTATTGCCAGAATATTAATTCGTATCATCACTTCTAAACGTATTGCTTTGTAAAAATAAAAAATATTTAACAGTTAGAACATAAATTATTTTTTCCCCATGCCTGAGTTTTTTTTTATTTCCATTTTCAGAAAAACTAGACAATTGTTTATATTATGGTAAAAAATAGCTGACGCACCCAACCTACCCTTGGTCATATAAAGAACTATTTTTTTTTGTTTGTTTTATTTCTAAACCACAAGTGTGTATTCGTTTTAGGGGTTGCACCTTAATCTTTTAGTTACTAAATCTGGAATTAGTTGCCAAATCTTGAAATGGTATATGGAATTAGTCGCCAAATCTGAAAATGGTATTTGCAATAAGTTGCCAAATCTGGAAGTGATACATGGAACTAGTCGCCAAATCAGGATATCGTTATTCCTGATGACCTGATCAGGAAAATGGAACAAAAATGTGAAGTTATTATATTGTCATCGGTCTTTGACAAGTGTGCAAAATTTCGAATTAATCTGACCTTTTAAAGTGGGTAAAAATCGAGTTCCAAGATTCCGTTACATACAAGTGAAACTTATAAAAGCGTGTTAAAAATCAGCCATAATGAAAACAAATATAATTTTATTGTTCTATCAATCAATTCAAATGACCCTGGGTAGGAAATACGTTTATATCTCAGTATTGGAGCAAAAGAGAGGTAGACGAGATATTTAATATTTAATTATAATTTTAATCACTTTCTTTTGGAACAATTTGGTAATATACGTTCTAAATAATCGTAATCCGTTCTCAGCTATTCGACTTCTAGTCGATATGATTATAATTCAAATAAATGTTATTGACTTAATCGTCAATTATCAATCTTAAATATTAAGTAATTAGTCGGCGAGTCGCTTCTCGATTAGCTTTCTTCTACTTTTCGTCTGTACTCCTAACCTCTCTCTTTTTCGAACCTAAAAGTTAATGCTTAAGTATACGACATGATTTACATAAACTGCATCTTCTTCTTCGGGAGGAAGTTTTTAATAGAACAATATTTAAAGAGATAGGTTTTCTCCATAGGATTAGTAGGAGACTTACGAATAGACCCGTTACAATATTCGTGATCCAAATACATATTCTAGTAAATATTTTTGTTGAGGACAATTGAGTGATCTAGTCTAGGTATAACACATCTTTCAATTTTTCTACGAGGTCTTTCAGAATTTGTAAATCTTAACATTGGATGATACTTTCGCGGACCCCTTAGAAAGTCGCCGCGGGCCCCAGGGATCTACGGACCACAGTTCCACAGAACCTCTGCTCTAGAACATTTATAGTCCTTTTTTTCTTCTTTCTTCTGTGCTCAATCCGGTTTAAATTCTTAAAAAATTGTTTTTTGATTATTATTGTTCCATAGATACCCTTAGGCAATTTCCTATTCAGTACCCAGCAAGCTGATTTATCGATACACCAGGTACTTTGAAATAGCTTTCAGAAAGAATGCGCTACGTCTTTAACGTTATAAAAAATCACAGGTTGCATTTTAATCTATTCAAGATGAAGTGAACTCTGCAGTCTAAATATGTTTCAGACATAATAGTAAGAATCGCAGGTTGCATTTTAACCTATTCTAGATGAAGTGAACTCTGCAGTCTAAATATGTTTCAGTCATAATAGTAAGAATCGCAGGTTGCATTTTAACCTATTCTAGATGAATTGAACTCTGCAGTCTAAATATGTTTCAAACATAATAGTAAGAATCGCAGTTGCATTTTAACCTATTCTAGATGAAGTGACTCTGCTGTCTAATATGTTTCAGACTAATAGTAGAATCGCAGTTGCATTTTAACCTATTCTAGATGAAGTGACTCTCAGTCTAATATGTTTCATCATAATAGTAAATGCAGTTGCATTTTTTAACCTATTCTAGATAATGAACTCGCATCTAATATGTTCAAACAAATAGTAAAAATCGAGTTGCATTTTTAACCTATTCTAGATGAAGTGAACTCTGCAGTCTAAATATGTTCAAACATAATAGTAAGAATCGCAGGTTGCATTTTTTAACCTATTCTAGATGAAGTGAAGTCTGCAGTCTAAATATGTTTCAGTCATAATAGTAAGAATCGCAGGTTGCATTTTAACCTATTCTAGATGAAGTGAACTCTGCAGTCTAAATATGTTTCAGACATAATAGTAAGAATCGCAGGTTGCATTTAACCTATTCTAGATGAAGTGAACTCTGCAGTCTAAATATGTTTCATCATAATAGTAAGAATCGCAGTTGCATTTTAACCTATTCTAGATGAAGTGAACTCTGCAGTCTAAATATGTTTCAGACATAATAGTAAGAATCGCAGTTGCATTTTAACCTATTCTAGATGAAGTGAACTCTGCTGTCTAATATGTTTCAGACATAATATTAAGAATCGCAGGTTGCATTTTAACCTATTCTAGATGAAGTGAACTCTGCAGTCTAAATATGTTTCAGTCATAATAGTAAGATCGCAGTTGCATTTTTTAACCTATTCTAGATGAATTGAACTCTGCAGTCTAAATATGTTTCAAACATAATAGTAAAAATCGCAGGTTGCATTTTTTAACCTATTCTAGATGAAGTGAACTCTGCAGTCTAAATATGTTTCAAACATAATAGTAAGAATCGCAGGTTGCATTTTTTTAACCTATTCTAGTCTGCAGTCTAAATATGTTTCAGTCATAATAGTAAGAATCGCAGGTTGCATTTTAATCTATTCTAGATGAAGTGAACTCTGCTGTCTAAATATGTTTCAGACATAATAGTAAGAATCGCAGGTTGCATTTTTTAACCTATTCTAGATGAAGTGAACTCTGCAGTCTAAATATGTTTCAAACATAATAGTAAAAATCGCAGGTTGCATTTTTTAACCTATTCTAGATGAAGTGAACTCTGCAGTCTAAATATGTTTCAAACATAATAGTAAGAATCGCAGGTTGCATTTTAATCTATTCAAGATGAAGTGAACTCTGCAGTCTAAATATGTTTCAGACATAATAGTAAGAATCGCCGGTTGCCTTTTTTTTAACCTATTCTAGATGAAGTGAACTCTGCAGTCTAAATATGTTTCAAACATAATAGTAAAAATCGCAGGTTGCATTTTTTAACCTATTCTAGATGAAGTGAATCTGCAGTCTAAATATGTTTCAAACATAATAGTAAGAATCGCAGGTTGCATTTTTTTAACCTATTCTAGATGAAGTGAACTCTGCAGTCTAAATATTTTCAAACATAATATAAGAATCGCAGGTTGCATTTTAATCTATTCAAGATGAAGTGAACTCTGCAGTCTAAATATGTTTCAGTCATAATAGTAAGAATCGCAGGTTGCATTTTTTTAACCTATTCTAGATGAAGTGAACTCTGCAGTCTAAATATGTTTCAGACATAATAGTAAGAATCGCAGGTTGCATTTTTTAACTATTCTAGATGAAGTGAACTCTGCAGTCTAAATATGTTTCAGACATAATAGTAAGAATCGCAGGTTACATTTTTTTTAACCTATTCAAGATCATGTGGGTTCTACAGTCTAAATATATTTTAGTCATAATAGTTTTGTAATTGATCTTTAATATTTTCAGTAACTAGAGAGAGTACTACATTAACACACTAATTTGTTACCAATTTACATTAAGATGCTTAAGAGCAAAAGTGCCACCTTACAATGCTTAGCCCAAACACTAACATTCTGTAAAACAATATAATTTTTTTAAAAAAGTAACATATTTCTGTTTTTCTAATTAGAAGTTTTTTTGACGTTTAGCAATTGGTTTCAAAATTAAATATCCATAATTAACTCAGTTTTTTAAAATTCGTTAATGCAATACAGTAGACTCTCGATAATTCGAAGTTGGACGGACCAATGAAAAATTTCGCATTATCAAGAGTTCGAATTATCAAGAGAGTAGGAAAAGACTCTCAAAATATACAAAGAGAAATTTTTTTCTAACACATTTAAATTTGAAACTATGTAATAAAACAAAAATTGCACATAAGTATATAAAAATATTTTAAAGTATTTTTAAAAAATGCATATGAAATATACAGTATAAATATTATGCAGAAGTTAAAAGTATTGTATTAAAAGAATACATTCATATATTAAAAACGATTATTAAAAGAATACATATTGTACATAATTAATCTTTTTTGACGAAAAATATCTGTTATCCTTAGAAATCTGTTTAATATGCTGTTTGTTTCCTCAGATACTGTCCCCAACACCCTTGGTTCTTCAAGACAGGGTGCAGTCTGGCCCATGCCTTCTTTTGTGCCACATGCTATAAGTAATAGATGAATCATAAATCGTTATGCTAGCCCGACGCAAAATACTCAATCCTACGCATCTCTTCTTCACAATAGCGGACTATCCTTTCTGAACACATATATTGTAAGGCCACGTGTTAAAACTTCTGAATGTCTTTTTTCTTGAGGAACCGGAAAACACACAAAAAAGGGATGGCAGACAGATGGACATCGACGGGGCTACGTCCCTTTAGAGACACGCAGAGACAATACAACATGTAAACTCCAAACTGTTTGCTACAGGCTTCTACGTGACAGTGAGTGTTCGAATTGTCGAGAGTTTTTAGATAACTTCGAAATATCGTGTTTTGTAGTCTGGCCAGCCACAGATTTTACTTTGAAATATTGAGTGTACCAAAATGTATTGTTTTAGTTCGAAATATCAAGAGTTTTTCTAGGGGCTGAGCATATGCTTCGAATTAGCGAGAGGTTCGTATTATCAAAGGTTTGAAATAGCGAGATTCGACTGTATATTTGCTTTGATATTTGTCTGTAAAAATGAGTTTTTGATCTTCCAAAATAACACTTTTCTGTAGCAAAATTTAATGAAAACACACAGCTAGAGAACTTTCAGGGACACAGTGTGCTGCTGCATACGCAGCAAGTCTCTTTACTTCGGCGTCAAAGTTTGAGGAATGGGTACTAACACATGTCGTCATCGTCTTTTAACCTAGTCATATTTACGACGTCCGTCACCAATAGCCTCTTTTTTGCTTGTCAGAATGCACATTACTAAGCAGCAAATAGTTAGATACACTGCACAGATGCACAATTTAAAAATTCATTGGAACAACTTGGTGAAAAAACAGCTGAATTATTTTTCTTTAAATACGTAGAAAATCGATTAAGATCAATTAACTGATAAATGATTTTAATTAGAAACGTATATTTTTATAGATTTAGTATCGCGCGAAGTAAAATATTCTATTTACTTTGGAATTTTCATTTACTTTTCTATTTTTAATCTAGACTAGCTTAACCCGTCGTTCCGATATTTATTCAACTGATGCCAGAAATATTTTCAATTAAATAGTAATTACGATAAACGTTGAATTTTAGGCTTCCTGTGTGCACGCTTGAAATACGCTGAATATGTATGCTGTTTAATTCTTTTCATTGTTTTTTAAATTTATTTCATTTCAATTTTATATAAAAGCGTTGTTGATTTTTGTACAATTTGTTTTACAACAGACGTAAATCGTTATGATATTTTTCGACAATAATGTCACACACGCAAGTACGAAAAAATTACACTGCTGGCCACCGTAAATGCAACAACCTGAAGGAAGCACGCAAATAACAGGAAATTTACAACATGCATTAGCGGAGGTGAGATATGCAAATGATTAGAGTTTCAGCGCAAACACACATCACGCTCGCCTGTGGCGTCACCTCAAAGCGCTATTTAAGGCTTGGAGATTTCGACGATTTCAAGTTCGGCAATTGTGTTTTTCTTGTTGTTTTTTCAAAAAACGATCATTAATGTCTCGTAGAAAACAGTGATCAGCTTTTGATCAAGTATCCGAGTTCGACAGAGGAAGGATAGTGGCCTACCGAGATTGTGGATTATCTTTCAGAGAAATCGGTAGTCGTGTTGGACGAAACCAAACAACTGTAATGCGGATATGTGACCGTTGGATGCAGGAGGACCGACGTGGTCGATCGCATCCACCTCAGTGCTCCACTTCACGTGAGGACAGGCAACTTCAGCGCATGGCAGTGACAGATCGCTCAGTCACATCACGAACCATAGCACAGCACATTGAGTCTGTAACGCATCATTCAGTGTCTGCGCGTACCATTCGACGCCGTTTACAACAGAGTGGTCTGTCCACAAGACGTCCATTGCTTGGTCTACCCTTGACGCAGAACCACAGACGTCTCCGCCGCCAATGGTGCGATGAAAGAAGGATGTGGGCGGCAGAATGGAATGAAGTTGTCTTTACTGACGAGTCACGCACCTGTCTACAACACCACGATGGTCGAATTCGAGTCTGGAGACACCGTGGAGAGAGGATGCTGAACATGCACCGCCACACTGGTCCTGCACCGGGTATTATGGTATGGGGCGGTATTGGATATCACTCTCGCACTCCTCTAGTACGCATTGCCGGTACTTTAAACAGCCAGCGCTACATCTCCGAGGTGTTGGAGCCAGTTGTCCTTCCTTACCTTCAGGGCTTGGCCACAGCCATATTTCAACAGGATAATGCGCCACCACACGTGGCACGCATTGTCCAAAGGTTCTTCGTCAATCACCAGATTGAATTGCTTCCCTAGCCGGCTCGCTTTCTGGATCTTTCGCCGATAGAAAACATGTGGTCCATGGTTGCTTAGTGTTTAATTCAGATTACACCCCCAGCTGCCACACCAGATAAACTTTGGTGACATGTGTAAGCTGCTTGGTCTGCTGTACACCAAGAGCACATCCAAAATCTCTTTGAATCAATGCCGAGGCGTGTGGCAGCGGTGATCTCCAACAATGGCGGCTACTCTGGTTACTGATTCTGGCAGGAACCATACTTCACAGAAGTCTATAAATTAAGTCATTTGATACTTAGTCAACATTTTATCTACAAAATAAATGTTGTTGGGCTATCTCTTGTCTTTCTTGGTGTTACATTTACGGTGGCCAGCAATGTATAAAAGATGAACCAAAAATCATGTTTTTAAGAATATTAACGGAATTTAATTTATCCACACTTTATTTCTATTTTATTTTTTATGAGTTTATGAATAAATAAACGATTATTATCGTTTTTTATAATTAATTTTGCTTTTCAGATCAATTAACTACTTTCTTTACACATTTTTTGGAGTGAGGTTTATTTAATGAAAGCTTTTAAATTTTGATTTTTAGTTAAAAGCGTTACTTGAACTTAATCACTGTTTTGCTGAAGTTCTATTTGCAGATGAAAATTATTCTACATTTCTTTATCAATTTCTCTTTAACTTCTCATTATTTGGATTATTTAATTTTCCTACTCGAATTGAATTTATAAGTTGAATTTTAAAAAAGAATTTGAGCAAGTGCTGTATATAAAATGTCCTTACTCAATGCAATTTCCTTACATTCAATTTACTCATTTTGATTTTACGAAAATTGTTTCTTAATAAATTTTTCTTTTATAAACATTTTAATGAGAAGATTTTTTTAAAGGGAGAATTTTAATACTGTTTTGACGATAGCATCCTTGATAAAAACTGTTTTATCAGAGATTGGAAGCAAAAATATTCCTTCAAATGGTGAAAGAAACAGAGAAGGGAAAAATAAAATTTCATTTTATCGTAGTCTTGGCAAATTGCTGCAAAGCTCGTTGTTTTGATATGTCTGTCTCTCTTCAAAATTTTAATTAAGATTTTTTTTCCCGTCTTTTGTTACTTCACGATATAGTTACGCTGGTTGACACACTTTTTTTAAAAATTTTTTTGTTTAAGGGGAAAAAATTTTACCTCTGGAAGAGATGGCTGGAAAAACTATTTTAAATTAAGAATTAGGCGAAAGAATTTATTTATTTTTGTAAGATATATAGTCATCGTGTTCGTATGCGTGGCATATAAAATTTTTTTTAAAAAAACTAATCTGTGGGGTAGATTGTTGCAGTTTGATAATTTTATATGCAAGAACAAGTTTGTTATCTCCCTGCAAAATGACTTTTTTTTTTTCATAAAAAGTAGCGAAATGGTTAAATTTAGTTTTTTTAAAACTATTTCACCATTTACCTACAGCAGTTACTATAATGCGTTCTTAAGATAATTGATAGTGCTAAGAGATAGTGTAGATATTTCTTAATTTTATTGTTTATCTATGTATCATGTCTTCATTCTCTGAAAAAATATGCGTGAAAGAAAAAGAATTCTTAGTTTAGCAATTAATTGTATCGTTGCGATTTTTTAATTATTTTTAAAAGTTTTACTTGTAAACAGTGAAATGAGCATGTATAGAGATTGATGTGGAACCTTTGTTACCATTTTTTGCCTAAGGTTATGAAAATCGGTTAAAAATATATATGCAAAATAAGGAAAGATCCTACAAAATTAATTTAATTGAGAACTTTTTGTAAATATTTATATCGTTATAACGATAAAATAGCGGTAAAATTTTGCTGAATATTTAAGGTATCCCCTGATTTATATAAATGTTTCACTTATTATAGAAATTGGTTCTGGTAAATTGTTTTTTTGTGTGTGTATGGAATGCTTCTTGTATCCTTGTGTTCATTCAAATTCTTTTCTTTTTTAAAGTTTTCAGTAAATTTTATGATCCTAGGGATAAAAATGTCTTGCATTGGTATTGTTCTTGTAAATTTTATTTTTTTCTGTATGTTATGTTGGCAGAGTTGCTTTGTTTCAGAAACACTATTTTATTTTTTTTTTAAATCTTATCCCCAATATCTTAATGGGATATTTAAGTGGATAATAATTATTCTTTTATGATTTCTAAAAAGGTTTCTTATTATCAATATAAAAAAGATTCTTGAACTTTCTTTTATTTTTGACGGATTAATTTTCTGATTTTTTTTAATAAGAAAAATCGAAATATTTATGTTAAGATTTCTCGTTAGTTAAAATACAATTTATGTATATGTTATGTTTCAAAGCAAAAGAATGAATTAATTCGATAGAGCATTAATATAAAACTGTTAATATTAATACATAGTAAATAATTTCTATATTTTCCTCTATTATTTTATTTCAAAATTTTACTCTGAATGTATTTACATCGATATCACTTCTAAATATTCCATCGAATTTTTAGTAAAATAAATTATAGTTTAAAAAAAACTAAAGAACACACTTTTATACTGATTCGAACTAAAAAGTAAAAAATTCTCTCCGTTTACGGGGCCTCGGATGAGTCCCGTATTGTTGTATTAGATTACGCCTCTATAGAACAGGTCAAACAATTAAAAGTGTGAAAAGTAGAAAAAGTTCGAATTTAAAAAAAATTGATGTACCATGTTTTTATAACGTATCTAAAAAGTATAAAAAGTTCCTCCTTTTCGTTTTTCTTCTTCTTTTTTCACATTTTTATGCATTGTCATCTACTTCTGACCTATGGTCCAAATTTCAAATCTGTAACTCATCGGAAAGTCACACAATTCAATCAATTACAAAATTCCACCCGGACAGACATTCAAGAAAGCGAGTTAATAATAGCATGGTAATATTAAGTGTCAATCGTACCATTCCCTTTTAAACGTATTGCTATAATGTTAATTCGTATCATCACTTCTAAACGTATTGCTTTATAAAAATAAAAAAATATTTAGAAGTTAGAAGATAATTTTTTTTTTACATGCACAAGCCTTTTTAATTTTCATTCTCAGAAAAATGTTTATATTATGGTAAGAAATTTCTAACACACACCCACCCTCCACTTTCTCACATAAAGAACACTTTTTTTGTTTGTTTTATTTGTAATAACCACAAGTGTATTTTACACTTGCATATAATTAGATTTAAATTAAAAACACTCGCTCTAGGGTTACACCTTATTCTCTTAGTCACTAAATCTGGAAATGGTATAGGGAATTAGTCGCCAAATCTGAAAACACTATATGGAATTAGTCGCCAAATTTGAAAATTGTATATGCAATAAGTTGCCAAATCTGGAAGTGGTATATGCAATAAGTTGCCAAATCTGGAAGTGGTATATGGAATTGTCGCCAAATCTGATTATCGTTATTCCTGACGATCCTGATAAGGACAATGGAACAACATTATGAAATTATTGTATTGTCATCGGTCCTTGACAAGTGTGCAAAATTTCGAATTAATCCGATCTTTTAAAGTGGGTAAAAATCAAGTTCTAAGATTCCGTTACATACAAATGAAACTATAAAAAAAGTGTGTTAAAAAGTAGTACGGGATAGTTCTAATTTCTGTATTCTTTTTTAAAAAAATGAATCGTTACTTTTTTAAAGTTTCTTATGACGCATAGCTGATATATAGGTGAAAAATTAATAAAGGATGGTGCTTTACCTAATTTAAACTCAAAATATTTCAATGAATTAAAGTACTAGTACATTTTGATGTACTGGTATAACATCCATCATATTTGAGTACTTAATGACTTTCTTCATACCGATAAATTTAATCTTCAGAAACTGCTTTTTTGTAAGTTCGTTTCAGAATCAATCATCGCCTCAATAACACTGCAAATAGAGCCGAGGAAATTTCATTTTGATCTATGTAAAACGTAACTAGGTTAAAGAGCTAAAAGTTTTTAATAAAAAAAAGGCAGCTTTTTTTAAAAAAATGTTAAACGTATACTTATGCTTTCGAGTACGATAAATTTCTCCATTTCCCCCCTTAATATTATTTTAAAAAATTACTTTTAACCTTGTGACAACTTTAATTTTACTTCTAGATTGAGAAGTAAGTAAATGTTCAAAAATGATTTTATTAAAAATGTTGTATCAGTTTCTTGTGTATTGAAACAATATTTTTCTTTTTTCTTCAAATGGGGCTGTGAATTGGTAATTACCATTGCAGACCTAGTGCATTCTCCGGGAGCTGATTTCACTTTTTAGTGTGGCACCATATAGGTGGATATCAATTGCAATAATGTAATTTTGATTCCCAGATCCTACTCAGAGGGAGGAACTTGAACTATGACGAGACGAAACTATGCTAGGAATTTAAATGTTTTGAGAGCATCTCCAAGTCAAACAGGTACTCTAGGGATCTTAAGCTTGCTGCATAATTATACGACATGGACGCTGTCGAGTTTTTTTTTTTTTTTGCATCATGAAAACCCTACGACTTGAGCCGGGATCGAAATGGTAAACTTGGGCATACAAAGCCAGCTCCAAACTAACTACGCCACCCAGCCGACTTGAAAAAAGATATTACTATTAACATTATGTTGTGATTTTAATAGTTCAGCATTGATACAAAGAACTTTTATTTTCAATCTCCTATGAACCATAAAAAATGTAAATCCCGGGATTAAAATAACCTATCCCGGGATTTAGTTTTTGTCTAAAGTATATTCTTAATTTTTTTTTTCATAAAATTTCTTTAAGAATATAATTCTTGGAAAATTTATATTTTGTTAATGAAATATGTACGTAGAATTTTTTTGTACAATTATTAGTGCTACAAGTTATAAAGTATGTATGCAGTTCTCGTATTTCTCGTGTGGCAGAACGTCGCACAGATCTAAATGGCTCACTGCAATACTTGCACAATGTTATAATCAGCGTCTCCAGAATAGAGATTTTGTCACAATTCCTTCTTCAGTTAAATACCTTTAACTAATAGTGGACCTGCTTGAAAGACTTGGGACACTTCAAATCCCATTGCATTACTAACAGCTCGTGCAACTGGATCTTCTATTTCAAATAAGATAACACTTGAAATTGATTCACATTCTGATTCAATTACTGGATCAATTTGTCTCCTTTTTTGAAAATGGAGGGAGACGCGGTAACTTCCTGAAAAGAACATATTTCTATTTAATGACGATAACACCTACTAGTATGGGATCCGAACAAACATTTTCTTCGGCAGGATAATTTGTAACGAAAATAAGAAGCTGTTTGAACGATGAATCACTGGACGAGCTGTTTTTCAAATGCTTATTTACAAAAACACAAGAAATGAAGAAAGATTTTTTTTTAAATTTCATTATATACATATACACAATAAAATTAAAATTAAACAAATTTTTAATTATACTTTCAGTTTTATTTTGCAATTTCAACTAGGCTAATGTGTAAGTATTTTTAATAAATAGTCCAATCCTAATCCCGGGATCAGGATAATGTTATCCCTTAATCCAGGGATTGAAAATATAACACGGGATTTCAAACCCTAATTCGGCTCTATGCGTTGAGCTGACACACTTCCATTTAAACTGCACCAGAAGTTGTTCGATTGCAGTAGTTCTTTCATCGCTTTGAATCGGGCTATTAAACCTGAAGTTAAGTAACCGCCGTATTTATCTTTAACTGGACCTACGGTCAAAGGCAGGAAACCAATTTTTCCGCCTAAATTCGTTTCACCGTCGCAAGTTTAGTTAGAAAATTCTTAAAAGGGTGACAAAAAGCTCGATTAGATTTAATCGGACTTGCGCCGTAAGCATAGTCATGGGGGTCTATTTTGACCAATGAGGTTGCAAACTCACAATTGAGTAACCAGAGTTAAAAAAAATAGTAAAAAATGAAGTTTTATACGGCGGTTTGCTTTCACTTGACCTCGGTTACTTGACTCCATATTTCATTGCCAGGTTCAGTTAGCGATGAGAGACAACAATGTTATGAATGAGGACAGTCACAAAAAGTAAAATAAGAGGAAAGATGAGTTTTGCCATCGTCCTCATTTAGGATGTTCAAGTCCATTTTGCTTCTCTGGAGGTAACAGTCTTTGAAGAGAACATCAAATTTCTCGTTCACCAATATTACAAATACCAGAATTTTTGTGACAACTATGTCGAAAAATAACCATATTCGTTCATAACTTGTATAATTTTTGGCAATAAATTAATTTTTTTTTCTTTATTTTACATCTATTAATACAGTGCTTCTCAAAGTTTCAATTGTTGTAGATTATCAGTTACGCTTTGTTGATATAATCAAATTACAAGGCACAAATTGTTCGAAACTTTTAACTAAATCATTGCAAGAATACCTCAGATATTTTATAAATTAACATAACACACGTACCATTCATTAAAAATGTGCAGGGATATTCGCTCAGCAGATTTTGGAAAAATTCATGAAAAATAACAGAGAGATTAAATTCTTTTATAGTTTCGATTTTGAAACAAAAGAATAATGGTTTGCATGAAAGAATAACGGTCCAATGTTACAGAAGTCATTAATTTTTACGATGCTTTCATTCGGATCTTAAAGTTTCGTACGCTTCGCATAAAGCCCTTTTCCAAATGTGCATTCGACTCGAAAAATTCAGCCCTAAATCTTGAGGGACTTTTATGCGCAGAAACAATATGTTTTATGAAGATGGCGCCCTCTGGTTGAAGATCTCGAGAATTCCGAACCGCTGTTAAGGTTGGGCTTAATAAAGGGATCACGTATTGAAAAGGGACGAAGCTTTCACTTTGGTTGACAACCACAGCCCATAAAACAAATTGACCATAAAATTCGAACTTCCAGAGAGGTAAACGACTTTAAGGGACTCGATATAATGATACTCCGTAAACCTCCGATCCCTCTAGCACTTTTATCTCTGTGCCCTTTGCCTCGATCGAAAGTGGTTAAGGTTTCTCTTTTATTCAAGAAGACTTCGTTTGTAGATGTATTTGTTCTGCCCCTTCGTCTTGTCCTCTTGTTGCTTGTTTTTTCCTCTGCTCGTTTCTCATCTTTACTCGCGTCGTTTGAAGTCTTATGTTTTTTTTCTTCTGTTTCTTCAGGAACTAATTAAAACGTATGCTGTGTAAAGGTATTATTTATGATTTTTTTTTCACTTCTGCATTGCAAGAAGTGGGGGATAGTTCCAATTTTATTGAAATTTTTGAAAAATATATCATGGTTATAAATATTTCCTGAAATTTTTTCTAAACACTGATTCCTTCCCCTTTTACTGAGCAAACCTCGTCTTTATATTTCTTTTTTCTTTTTGCGATAGTAATTATTTCATGTTTATTAAATACTTAAAATCTGCTTGTAGACAGAATTATTTAGTCAGAATAATTAAACCTGTTTCTATATATAGTTAATTAGCTACGAAACTAATTCCATTAATTAATTTACATCGTTAAAGTATTTTAATTATATATGACATAATTCGGCTGAATTCTAAAGCATTTTTAACTGGCATGAGATGATAACATGAAGTCGTTCAAGGAATTGATAAAGCTTGGTACTTTTAAAACCATATTTATTTGGATGTGTAGAAAAAAACACTCACAATCATAAAACAAGCAGCCACACAAAGTAAGACATTAACACACGTGACTTACAAGACAATCACAGAAAGCAGTCCTTTTTATACCAGAAATCTCCGTCTATTTACACCAATGGTATCCGGAAGCTATTAAAATCTTATGATTTTCGGAAAAGGTTCTGCTGATTGGTCCAGATACTTGGATGATGTTAGATTGCGTAATTCTTAATTTGAAAACTTTGAATCTTTAGTTTTGAAGAGATAAGTTTATAGTTATATCCCGTTTGGTGGGTAAACTAGAAATTGATTATTACGCGAAGTCCCTCAAGGGCTCAGGACATTATGGATTAAAAACCCTCTAAAGAAAACTAGCGGGAAATATTACACCCCCCTCATATGTATATAATCCATAAATATATACAAATAGTTATTAACCGAAGTATAACCAGTCAAGACAGTAAGAAAAATTAGCCACAGTAGTACAATAGCAAACTCTTGGCCTTAGGAACCAAGATTGCAGGTTTAAACAAAGTTTTTTTTGTCAACCTTCACCTGTAATTTGCCTATACATTGGGCCGTAGGGAAAGGAAGAAGTAATGAGAGAAGTGTAATTATTACAAATAAAATACTTTAAACTATTAATATATAGCGATAAAATTTAATAGCCTACGTAATACTAGTATAGAGTTAAAATCGATGTAATCAAGCAAGAAAGATAAAACTTACTTCTTGAGCACAGCAACAGGTTAATGTTCCCTCCAAATACAAAGGAGCCTTAACAGTACCGCATAAAAGTAAAATTAGTAACTTATGATAAAATAATAGTATAAGTCTCTCTTTATATATATACATTTAAAAACATTAAATATGAATGTAAAATTTATTGAAAGGACTTCCTAAACATACACAATGATACTAAAATAAAATAAAGTATTATTAATTTATGAAACATGTAGCGCCATCTCTATAACAAATTTAAAAAACACCCTCTCTCTATATATATTTCAACATGGCTCTGTTTTTTCTAATATGTCGAAAATTTCTGCTGTACAGGGGAAGGTGGATCCGTAATGTATACTTAACCATAATTTGCTGATCCTAATTCAGCAACAGCTTTAGAAATCATAATAGGTCTCCATTTTAGTCCATTGACTCTTTTCTTTTATTTTAAAGTTCTAACTCTGTTTCCTGCTATACATACGTTTATTTAAATCTTGTTCAATATACATTTCCACTATTTTTTTATAGTTATGTGTCTTAAAATCTGGTTTCTGGCTTTGTTAGTTGATAGTTAAGTCTTGTTATTTTTTCAATTTATTATACTATATATATATACTAGCTGACCCGGCCTCGCATTGCTGTGGCTTTGTTTTAATACATTAATTCAATATTATTTTAAGCTATTCAATGCAGTCAAATTAATCTTCGTTTACAATTTTGGAAGGTTGAAATGAAGTATAAAACAACATGATGATTTCATTTTTGCATTTTATTCATCTCCTGATATTCATTTATAGAAAAATGCATAAATTACTAACGAAGTTGCTAAGTAACAACATATGAAGATTTAATTTTATAAATGTGGTGAATAACGTTGATTTTTTGCAATTTTTAAAATTATTTTTACCATTTTAAGGTATAACAATAAATATTTTTATATAACTAATCGCTAATCGGTGCACAATATATTTCGGTAACCCGTATTTTGCTAACTCAAATAGATTCCACTGTTTCACACATGAGAGCATGTAACATCTAGTTGCCCATTTGAGAAACATGGATTTTCTAAGTGCAAGCCTCAAAATATTATTTGGGTTTCAGATTCATTTATGGTCATCGTGAAAGCCTAACGAATCGGTAATTGAAATCTTTTGAATGGTATAGGAGATTCTGACGGTATCTGTGGAATACGTGGCAACAGATTCCGTAGTAGCAGAACAGAATTTTCGTTTAAACTTTACAGTCAAAATGTTTGCTTCAAGTAGTTCCCTGTAATTCTTTTGATGATCAAACGTTCACCGTTACATAATCTAGGTAGATTTAAGCTGTGCAGCAGAATATCCAGGGAACCAATCTTCAACCGAAGATTGTGTGGTACATTCCTGATACATCTAGAGAATTCAAAAACTCGGTTTGAAAATTTTATGATTGATTTAAAAGGCATTGGATCACCTGGTGGCAACTCTGTATCTGTAAGTTTATTTGATCACAATATCAACATTTTTTCTGATTAAGTAATAGGAGATTAAAGAGGCAATACTTATCTAGATAATTATACAGTATATTTGGAGACACTCTCAATCAGTTCCTTTTTGTCTGAAGAACAGTACGGAAATTGTCTGGCTATTTCATGCATTATGTATTGGGATGAAGTTCTACTTCACTGTTTCCAATATTCAGCAATTGGTTAGAAGATATTTTCTCCGATTAATTATCTTGCAAATGTACTCGCGTGTTTATGGTGAAGTGATAATTGAAGTGTTTCCACATTTTGCCATAAAAACAGTTGTTTTTAACATGCGTTAATCTCTTGAGCAAAAGTAGAGCGAGAAATGACTGTTAATGTTTGTTGGAAAAATATCACCAGACAGTAGTACGACAGCAACACCGAATATTTTCTCGTTGCCTTTTAAATCTTGCAAAGTTCTATGTAATGCTTTGAGTGAATGATTATGGGTCACGGTACAGGTACCCCTGATCATGATTGAATTCATTTTCAATAATGTAGCCAACCCACTCTTTTTTTTTTCAATGTTACACATTTCTTCTTGTATTTTAAGAATGGCAGCTTGGTGCGGAATGTACAGTTTTTCCACCATCTAACAAAGTGACAACAGTGTCCGAAGATGCAATTTCCTATTGCAATCGAATTTTCGCAAGGCTGGGACTACATGTTTAGTTGCTATAGGGAATGAAAATCCGGAGATGTGGGACTCGAACGTAAAGCCATTCAACCTCAATCCAGCAATACCCAGAAAAGTTACGGAAGCTTTTGAAATCCGAATCCAAATTCTCGTTCCTCACCCCGAGAAGCACTCGGTGCCCACTCTCGACAACCTTACTCCTGTAAGTTCAATCTCTGATGGGGGACATTTTTACGGTCGTCCGGCACTATCCGGCAAATTTATGTAAGTTTCTAAAATCCGATTTTAGATTCTTGTTACCCACCCAGAAAAACACCAGGAAAGCATTTCTCACACCTCAAGAATTTTAAAGCACGCCCTTGCCACGGTTAGCATAAAATACGTTCGTCTGGCATTATTTGACGTAGTTATGGGAATATCTTGAATTGGAATGAAAATATTCGGATCGGCAGTCCCGAAATACGACCAAGACCCACTTTTTGCGTCTCTACGTTGGAAAGTTAGGCTGGTGCTGCTGTCCGCGAATGTTTCGGTCATTCGGCATTATCTGGCAAAGTTACAGGAATTTCTAAAATTCGATTTCAGACTTTCGTTCATCATCTCAAATTACACCAGGAACGCACTTTTCCTGCCCCAAGACTTTAAGGGTAAGCTCCTACCCCGGTTTGCGTAATAGACGGTCGTCCTGAATTATCCGGCAAAGTTATAGGAATTTCGCAAATTGTATATCATATTCGGAATATCTGTTTTGAAATACGCCAAGGACCAAGTTTTTGCGCTCCAAGGCTTTTAAGGCCCTGCCCTGGTGTGTCTAAAATACAGTCGACTGATATTATCCGGCAAAGTTACCGAAACTCCTAAAATTCGATTTCGGATTCTCATTCCACACTCCGAAACGCTCACGGAACTGACTTTTGGTGCTCCAGCGCGTGCAAGTTCAGTCGCTAGAGGTAATGAAAATCTGAACATGTGTGGGACTCTAATGATATGATATAAGGACTATAATGATCCTTTTCACCTAATTCAGACAATATCTGGCAAGGTTAGTGGAGTTTCTGAAATATAATTTCAGATTATCGTTTCCCGCTCCTAGATACAACGGGAGATTACTTTTGATGTCCTTGAGCCGGTAAGTTTAGTCCCTGGATGGGACATTAATGTCGTCCGGCATTATCTGGCAAAGTTACAGGAATTTCTAAAATTCGATTTCAGACTCTCGTTCACCATTCCGAATTACACCAGAAACGCACTTTTCTCGCACCAAAACATTAAGAGTAAGCTCCTGCCCCGGTTTGCGAAAGAGACGGTCATCCTGAATTATCCGACAAAGTTACTGTTATTTCTCAGATTGGATATCAGATTCGGATTATCTGTTTTGAAATACGCCAGGGACCATGTGTTCACGATCCAGGGCGTTTAAGGTAATCCCCTGTCGTGGTGTGTCTAAAATACGGCCGACCGGCATTATCAGACAAAGTTACGTTTATTTTTAGAAACTGATTTGGAAATCAGATTTCACACCCCGAAATACGCCGGGCACATAATTTTCGTGCATTTTGGTTTACAATATCTGCTTGCACAGACATATGAGTATTGCGACATTTTGCGAATTTTCCCGTTTTCCGGATTTTTCACATTTCCGGCAGTAAAAAAATTATGGCTTCATTAATTGAAAGGAAAACTATCCTATACTTTTAGTTGGACGAAATGACACACAGTAATCAAAGTTATATTATGATCGGTTGAATAGTTTCGGTGCCCATCGCGGACAAGCACTGTGACACGTAATTTATATATATATATATATAAAATAAATCACACAATTATAACTAAGCAAATATTCGAAATCATATGAATCCTAGAGTACGACATCCCATTTCAAAATATCAATGGCGAATAAAAATAATGAAGATCCAACATTTTCAAACGAAATTAAAATTGTATAAAATAAAATTTATAAAACATCCAAGTGCAACCTCGGACTTAGGACCGATAAGTGGGGTTAAACTAGTTTGATGGCGCCAACCTTCCCCCTATTGCAACTCGGTAAACTAATCTGGAAATATCCAAATTCTCAAAAATTTAAAATTTAAAAAAACTTTTCCTTTAAAAATTTTAAATTAAAAAAAAATATTTCCTTTTTGAATACTTAAAAAATTAACTATTCGCCATTGCATTCTGAAAGATATAACATAAAAACGTTAAAATGCTAAGACAACTAAGTGCATAATAAAACAACCATAAAACATCAAAGATTATGCACCGATCTTTGAAATGGTTGTATAGAAGGAAAAAACCTCAAAAGTTTGAAAATTCAAATCAAGAATGTAGTATATTCAAAAATTAAATACCTAACAACACCAAAACAGATTACATAAAAAATCAAAAACTCACCCCAAATCATCCTATTAATAAATGAAATCGATAAGTGGTATTTCAATTTCTTAACAATTTTTCATTTCTCCTACATCAATCATAACTCCTACATTATTCATTACTCCCACTAATGCCACGCTATAACCCAAAAGATCAATATTCTTACATTCGAGTTTAAATATGTAATATTTGTTGCAAGCCAGATTGCATTCAAAAAGTTTTTTGATTTGTCATAAAAATTTTGGTTGGGTTCACTAAGAATTTTAAAGTATAGTCGTGTAAACGTTGGTCTGTGTGTGTATCAAAATGTAACCTGTGTGTGGAATGCACATAGTCTTCACAGCTGGACCACTAACAAGCTAACTTTGTGGACCTAATGTTGTGTAGTGGATCTGTGCATTTCGCAAAACCTATCGTGAAATCTGTCGCAAATTGCCAATTTTTATGAGTTTAAAAAGATTTTTTAAGAAATGTTTTTTTGATCTATGTATGGTTTCAAGAAGTTGAATTAATCACTAGCCGCAGTAACAAGATTTTTTCAAAATTTTTATTCCAATAAATATTTATTATCTGAAATACATTAAAATTTATTTATTGAATTTAAAGTTATATTGTTTAATTACTTTTCAATGAACTAGTTTTATTAATTAAAAATTTAATAGTGTATAACTATCACTTATGTATGTTATGTTTGCAAAATTTTAATGTGTTACTGAGAAGATGTAAACATATCGTTATGTTTCGAATTGATAAAGTTATATTTGCTAACAGTTAATTTATTTCCACTTTTTACAATGCATTTTTATTCCCTCTGTTTTCTTGTTTAGTTAGATTTTCAATTATCTCTTTTTCTCCTACTCAAATAGTTTCCGTAAGAAAATTAAATTGCGATATCAATTTACTTTTGAGAAGTTTTGCTCATTAAATTTTTCAAGCGATCGGAGTAATTTTGGGGGGAGAGGGATTTTCTAGTATCATATATTTCTCAAAACCATTTTTAAATAAAATTACTTTATCTATATTGATATCTCGCTAAATCAACACAGCAAGTTATTTACAATGGACCTACATTTCAATGCAATCATATACTTGATCGTCTCACTTGCCTGACTTCCGCGCCAAGCTTGGCGAAATTATGTTATTCAACATACACAATCCATTTTTTCATGCTTGGGTTTTCCATTGAAACAGCATTTGAACTCACAAATCTATCCATACTACGACATAAAGGAAACTCGCGATTACCCCCCCCCCCCAAATTGTTATTCCAAATATTATTTTTTAATGTATTTAAAACATTGGCGTACACAGAGACCTCTCTTATGGGGGGGGGGGAGGTTTAGATTCTAAAAAGCACTTCGACGAGAGATCCTAGGGGTAATCGCTATGGTAAAAATTAAAAATCTTTTGGTCTATGGGGGGATTTGAACCCCTAACCCTTTCCCCTTGCGTACGCCTCTGATTTAGATGAAAGGTAACTTTTATTGTTAATTCCCCAAGCTTTCAATTTGCATCTATAGACTCGATTCATCTGACGTCATAATCACATGATAATACGCTCAACAAATTCCCACGTGTTTGAATTCGACTGAGTATTTAGGCGACATTTTCAGATTTCCATCTACTTTCACATAACGAAATGAAATTCTTTCTTTCCTTTAACTTAAAAAAATATATATACAATTTTTATTTTTATGCGTTACGGATAGCTTTATAAATATTTTTTTTAATTTCACATTTATATTTCTTTATTTTTATCGCAAAATTACAATTTGTAAAATCTCGGAACACCTATCGCTAAATTATTTTGCTTGGCGATCGATTTTTTTGCCAAAAAAAATTGACATCGCCAAGACCCTGTTCTACACTTTAACACTTAATTTTTAAGTATAAAGAATTTGGTTTAATTCACAACGATCCATAACTTTTTTAAACGCAATGTAGCTGGCAAACTATTTACTAAGCCTAAAAGTATACAAAAACACAAGACACGAGGTCAAAGAACTGAAGTATAAAACAAGCTTAAATTTAATACTGTAAATTAAAACTATGTTTATATTTAATAACTATACGAAAAGCAAAAGACTAAAAAATATATTAAAAATATTTACAGTATTAAAAAAATTAAAGAATATAAAATATGAATGCAAGCAAAATCGACGGTTAGCATACAACCATAAGTGTAATCTGATTATAACTGTTACTGTTTATTTGATAATCACGTGGCAGTCGCTAAACGATCGTAGCGCCTTCTGGTGATGAATCAACCCCATTGCAGTTTGCTAGAAATATTTTTTTGAAAACTTAATAAACTTAATAAATAAATACTAAAAAAATATAAAAATTTAATTGAATTAAAAACAAAAATAATTAACTGGAACCTTAAACTTAACTGAAATAAAAATTAATATAACAACCTGTCTTCTCTTTAACATTTCTTTAACAGGGGACAAAGATTTGTATTTTAAATATTCTCACACATCCAGTATTTTATTAATAATTAGCCTGTGAAATATTTACTTCAAATTCCTACAGGGAAATTTTCAATAAAACACCAAACAAAAGCAAATTGAAATTAGGTTTACTGTTCGATATATATTCATTCTACTGAATGATGAATTTTCGTTCGAAAATTCATTACTCTAGTGTTAATCACTACCAACTTTATGTAGAATGTTTCTCACAAGAATTGGACTTAGTTCGAGTGATGGGGTTGTTTCGTCTGTCCCCTATTTCCTGTTCTGGACTGCAGCGGCCTGCCGTTTGAAAAGGAAGAGGCATACCCCGAGCTAGAAGATCGATAGAAACGATCTGTGACGTCTGGAAGTAATATCCAAACTCTGGAACAAATACACGCAAAACGACTTTTCCGAGATAGGGAGGGCTACTTTTTTTTTTTGAGAAGATGAATTCCCTACCCCGGCACTGAATTTTCAATTTATTCATTAGATGGAAATTCATTGGTTAATGTATTGTTTTTTTATGCGGATGGAAGAAATGGAAGTTGTTAAGTCCTTGGGAGCTTTCAGCAGAATGGACTATTTTTGTGTTTTTTGTTTTTGAAATTCACTTACTGGGGTGATTTAAAAAGCGTTTAATTTTCGAGTTAATTGCAATATTTACTGGATTTATTCAGTAAAGTTGAATCGAATAAGCGCGGAGGAGCTTGTTGCTTGATAGTTTTTTTTCCCGTTTGAATAATAACGCCATTCTTTTAGGGTTACATTTTGTTTTAACCCTTTCACAACTAACAGAAACATCCCCCCCCCCTTTTAAAATGGGTGATTGTCGTTTTCAATCATAACCATATCTGTAGTTTTTATGCAGAATATCTATACAGACCAGTATCGCATACAAAGGGGGGGGGGCACGAGTCTGGACTCCCCCATCCCCCTGATTTTTTTCCGATTGATTATAATACTATGTATAGAGTACATAAAATTTAATGAAGTCTTAAAAATTAATTTTATTAGTCAATGCTAGTTATTTATTCAATAATTAATTTTTTTTTTTTTGCTCCCGACATTGACAAAATCAAAAGATTATGTTTGACGGCGTATTGGGGTATGATAGGGGAATGGGGGACTTTCAAACCTGGACCCCCCCCTCTTCCCCCTGAAAAAATTCCTGTGTGTGCTATTGATATAGACCATTTGCCGAATGCAATTATGCACACTAGAATATTTAGAGAAGAAAAAATTGTCTCTGTTTTTAGCTTCGATGATAAAACATTCGTTTCTTAATCGAATTACTTATTTCAATTTATTGTGTCGTGTCATAATATATCACTGTTTTCTCACGTGCTCTGTGTTGCCGGGTTAGTATAATTTAGTGCAATAATAATGTTTAATTGAACAAATGAAAACAAATACCTGATAAAACTACACATCGATCCAAAAAACCTACGTATTGCTGGGTATTTTTCTTATAGTTTTTATTTATTTTATGTCTAAACAAACTAAAGTACAGAAATATCTCGACTTACGTTGTCCCGACTTACGCGAATCCAGAGTTACGCGATTTTCAAATCTTGTCAAATCGACTTTTGTTTGAGAGGGAAAAAATTATAAAATTGGAGAAATCGGTAACGTGATTGAAGAAGTTGTTGATCTTACGAGGCAAATAAAGTTATAAGTGGATAGTGATGATGTCCAAGAACTGCTGGATTCCCACATTCAGGAGCTGAAATGCATGAGCAAGAGCAAGGCATTTGAGAACTTACCTCTTTAGACCCTAATTATTCAAAAGATCGAATGACGGTTGGGAATTTGGCAGAAAATCTCAATTTAGTTGAAAAGGTATTATTAAATAGTAGTAAATTATTTATAAATAATATCTAATTTTCTCAGTTTTAAATCAAAGCAGTTTAGCAAGTTTATATTTTTGTTGTGTAAGGTTAAAGGTCTGTAATGTAGAACTGCAATATATTTGCTATAATGTAGTTTGGAAATACTCAGTTCTTTCTGCAGTATTTGTATTCTGGTCTCATTGTAGTATCAGCTGAAGACTGGATTTTAGATTTTTTTTTCAGGCGTATTCCATCTCTTCTAAATATTATTTCTCATAGCAACCTGAGTACTTTTTGGCCGTGGCGTTTTCTCAACAGGGAAAAATTAATGGAAACAAAGTAAAACACTTTTAAGTTAACTGTGTGTAAAAATAAATATTGCTCTTGAATTATATCTTAATTAAGTAACTATGGGAGAACTGAAAAAATTCAAAATGTAACCAAAAATAGAAATGATTTTAATAATGAAAATTGTAGTTTATCACCATTTGAGACTGAAAAAATGTTCAAAAATATTTTTTATTTAGAAATGCAAAAATCCTTTAAAATGAAACCGAGACTAAAATCTATTACTCAGAAAACTGTAAATATCTTAAAAACTAATTAGTTTCCAGATCCGAAATTTTGGGACAAGCTTTTCAAACACGTGGGCCATAGAAAAATGCAAGAAAAAAATATTTTGAAGTTTTTGTTGTTTTTAGGGTATTGTTATGGTCTTAACTGAAAAACATTTTTCTTACTAACAGCATTCATGCAAGAAAATTATCTCCGTTCTCACAATATGTCCTTGTTCAAAATACTTTTATAATCCCACTATGACATTTTTTGAAATAGACGTAGTATTGCCATTCATAACCTGTTCATAACAATTCTACATTCTAATTCAAAATTCTGTCCAACGATGAACAATGGCATTTGTCTTACTTCTCAGGAAACTTGTTTATAGTGTGCCATGAATTCCGCGAACGTCGCGTATACGCATGCGTCAAATGGATCATTGATCTCTCTAAACAATGATAGGGTTATATTTACCAGCAATGGGACAAAAAAAAAATAACACTTGAAAAAGCCTTAAGTTAATCTATTCAAATGTAATTTTATGATATTTTAATTTTTTTTAATGCTAATCATCTTTATTATAGTCATTTGTATAAAATTGGCTTAGATACTGCTTATTTCAGTGATGTAAAAATTCCATGCCTTTCTGTTCAATATCATTTGACAATATCAATTTTACAACAATATGTTTGGTACTATAATATCTTGATAACAATATGTTTGGTACAATAATATCTTGACAACAATATGTTTGGTTAAATGGGTATCTCAACGCTGGATAATTTTATTTTGAATGAGTGAATATTAACGTCCCACTGTTCAGCTACACGAGGGCTTTTGGGGACGGTCAGCGTAATTTTGAACCATGGTCAAGTGACGCGGACGACACCTGAGCTGGCACCCCCTCTCCTAACTACCACACCACACCAACGGGAGGACGTTTGAGCTCTCAACAGATTTTACGTGCATCGCTCCCCTACACGGCGGGTCTTCAGTGGTATTGGGAGCGAACTCATGACACGCTAGCCACGATCCGATGCCTAGACCACTTGGCTACCACGGCCACAATTTTATTTTGAAATTGAATAATTCTTGACTATATTAATTTCTAATGACGTGATATTTTGATATTTATTGTCCAACTTTTCTTTTCTATTTTTGTTTGTGAATATGTCGAATTCCACTAGACACATGGAACATACTGAAGACGCGCTGAATATTAAAAAGACCATATAGAAATTAAAATTGTCTCTTGTATTCTTAAAAATTGGAATTTTTTTGTTTCGCAAAATACCTGATTTAGAATGATGTTACAATTAGAACTGAGAAAAATAGAATCCAAAACGTGATTTTTTGATAATTTCTTGATTTTATATGTCTCTTGTTACGATATGTAAACAATCATTCAAAATGCATTAACATATTATGCAGCAACATGTAAATCGTACCGAAAAAAATAACAAAGTGCCGAAAGAAATCTTAAAAATATAAACCAAGTGCAAACTTCTATTACACATCTTCTCTCTAAACGTATATATATATAAACTAAATAAAATTTTTAAAAAAAACCTGAATTAAACGCGAAGCACATTTTCAAAAATGTCTTGATGTTCTTGAAAATTCTCAACGTTGTAATTTTGCTTATAATATTGCTTTTATAAAGAATCAAAATTTTTCAAAAATGAGTAATTTTTTTAAAATTTTAATATGTAAAGTGAAGCTCATTTAGCTTTACGGTATAAAAAGCTAAATATGAAACACATTTTATACAAGTAAAAATAGATCCGCTTAATAATTAGTTCGGTAGTAGGATCTGCTGTTCTCTCTGTAGAATAATGAAGTCAGAATGTAATATTAATTTTGTGGAGCACTTTTCTTGCCGAAAACATTTTCTGATTTTAATGTTACTCCAAGGCAGCCTTAAACTCCGTACTTTCATATTTCAGCATGGCGACGTTTTTTTTTAAACTTTAAATCAATATATCGTAAAAACTATTTAAGGGGGTAGGTTCACGAAACAGGATCTGTATCTCAGTAAGTATTTTTAAGGAACATTTATAAACATTCAATTAAATAAAAATCTCCAAATTTTTTACTGAATATTCTGTGAGACATAATACATACTTTAATCAGAGATTTTATGGATAAAATGTCTAATTATTTTTTTTAAAAAAATATTTTTTACACAAATCTGTTTTTCTTTTCTTTCAAAAACAGTGAAATTTCTTGATGTTTAATGCTATAAATTAAGTCAGAATATTTTTTTGAAAAAAAACACCTTGATTAAAGTATGTATTAGAGTGTAATTATTAATCATGCAGAGTTATAGGCCGTTAAATGCAGTAGTTTATGAACAAATGTTTCTTAAAAGTAAAAATGTTAGTTTTGAAAAAAAGGGATTTTAGTAATGGATTTAGTAGACTTTGACAGGTGGTAAAACATTTTCAAAAAATTATTAAAAATACTTCTTCTGCACGTAGAATGATAACTTTTGCACCATTAGAAGCGTAAAAATTCATATTTTATTACAATGGGAAAATTGAAAAATGGGTTTGGGGGCCGAAATTCATGAACCTACCCCTTAAAACTTTTGCTTGTGATTTTAAAAATAGTACTTTGTGGTTATTAAAGTAATTTGTTTTCTGGAATCGTGGATATTATGTAATTTATTAGGAAGTATAAATGTTTCTTAAGTAATCTTAATTGAAAAAAAATAATGGTTATTTTCCTTTCCTCGTCAAACTTTGTAACATTTTCACGTGTGTATTTATCAAAACTTCTTCTTCAATGGCTCGACAGCCCTGGACTTCTCCAGAAGTTTTCTCCAGGCATCTTTACTTTTTGACCTTTAAAATATTTAGGTCTTTTTCGGCACTGTCAATCCATCTTAACGGGGTCTGCCTCGAGGTTTATTTCCCATGAGCTTTGTCAGAAAGATTTTCTTGCACCAACGATCTTCATTCATTCTAGCCAGGTGACCAGCCCATTTAATTCTCTATAATTTGACAAATTTTACAATAACTTATCAAAACATCGTGAGCAAAATTTCTTAATCGGGTAGTCAAGCTAATCAAGCTATAACTTGTTCATGAATAATTGAGTTTTTCTTTCATAAACAATTCATTTAAGTCAAGGTTTTATAATATTATTCTCTTTATGTTACTATTTTTAAATTAAAAAGTTAAAATTAGATGTGTACTTTTAAAGTTAAATGTGTGATTTTTTGAAGAATGTTCAGTTTAGAGTTAAATTCATATGCTTAAAATTCTGTTCTAAACATATTTTTAACAAATAAAAAAATAAAGTCTTAATGGCGCCTTCCCGCGAGCCCTAAACCTTAATTTCAACTGATTAAATTCACTTATTCTAATTAAGCTCTTCCAGGCGTGTTATTGTGACATTGCTATTATCTTAGGGAACGAATTATTATCATACATTTTCCGAAGAATTTCCCTTTCTAATTATAAAAATGTCAACTTTAGTGCAATCCAGACAATGAGTTGGATGATGCTTAGTACCTACGATAATGTTTAAAAATATTCAACCTCTCGTTTCAGAATCTATAATTGCGAATATTCGAAGTCAGGAAGAGGTTTAAAAAAAGGGCATTTCCGTGTTCAAATGAAGATTCATTAGTTGAAGATTCTCTGCTACACTTAGAATTTGATTTTCTTCCTCTTCAGTTTGTCAAACTTCGAATTTTAAGTGCAGCTTATTTGGATAATTATTTGAAAAGTTTCTTTTTTATTCAAACTCCTGCGCACTTGTTTCAGAAACGATAAGACTTTCTTAGAGTTTAGGATGTGCACTCTGTTGCTATTTTTGTAGCTTGTTTCCGATCTTATTACCGAATTTTATTAAAATGTTTGAAAGGGCTTCTAAAAATGTTTTCTGGAAAGCTATCATTATAAATTTTTCATTAAATTATTTTTTTTTAAATTATTGGTTCGGTATTTTTGCTTGAAGCAAAAATTTTGATGAATTATTGGCTTTGAGTAAGTCATTAAAATTACTTTTTTTATGTAAATGTGATTTTTTTTATTTTTTATTAAAAATTACTGGAAGCTTAAAGTATTCGACTACTTGCGACAACTTTTTTTTTAAATATAGTATGGGGATTTTTTTATGTGTCTTTTTTAGATTTGTTTAGTACATTTTAAGAAAATTATGCTAAAATTGAGAAGAGAAAAAGTAATTAGTATTACTAAAATGGGAAGAAATTGGTAAAAATTTACAAAAAATAACATAAATGCGGTCCATTCTGTACCAAAAGTTTATGAACAAATTTTCAATTCTGATGTGTTGCTATGTTATTCATTTTTGAAATGACCTTCAGGATAAGAGATATTTTAATTTTTACAAAAACTAGAGCACTTTATCTTAGTTATTATATGAAATTGCTTAAAAAACAGTGATTATATTCACATAAATGATTGTAAATTTTGTGATAAAACAGTGATTGATAAATCTAAATGTTGAAGCACTTCTACTGTTACGCAGAACATACACAAAAAATTTCAGTTAATTATTTTCAAAACCTTTTTAGCAATCGCTGCCCCCGTTTGAGCATATTTTTTTTAAAAAAACCCGCATTTCTAATAAAATGTATTTTAAAGTATGACATCTTGTTTAAAATAATGGCATCTGCTTTTACTAAAACACTTGTAGTTTTGGTCTAGTGAACGTAATATAATAAACTTGATATTCTTATAAAGCTAATAAGATGGCTTATAAAATAAAATCATAAAAAATGTCAATTTTTGGCAAAATTTACAGTTTTAGGGTAGTCGGATACCTTAAAAAATGTATTAGTAAAAATACTACGGCATTTATAGTGAAACACCTCATGTATGTTGTTTTCGCTGCAGAGATACTCTGCTTGTGGGAGAAGAGTTTTACAGGGAAAGTTCCCTCTCCAGTATGAACTTAAAAAATAAAATTATGGCAACACCAGAAGATGAGACTAGGGTTACCAGATTAGTGATATTTTCGTATTTAGCTACAAATTTGGCAAAAACTGATATCACCAAGGAACCCTCGTGAAGTCTCTGGGATCGATCCTTTTGGAAATTTCCTTGTGGCAAAAAAGAGACCTTTGAGACAACCAGTCAATGGAGATCAGAGCTCAGTCTTGTGCTTTGACTGCGGTAAGATAGTGAGACTTAGTTTCAGTTCCCGTTAGTGGATCATTTTGCATATACTTCGATTTGTCTTTGTGGAGTCATCTGTTTGTCCTTGTCTATTAAGATAAGCTTTGACGTACACGAATTCATGTATTAAACATTTTCATGTATTAAACTATTAGCAAAAACATGCTGTGTGCAGTGACGTCTTAAGACTTCTTGAGACCCTGCGTGACTCTTTTAATAACAGTCGACTCTCGATAATTCAGAAGTTGGAGGGACCTATGAAAAGCTTTGAATTATCAAGAGTTCGAATTATCAAGAGGATAAGAAAAAACTCGAAGAGAAATTTTTTCTAACACATTTAAATTTGAAACTATGGATTAAAACGCAATTGTACATATGTATAAAATTATTTTTCATTTTTTTATACCTTAAAAAAGATACCAAATTCAAATCCTATTCTTTAAAATTAACCGAAGACAGCCTTAATTATTATGTGGCAAATTAAGTATATTTCTGATATTCATATATATTTATATATATAAGGGGGAGATGGCTACAAAAATAATTAGACGTACACAAAATTATTTATATTCCTTTAAAGAGCGTGCTGGAAGTACCGAAAATTATTTAGTACCTTAATATGCATTATTTGTTTTATATAAAAGATAATTTATTTTAGCTTACAACTTTTACCAGAAGACAGAAAAATCGTTATAAAATGTTAATAAGAGATTTTTCTGGTAAAAGTAAAATAAATTTAGATTAAATAAATATTCGCCTGTAAAATTAATGGAAAACTAAAAATTAGCAATATAATTTTTAATGTTTTAGCATTATATATACAATGGATTTTAATACAAAGAAAATAGAAAGTTTTGTTTAACACTGGTAAAAAGAAGGGTTGAGAGAAAATACGTTTTTAAATATTTATTCTCAGAATCCAATAAAATCGTAGTTTTATTTTGCTAAAAGATTTTATTATCAACGCGACAGTGATTCAAAATACATTTAAAAGCATTATTGGGAAAAAACTTGTTAAGAAAAAAGCGGTCACTTAGAGTACTTCAAATCCTTAACACAGATTCCGGATTCGAATGAATAGTTGTTAGATTATGTGTATCAAGTGCTTGAAAGATCAAAAAGGTACTTTTTAAAAATAAATGTAACTGGATTACAGAAAAAATATTCCAGGAAAGGTTTAATAAAACTAGTTTTTTTAGAATGTCAAAAAGAACTTTAAAATTCCGTTTGAAGTGAATGTATTTCGTTTAAGTATTTTTTCAGTGGCTTTGTGGCAATCCTTCCAAGAGGATAATGCTATTGTTATTTAAATGAAGTGAATGTGTATGTTTTTTCTATGCATTTAAGGTATTTTGCTTTTGATTATCTGAAATAATGAAGTACAATAGAACATTTTAAAAATACATTTCTCTTTTCATTATTGAATTAGATACTTCCCTTTTTACGTCAGCTTTCTTCGCCAAATGTATGAAGGCCTGAACTAAACGCGGGGCACATTTTCAGACAGAAAAATGTCTAGATATTCATGAAAATTCACAATATTGTATTTCATACATTTGTTTATAATATAGTGTTTTTAAAATTTCAAAATATTTCCATAACTAATTAAATTTACTCTTAACATGTAAAAGGACATCTCGTTTAGCATTACGGTATTGGGGAAAAATGATTAGCACATTTTAGACCAGAAAACATGTGTCAATTCGATTAAAAATGAGTAGAATGGTAAAATAAAAGGTTCTCTATACGATAGCGAGGTTAGAATGTAATAGTAATCTTCGAGTGCTTTTATATCTGAAAAAATGGTTCGAATTCAGGTCCTGTGTGTGTATATATATATATGTAATATAAAAATAGATATTTTTTATATCCTTAACCTTTAAGGTAAAACTTGCATGATGTAAAATGAATGCAATATTTCGTCATCCTGTCCCCTCCAGACACTAAGCCTTCCCTGTAGACCATAGGTTCCCAACCTTTTTTGAACTGGCGCCCCCTTTTCTAATAAATATTTCGATATCGCCCCCTTTTATAGTGAATATTTCGACACCACCCCCTTTTATAGTGAATATTCCTATACCGCCCGCTCCCACTTTAGGGAAATAAGAGTGTACATAGTACATGGTGAAAACCAGAGTTAAGTTTTTAAAAAATATCCTATTACTAAAAGAATATTTATTTTTTTAATTTCATTTTTTTCTAAAGTACCGCTTTTTTTTACTTGCGAATCTGAAATATCTATTGCCACAAATATATTTAACTGTGTAATATTATATGTTTTAGTCATAGGTATGATATTGTTGGAATCGAAACGCTACTGAATTTCTTCTTCATTTAAAAGAGTGGAATAAAAGATTTTTAGATTACCTGTTATAAAGACAGGCAGGGGTTTTGATGATTCGAAGTAATTCATAATAAACTATTGCTTTCAAAATAAATATAAATTGACAGTTTCAGCCTTTAAAGAATCACGTTAATTCCTGGTTAACATATTTAATTATGTTTCTTGGATAACATACGTAATGAAATGCAGTGGACGAAACATGTTTTCTACTGCTCACAGACAAAGACAATACGTGCACTACCGAAATTAAAATGCACTATATCTTTCAATTTAATGTAGGTCTGAATGTAATGTAATCTTCAAGTTTTTCATCCTCTTCCCGAACTACCGAAATATGTGAATTTTCGTACATGTGCTATAGAAATGATTTAAATACATACAATCAACATAAAGTAAATAGTATTAAAGTTTACTTTTGTTAGTACGTAATCAGCGGGTTTTCTTAGTCTTTTTTAATTAATCTACCCAAGTCCCTCCGTGCCATCTCAACGCCCCCCCCCGAAAGTCTCAAACGCCTACAAGGGGGCGTTATCGCCCACGTTGAGAACCTATGCTTAGTACCACCTCTGTCTGGAGGCACAGAACCAGTAGTCCTGGAAAACCCCATAAATCATGGCTTTTTGGGAATTTGCCTGTTCACTATCTCTTCTGACTTTTCCTATTTAAATATCGTCGTCCCCCTAAGTCGGGGTTCTTTTGCCTGTTAAAAAGCATTGTAACACGTTGCCCAGTGTTCTTCCTATAAAGGAAATCCGGTATCTTCAATAAAGACTAAGAATTCCATAGTTGTCGTTACTGGGCCGTTGAAATATTACATATATATATGTAAAATTAGGTGTTTGTGTGCATTCCAATAACTATATTTTGTGTATCACTTAATATTATAAATATTATTTGATTAATCTTGTCAACAACTTTATAAAAATAATTCCTTTTTTATCGTTATCTAGATATAAGTTAATAATAAGCGCATTTCTATAATATTATCAAAAAAAAATTTTTTTTAAGAATTCTGAGTTGGTTTTTAGACTTGATTAATTGTTTCCTAATTAATCATTTGAAATTTACTCCTGTGAGTGGTTTTAGTTTATAATTAATTTAAAATAAATTGTTATTTTAGGAAAAAAATTCTATCTTAAATTTTAGTGTCTGCGATGCATAAACTTGTGAAAACTAATTATTATTCAGTTTTTTATTAAATATTTTTATATATAGTTAGTGGATGATTTTTTTTTCGTTCAAAATGAAAAGAAACTAATCATTAAAATATGAACTCCATGTAATTCAATAATATATTATTATTCTATGAATAATTATTTTATATTTGGTCACTTAACGTGCTGTTGCTTAAAATTATTTATTTTTTACTTATCGTTGTATTTTATTTTCCAATTAAAATGTTTATTATCTCATTAAAAGTTTATTATAGAAGTTGTTTGATATTATAATTAGTTATAGAGAAGTAAAGACTGAGGATTAGTATGAAATTATTCTGATAACCAGATTTTGTTGTTTTATGTTTTTATTTTAAAATTGGAATATATGTGTATTTTCCAATGGAATATATTCACCAAAGGTGCAATGGATGTTATACTTAAGAATAAAGTTTTTCTTTTGAAATGTAATTTCTCTTAATTTCTTTTCTGAGGATTTTAAGTTAGGACTAAAGCTCTTTAGTAACATATACAGTAGAACGTCGTTTATCCGAACGTTTACTATCCGGATCGTCAAATATCTGAACCAAAGTCCGGATACGTTTTCGAACAGTGCAATGCTCAATATTTGTTTCCTGTGAGGCCAAAAGTGACGGGAAAACCCAAGATGAGGGATATTTGGGGAATTTTACTTGTGTGATTTGGTAAACATCTGCGCGGAATATTAGGTCAGTTTGTTTTCAGGTGAGGGGATGTATTCGTGCTCTTTTGTTGAGTTTTGTTGATGTAGAAACCTGGATGGCATGCGATGCAGAAGACTGGATTTCAAATGCTAAATAATGACGAGATAGTGACTGCCGTGCAAGAAGAATCCGACCCTGTCGACGATGAAATGGATGAAAACGAGGACAACACAACAATGAAAGTAACAAGGGCAAATGCTGACGCGTATTCTGCATTAGAGACAGCTATGGAGTGGAACGAACAAAAGAGTGCTATTCTATTCTACTGTTGCTGAAGAGAATCAGAGATCTTGCAGTGAAAAAACGAAGGTGTACAATGGTACAGCGAAAAATAAGTGATTATTTTCCACAATCAAGGTAAAATTGCGACATTTTGCACCTCTTTGGCTTTTTCTTCAAGCACGTTTCCCGCATGTGATGATTTTCAATATTTGTATAGTGTCCAGTATCATATACTGCATAGACCGCATTTAGTTTTCGATTATCCGAATAATCGCGTATCCGAACGGTGTCCGGTCCTAATTGATTCGGATAAACGACGTTCTACTGTAATATCCTTTCACTCGTATCCGGTCTTTTCTAGACTAAGATGTTTTGCTAAAAGCATTATTTTGTTAAAACTTCTATTTCGGTTTTTCTAAAATTAGTTCGAAGGGTTTCAAACTTCTATATGATATCCATTGTTAGTTGTCTGGGTTCATGTTCCATCAGCTAAAATAGAACCGTCTCTCAATTTGTCTACTGTAAAACTCACTAGAATTTGCCTTATAACGAAGTTAATATTTTTGGAATCTAAAAATAATTTTCGTTTCGCGTACATTTTTAGAGTACAACGTTATTTGTCCACATTAGGCTTGCTTTAGGATATTTTATTAATCGTGATTTTCCTCTTAATTTCCGAAGATTGACACAAGCATCGACTGTAAGTTTCGCCACTAACATGTGGTACTTGTTTGCTGTGCTATTTTACGAATTGACTGGTA